>JAHREE010000095.1:1970581-2082264 GCA_033628505.1 Tringa tobata | reverse complement strand
TGTCCTACTGAAGAAGTTTAATAAAAGCTGAAAGGTTGAAAGTGTGAGTTGTTGACCTCAGAATTTTACCTGGCTCAGGTCCACTTCTTGTGTATTACTGAGCCTGGTTTGTTCACGCTTAAACACAGTTTTGGATTAACTGGGTCAGCAGTATGGGTCACTGTATGGCTTAAACGCAGTGGATTTCTTTTCTGGGGGGCTGCAGAAGAGAGATGTCGTACTGGCCCTTCCAGCCACGTGTGGGAGGTAGTGGTGGATTTCAGAGCAGGAAGCCTTTCTAGCAAGGAGCTCCTGAAGTAGGGAGGGTGCTCTTTCCTATCTGGCGTCAAACGTGTTTTGAAAGTGTTGTTTGCTCATTGTCATCGGTGCCAGCCCAGATCTCAGTTTGCCAGTGCTGGTAGTTTGGCATCACTGATCTAGAGTGAGATCAAACAAGGGGGAATTTGGAGCCAGAGCCTCAGTTTATTTAGCCTAGTGTAAGGGAATGGAGAGATGCCAGTGTTAAATGTAGGTAAGCAAATACATAATCTGTCACTTGGAGTCATTTTGACACTTAGTAAGAATAACTCACAATGCATCCTGTTGGACTACACTAAAAAAGCAAAGACTGTGTGCATCTACTGTATCCATAATCTTCTAACTAAAGAGAAGGTTTGAAATCCATTAGGAAAGTGAGACATGAATGTTGCCTAACTCCTTATCCCTGTTACCTTGCATCTCAGTAATTTCCCTTCTGTGCAATGTGTTCTTCCCTTCACCAGGAAGAATAACTAGCATATGAAATACCTTAATTCTCATACATTGTTTATAAGTGTCAAGTAGATATTGGACGCAGCCAAAATAGTGTCTTAAAATACATTTTAATGCACCAGGTGAACCAATGAACAATATAGAACAACCTAAGACTATCCACGTATTTTCAATATTCTTTTATTATGCATAAGATTTTGTTGTTATGTGCTGACAGTGTGCTTAGTAGCTTGGCACAATTTAATTTTTTTCTGGGGAACGTTCATAGAGGACAAACAACAGGGGAGCTGGGAGCACCAATCTTTTGTTCCTGATGAGTGTGGTCAAGGCATGTGGGGTCCTGTATTTCACTTGTTGCTGCTTTGTATGTGTAGCTGGGCCTCTGTGTTTCACAAACCCAAATGAATTATGGAACTGAAGTTGTTCCGTGTTCAAAATTTCAGTTTTTGTTAATTTGTATGAAAGACGTAATAGAATTAGTTTTAGCTTGCTTTTTTAAGCCACTTTCTTAGCTTGGATTTGAAGTTATGTCCTGTACAGTCTGCTGCAGGCAACAGGCAACTGTGTTTGCAAGTAGGCAAACATTACCTAACCCTCAGATAATGCTACGTTTAAATGATTTAAATAGTTTGTTTGATTATTCATGGTTTTTTTTTTCTACTGACTTCCACAAGTAGTCTATTGAATGAATTTAGTACTAGCTATTGAAACAGTAGCATTTGAGTAAATACTAGACAGTATTTTCACAAGGCCATTTTCTGTTTCAAAAGACTAAGTATTGAAGCAGAAACTTGATTCAAAATGTCTCATTCAGCTAATCAAGGAACAGAAATATCTGATCTCTTTCTGGTGTTCTGAGTTTCAGAGTTATTTTGACTAATCTTGCAATGAATTGCTGCAGACAACAAATAACTCAGACAATAAATTCAAATGAATAACTGAGAAACTCACAACAACGTCTACAGATAAAAGAAAGAACATTTTAATTTAATAAGTCGTTCACTGTGAACTATCCACCCAGCCATAGCTGTGCAGTAACTCTTGTTCATAGGGGACTTTGGAGATCATTAGCACCTCACTTGTCTTCCATGCTCCTTCTGCGTGGCAGCCCTGCAGGATACATGTGGCTTGTTTCATGTCAGGCTGGTGGTTAGGTAAGACATCTACAGTGAATGCTTTCCAAGGTTTTCCTTCCAGGCCAACAGTTTGTAAAGAGCCTTTCAAAATGCTGTGAAAATGGTTCTATTCCCCATTTGCCCTTGGATAATAAATAGCAGGAGTCCTGCACTTCACTATGTCTCTTCCTCAGTTCTTCTCCTGAAGGTCGAGTCCAGAGGTAGAAGCCCGTTTCTCTTGCGTTTCCTTCATGACTGAAATTTGTTAACAAGAACTTGGTTGCTGCAATGGAACTAACTTGGGAGGTAGTGGCTACTTCTGGCTATTTGCTGAGGTAATCATAGAATCATTCAGGTTGGAAAAGACCCTTGGGATCATTGAGTCCAACCATCAACCCCACTCTACAAAGTTCTCCCCTACACCATATCCCCCAACGCCACATCTAAACGACTCTTAAACACGTTCAGGGATGGTGACTCAACACGTCCTTGGGCAGCCTATTCCAGTGTCTGACCACTCTTTCTTTTTCAATTGTACTAATAGTGTAGCAGCAATGCCCTGCTACTACTTGAGGTGTTCCTCTGATTTCAGTAGCGTTTCCTCCGTAGAATGAAGGATCTGGCAACACAAAGCCTTCGCATGCTCCAGCCGTTTTATCAGGCTGTGGTTGGGTGATGGTAGCTTTGTTGTGCCGCAGACAGGCTCCCTGGGATACTTACAGCTTTCCTCACCATCAGAGCTGAATGCCTGCTCCCTGCACATATCTCCGGCTCTGGGCTTGATTTGGGCTGCCCTGTGTGTGAATGTCATGAATGAATACAACTGAGTCAAGTTGTGGCAAGTGCCTTTGGCTGTTGAAGGCAACAAATCACAATTACTGCTTTTAGGACTTGCATTAGTGACCAGGGACCATGGCCAGAAATGGAACTGTATCATTGTATGAACTATGCAAATATGAAATAAAAAGTCTCATCCTGGTACAATGGCTAGAGGCAACTAGTAGTCAGTTCAGATGAAGGGCAGGGTGGTGATAAGATAATTTTTCATTTTAATGCATATTTTCCAGTTGGCTAATCCCATGCATTTTTTTGTCCAAAATACGTTTCATATGTTCCTTATATTCTGTAGATACTGTGTAACACGAGTTGCTACACTTCTGTCTCACTTTCCAGGTGCTGCCAAAGGCAAATGACCTGCATCACCAGCATTTTCCCATGGTGGGCTGTGCCTGAAATTGGAGAGAAGAAAAAACCTGGAATGAACAGCTCAGTGTGACCACGCAGCTCGAGTCACTTGAACCATGTCAGATGGCAAACCATATTCTTAGTGGTCCTCCTGTGCAGCCAGCTTACCTTCCGAAGAGAAAAGAAACCCTTTTTCTCAGGTGGGTGCTTTACCTTTCACCGGGAGGTTTGCTTGGCCTTTTTTTTGCTCCCCTGTCGCCCTTGTTCCCTCGTGGTTTTCATGTATTCTCTGTGCCAGAATGAAGACGGTTAGGCAAACAAGGTAATCACTGAGGCTTTTATCAGTCAGTTCCTCAAAATTAAACTGAGCAACATTTATCCGGGAAAACATAGCATTGCTCTGCCTGGCGAATTTCCATTACTCTTGCATAATGTGGATACATTTGGCATAGACATACCATGAGGTTCAAGTCTCGGGAAAGGATGCCAAGTAGTCACATCTGCTGGCTTGGGTGCCAGAGCAAACACTCCGCGTTGCCTGAGTCAGGACTTATGCTTCTCTTGGAGTTCAAAAGACTAGTGGAGGGAAAACTGTTTGCATAAAGGAATTTTAGCTGAATGTTCATATAGCTCTGAGATTTCTTTGTGCTGCTCTGAGGTCTCAGCACTGATTATCACCCAGATAACTGTTGCCCCAACACCAGGATGGCCCTTTCAAGATCAGTGAGACAATATGCTGGGAAAGCACTAGGCTGATAATTTAATGTGGCTTTTATGAGAAAAAGATGTGGAATTCTTGTGTTATATCACTTGTAAGATCCCACCTATTCTTAAGTCATGGTGCATGCAAATGCTTCCTCAGACATCCAAAGAAGTTTCCTCATAGTCCCAGGAACACTGCCCCAGTGGGAGGAAATGCTGATAGATTGTTCTCATTCACAACTGCCTTGTTAAGCTCATATAAACTTGTATCCCAAGGAAAACCACCCATTTTTTCCCTCTTCCTTGGGAACAAGAATCTGAGACAACCAATCATTAAACAATTTAATTCCCTATTTGATTTCATAACTCCTGGGGAATGGCTTGCCTTACAGATAATATCAACATGTTCCAAGGCTAAATGGGGCCTCACATCTCTCTTGACTGCTATTTAATGCATAAATGTAGTTGCATTTATAGCACAGTTCAGTATGATAAACTAGTGCAGACAGTTGATGTTGAGAAAGTAGCTAAATTGTTGTTTTCTTTGCCAGTGGAAATAAAAGATATCCAGTGATATCAGGGGTCATACAAAACTCTATTCTTCCCCCATCCTGATAGCAAAAAAATTGTAAGGGGGTAAGGCTGGAGGAAAGGTAAGGCTGGGACAGTTGTCACAGTCCAAAACAAGATTCCCCCAACTACCTGAAGGCGTGTGTACCAGGGATTCCTTTTAAGTTACTCAGAGCAGTTGACTTTCTGTGAGCCAGCTGCAGGGGAGATACCAGGTAGATCACTGTTCAATATACTTCACTATAACAGGGCTGCCTTAAGATTAGCTCCTGCTAATTTTAGGAGAATGAGACAGAGCATGCACCCTACACAAGAGACCACATCACAATCAGCAACATTGCGTCGTAGATTTTGAGGAGGAGAGCGAAGGAACATTTGGGCAGTTTTCCCTACAGAAGGACTTCCCTAGAACATTTTATGGATCTTAAGCTGCAGTTTTCCATTCTGCAAACCTACTTCTGCAAAATTTCCTTTATCAGTTAAAGGCACTGATGTTTGTGGAGCATAAGTTTCAGAATCACAAGCACACATCTATCTGAAACAGCCTGAAATTGTTATGTCCAACTGTTCCTGGTGAAAATGACTGAGTAGCCTTGGGACTGAAAATGAACAGTGCCATCTGAGTCACTCATACCTATCATAACTTCTGTGTGAGCTGGATTTAACACTCACAAAGTGCATTTTGGAAGTGACACATGGGGTTTGTATCTCATTCAAAAATAATGTTTCATTCGGATATTTGATGGTATATATTACTAGGAGCAAGCAGAGACTCCATCCCTGTGATACATTATTTGCTGCAAGCAATTTACGCAGATGTTATTCTTCTTTTCAAAAGGGAAGCCAGCAAGTGTCTTCTGTGGGATATACTTTATTATGAACTCTCTTCAGCGGAGATCAGCACAGAGCTCTGATAGAGGCATTTGCCTGTTGTTTAATTCAGACTTTTTCTGAATTAAAGGAGGGAATAGATGTGGTCAGTGCTTAGAAACAGATGCAGCCCAATCTTAATGGGTGGGAGGGGGGGCAATGTAGCCAGGCAGCTCCTGTCACGGTCAGCTTGGCTGTGCTGGCAGCACTAAGGAGGGCTAACGGAGGAGGCTGTGCTACTTTTCTGAATTTTGGTGCTTATTCCTAAGTAAGCAGATCCGTGGATGTTGTCAGGAGACTCCTCTGCTTGGCTGGCACCTTGCAAAACTCAAGAATGTGATCTGGATCTGAAGTGTTGGGAGTTTCCTCCTGAGGTGAAATACATGCGTTAAAATGCCCTGCTTCAACAAAGTATCTGTGAATGAACTGCTTAAAGAAAAGTTTGTATATTAGGCCCCAGTAGCCAAGTTAAGTTTGCAATAAGCTCAGTTCAGGTTGCCTGGAAGGCATCTGGTTGGGTCTTGAAAACTTCAAAGGATGGAGGCTGCACTATTTTTTCATTTCATGGAGAAACGGCACTCAAAATAGTTTAGTTTGCCACCATCAAAGGTGGAAGCTCCACACACCTTCAGCCAGACTGCTGCCTCTCTGGTACAATGCTTCTCCCTGCCAACTGTGGATTTTCTCCATTAGTGAGGTTGCAAGTCATCAAGCTGGTTTGTCACGGGAAACAGATTCAGTAGAGCAAGGTAGAGATGCAGAGGGAACTGTGGATAGGTTTAGCATCAAAATCTTAATTACTAAAGCTGCACGGCTGTGTTGTGCCACCACACCTCTGGATAGCTGAGTCTAGTAATCCAACTGCAAGAGTAATGTGCTGTTGTTTGTTGTCTATTCTATCACTGTCTATTCTGAGTCATGATTTTAAAAGACTCTCAATGTTAGCTTGAGTTATTGTGGACTGTATTTAGGAACTTGGAAGAACTACAGAGTTTTTTATTCATTCCAACAATTTCCTACATTTCCCATGTCCCACAGAAACCCTACAAACTCCCATACTTGCAAATTACCTTTTAAATCAAACCATTTCATTGTAATTCAGCAATAGTGAAAGTGCTTTTGTATTTACTGTGTTTCATTGTACTAAATAGGATTTAAGTTTTTTCTCATATTCAGAATTACCACGTCTACAAAAGGTCTACCAGACAGAAGCCACTTATGGCAGGATCATTTTCTCACGTGGATGGTTGTGGAGAAAGGGCAAACACATTTCACCTGAAAAGCCCCATTCTCAAAATAATCTTGCAATAAGCTACACTATAAAAGAGCATCCCTAAAAGCAAAAGCCCCCAGAAGGACTGTCCCTCAATCGTTTCTCTGCACCAGCCTCCTGAGTACGAAATGCCATCATGGCTGAGCATAGAGAAGTAAGTGATTTATAACTAAAATGAAGCCTGCAATAGCTAAAGGTCTACATGAGACTGGAGAGTTTGTTTGCTGAGTTACTATGCAAATTTAACAATTAAATCTTCTCTCAGCTCCTGAGGGAATAAGGGGGATTACTAAGGAGAAGGAATTTGACACAATTGAAAAAAAAAAAAAAAAAAGAGATGAAAATGGAAGGATTCCCTGCAGTTCATCAGTTCTAACCTGCACAGTAGGCATCACAGCAGTTAGTGAGAATTACTACAGAGATTTCCAGGAAGATTTGTACAAAGCAGGAGAAATACAATGAGGAAATATAAAACCTCCATTGTGTAAGTCAACTTTTATTTGTTTGTCTGTTTGCAAAACTGAATTATGAATTTATCTTCAAGGCCTCGAGTGAACTCCACACTTCTTGCTTCTGCATCCAGCCAACTAAAAATAACTAAATAACCTCAGAAAGGAAAAAAAAAAAAAGAAGCCAACCAAGAGACAACAACTCTCTTTGGTTGGACTGATCTGAGCCTTTTAAATTTATTTTTTTATTTTTTTTTAATTTTTTTTTTCTGCTATCCCCACTTCCTAAGCTTGGTAGTTTGAACAAGAGACTTCTGTTTTGACAGCTTGTCTCCTGGGTTCCCCACTGAAAAGGCCAAAGCTCCCAGTGAAGCAGCAGTAGCTGCCTTTAAACAGGAGACGAGCGCTCCTTGCTTTCCCGTACTGCATGCAAATAGAGGGGCTCGGTGCTACCCGGCTCCTGCCAAGCATCCCTCTAACGTGCCTTCTGCATGGCAATGGCCAGTACAAGGGATCATCCAGCAACGTGTCTTTGAGTGTGTTAATGTCTCTGACCCTGGTCCACTGATCACCCGCTTCGGCGGGGGACTCGTCATCTCTACAAACAGCATTTAGAGAGCCCGCAGCCTCCCGGCTGTACGTGACGGGGAGCACTGCTCTGTGCTCTGGCTGTTCAGCAGAGCTCGGTGAAGGGCAGCTGCCCCCTTCCATGCTTGTAAGTAACACTTCCATGACAACACCTTCAGCTCATTAGTTTTGTTTGTTTCTTTCTAGAATGGCAGTATATTTTCCAGCTTTTTAAGTGCGCTGAAGAATGGGCCATCATATCTGTTACTAAGCTACCCACGGGGTAATTCAAGAAAAGACTGGAGGCTTTAAAAACAGAGGAGAGATGATCACACGGCAGAAACTATATTTGCTCCTCCAACCCCCACCTCACCACCTGATCCACTGCTGTGTTGCCAGAACCAGAGCCCGATACATACATTCATAGTCACACATGCATGAAAATGTGTTTAATAAAGCAAGAAACTCTAAACCCAAATTAATAAAACTTCAAGGAAAGGCAGTCAAGATGCTGCCTTCTTCAACCTTGCTGTTTGTTTATTTCTTCAATGAAGAAAAAAGCGATGCTGCCTTCTCTTTGCCAACGGGAAACCAACCAGCCAGTCAACCTCAGAGGGGTTAAAGGGGGTGGACTCTATAGGATCTGAGGACCAGATGGGTTATCAGGGTGTTTTTGAAGGTGATCTTTGAGTCAACATGTGTTGTGGTTTTCCCGGGGCCACACAGAGACTCTGGGCTGCCAAGGCATGGGCCACCATCCACATCTCATTTTTGACCTGGCTGTGTCCCTCCAACCAGGGATCTGAAGCTTTAAAATCTGTGCCAGTACGAGATATCAGTGCCATAGCTTTGGAAAAAACTCATAGCCAGTTGGCACAAGAAAACATGCCCCAGATTTGCACCCTAGAAGCAAAGAAAAGACAGAACTAGAAATATACAGAATACATGTGAAGTCTCCATTTAGTCACGTCAAAATCCTTTTCTGATTTCCCAACATACATTTACACATCTTTTAAAACTGACTCCATACTAGGAATAGGAGGTTGTAATGATGTAAATGTCTGGATGCTGGCAGAATTGACAGGGGAGGCTCATACAGTCCCTCATCTGTACTAATTGGGGAGAAAAGCCGCAAGCAAACCATCATTTTGTTTGTTGCTTTCTGTGTGAACTCCTTCAGGTTCAGGTGCACAAGATAGCATCACCCACCAGCTCAGGAGATATAGCTAACTGGCACCACTGAATAATGCCGAGAGTCCTTTTCATACCAAGCAAGGGATTTTCCTCATCTTTCAAGCCAGCCCTGAAAGTGAGACTATAAAGGGAGAACCGTCACCAAAGAGCTGCTGCTAACAGCTATTAAGAATTATCTATGGACATGTTCTTGGGGAAAAAAGAAACTCTTATCATTTTATATCAAAGATTATTTTCTTCCCTAAACCTTGTGAAATCTGGTTAAATCTCCAAATCTCTATTGAAAGATTTTTGATAACTTTCACAACACAAATATTTCAAGATACTGCTGTGTGGAAGATCATGCGTGTGCAGTGGATATTCCTGTATTTATGTCCTTATCTTGCCAGACTTGAATGGCCCTTCTTTTCTCCGGCTCTAAAGACTGGACCCTAACTAGTCCATGTGGGCAGAGATGAGGAACAGCAACACGACTGTTTTTCTATTTTCTTCTCCCCCACACATACTTACCCCCAGGGAATATGGTCAACTATCCTTGATGCCATGAGGTGTGCACACAAACAGCAGCCAGGCAGATGGAGCAGGCCAGGGAGAAGGATTCATCCAACAGGCAAATATAGCAGGATTGGTGCAGGGTGAAGGAGGACAGAGGCGATAGTGCACCTCACCTGGCCCACAGACAGCAGAGAGGAAAGGGTGCACAACATGGCTCTTGGTGAAAAGATACTAAGAATAGAAGGGAGAGAGAAAATAGTGGACCAAGCACAGGCACTTGGCTAAAAAATCACAAAGAAGAGAAAATGTCACCTTCAGGGAGGAGGTGGTTCTGTAAGTGCTGATTCAGGTATAGCCTGAACCAGGGCAGGGAGATATTGAAATGAAAAGGCTCCTGTTTACTTTAACAAATTGCTGTACAATGACAATCTACTTGGGTCTCTGCCATTTTCTTCCCAGCAGTTTCTCCCGCCTATAACCTGGCTTCTCTTATTTGCAGTGGCACTTTGGCTCACGAGCCCTCCCTCCTTCTTTGCCAGCTCACCTGCCACCCCAGCCAGCTTTCACAGTAGCCACAAATCCTCCACTGCTCCTGCCTTTTGCTGACAGCAATTTCTGGAGTGGAAGGAGCCTTCAATGCTTGCTTGCTATAAGCCAGAATGCCTGTCCCTTAGTTTTATAGGCATCAGCGTAACTCAAAAAATTTGGGGAAGGCAAAAAAAATTCCACCCTGAAGCAAATTTTCTCAGTCAAGTTAAACATTTTTCTCTTGAACAGCAGGGTCTATAAAGGAAATGCTGATACAACCTTAACCTTGGCAGCACAAGCACTGGGGCTGTGATAATCAATGTAAAGAGCAGCATCAGTGCTTCCAGCATCAGTAAGAATCCTTGAGAACCTTGCATAGAGTGGTACAAACAGAACAAAAAAAGGGTCACATCTCAACAAAAAGGGCTTAGGAATTTCCCTTCTTCTGCTGAAGTTCAAAGGCTTCTTTATCTTTCATATGAAAGCAATATGAAAATACAGTGCCATTTATCCACAGTCTTAAAGCTGAAGTCCTTATCTGCATACTGATCTTGACAGCTTCAGTCCAGAAGAAAGTAGCCATTGTAGATCTTGAGCACATGTGCCACTACATATGTAGAAGCTGTGTGCATGTGTGAGAACAGTTGCAACAGGGACAGCCTGTTATTAGGAAGCAGATACGCTGAGTTTCAGGTTCATGTTACCAGGAGACTCGAAAAAGTTGAAACTCAGCCTAACCAGGCTGCCAATGGCCTCTAATGAAAATTTCCATTTGGAAAGGCTTGATGTTGACTTGGCATGACACCAAACAAGCAGCCTGCTGCAAAATTTTACACCAATTGTATTTCTCCTAATTAAACCCTGTCTGACCTCAGCATTAAGAAACAATTTGTTTCAGGATATAACCAGCACACATAAGCAATTACATTCTGTTTGCCCTATTAGCATTATTTGGCTTCTATGCTTTCCAGTGCTCTTACTGTTGCAAATGTTGCCTGGAAGCCAGAGATATAGAAAGTGTGGAGTGCTTAAACTTTTTTTGTGGGGTAGGGAGGAAAGGCAGGAGAGGAATGGAAGTTTAAACAGAAAATATCATCTTTTACTCAAACTATAAGCACCCAGAAGAATTGATCAGATGGTGCCTTCAAGTTTTTTCAGGGACAATGGAAGACAGAAATGAAGTGATTTATGCAAACCATTGAGAACATATATATCAATTTGCTGCAATTTAAAAAAAAATAAAAAAGATGATAAAGTAATTATCTATTATCTCTCCTAGTTGTTATTTTTCATCCAGCTCTCTAACTTCTGTTTCTCACCGGTCAATTAGAAATAACAGAAAAGACAGACTTTGACATCCTGCCTGTGAAACGCTAAAACATAGCCTACCCCTAGCAGGTCACAGGATGCACGTGTTGTCTCTGCCTTTCTGACAGCCAGGGGAAACTGGCTGTGGGAAGACAAGTGATTTGGAGGTGGAGGTGAGAGGTGGGGCCATGCGGCACCTCCAGTGCTGAGGGGCACCTGTGGAGACTTCTCCAGTTTGTTAGGAGTGATTCTCACTGGCAGTTCAGTACCCCTCAGGCACAGAGAGGAGAATTATTTAATACATATGGGATGTGAGAATATAGAAATAATCTCTGCATCATGGTTTCTTCACAGGCCAGTGCTCTGGAAGGCCTGTCTAGCACAGGACAAATCAGTTACAGTTTGGAGATCTCAACATCTTTAATCCACAATGGGACAGAGCTAATGCCAAATTAGACCTTTCTGTATTTCTTTGCCATTGTGAGACTGAAGAAGACTTTCTAGTGTTCAGATATTCAAGGAACTGACTGGAAAATAGCAGCAAGATGTATTTGTGCCAAGGCCATTAACCCTCCATTCTTGCCAACATCAAATTAAATAAACTGAGAAAACAATTTGCATAACACTGTCACAGCGATATACAGTCGAGGCAACCTTTTGGAAAACTGAGCTTGTGAAGAGGTAGAGTACAGTAGATACAGTTAATGACTACGTGATCAGACCTGCTAGTGACTGAGCCTGACCTCTGGAAACAAGCTCCGCAGGTCTCCCTACAGCCCTCATGTACAGTTGTGTCAGATTGCTGCAGGACTCAGAAGGACTATGACAATCTTTTGAGAAGAACAGCCTCCTCCTTCGACCTCTGCTGCAAACTGCTGGTAAGTTTTCCTGGCGATCTTCTAGAGGATGATGAGATCCAGGAACGCACCTAAGTGTGTGAACCATTTGCAAGTAGCGAGAGAACAGCAAAAATAGCGACTGTGATTGCTGGAGAACATGGAATCAGCTGGTGTGAAAATGTATAGAAGTGATCACTTCTGCCACTGTCTGTGCCTGTTCAGGTCCTAAGGATGGAAAGGAAGGTGGCACTTGCTTTTTACAGGCAACTGAACTGTCTGCTTGAGCAGACCACTTCTCTGGCTTGCTTTCACGTGAACTAAGTACATCCAGGAGACACTCTTGTACCTGTCCTGGATATCTTTTATGTCCATGTGGCAGCAAACAGAGTACTGGGATGCAGCATTCAGGATCCAAGATCTGAAACTCTGAGATGGGACACAAGACAGTGTAAGGCACATCTGGAGTCTGAAATCTTTATGCTGAACAGGCAGAGCTACTTACGGCTGCTTCAGAATTGCTATGGATTAGCTAAAAATGTATATATGGATAATCATAGAAGTATGCTTTAACTTGTGAGATTCTTTCAGCTCTCAAGAAAACATGTGAGGCTGAATAAATACAAATATGCATTTTACACATTGCCTAACTACGCTCATTCTTTTCTATGTATTTGCATATTTAAACAATTGACTGTAAAGAATGTGTTGTGCTGTCCCACATATAAGCCCAAGAGAGCACGGCTAAATCCTATGCGAACTCTTTGAAAGCATAAAGCTTAATTTTATTTAAGTACCAACTGATGTAGGTTAATTTTCTTTCTTGTTTTGATTTTGTTTCCCCATGTCAGTCTCATAAACAAAACAACCACCCAAATACAACCTACCTTGGCACCTGCAAAGTTAAGAAAAAATGCTACAAAAAGGGAAGCTCTCTCTTGGAGCTGTCTGTGAGCAGATACAACATGTTCTTTACAGTCCATTGTGTAAATATGAAAATATGTGGAAATGGAATATATTTAGGCAAGTTTTAAAATGCATAATATTTATTCAACTCTAATAGCTTCTTATTAGGAGTCAATAGAGTCTATCAAGTAAATGGGTATTTCAACCATTTTCAATAGACACATTATTTACTCAATAGACCATAATGATTCTGAAGGAGGCATTAGGGCCTATTATGCAAATCTGTGTGTATTGTAGGTGTATTCAAAAATAGTGAAATTCTGACCCTGGCTGTTCTACAGATCCTGATGCCATGGCCCTTTAGAAAGCAAATTGTGCAAACTTAGTTTGAATGAAATAAAAAGGTTAGAAGTAGCACAGTGGAAATAATAGAATTTTTTGGGTTGGGCTACTGAGCAGAGAATATTAAAAAAATTTCAGTTCAACTTGAAGCAGTCTTTTTTCTTCAGCAAAATAAAAAAAAAAAAAGGACAAAATAATTTGTCTCAGAAGTAACATTTCCTTTCACACAAAATGTTTTCACTCCTTTTTTATCCAGTAGCTGCACAAATAACTTCATTGCATTTTCAGCTGGTTAGAGCATTCTCCCAGGAGACCTGCAGTGAATAACCTTCTTGACACTGGATGGGAGAGGGAGGAGTTTGAACATGAATTTGGACCTTTGCTAAAATGACAATGCCAGTCACCCAGCACTCCTGTTGGTCAGAACTCTTATTTCTTTCCAGCTATACTGCTCACAAATTGTTTCAGGCTGACCGAGAACAATTTTTTTTTTAAAAAGTAATTTACTGCAGAAAAAAACTATAAAAATGGTCCATCTGTACTGACATGGGGAAATCCTAATAGCACTTGGTAGGTGACCTGATTCAAAACTGATAAGTATTAATGAAGATGCTTCATCTGATTTCGGTGGGTTTTAGCTCTGTGTTCCTTGTTGCACATCAGATACAAAGGGATTTCTTTAGGGTGACTTATAAACATCCTAGAGCAGACATATAGCTATAAAAAGATACATCCAGCTCACATGAAACCAAGTGAAACTCTCACAAGTTCAGCTGAAAGTGATAAAACATGTGTCTTCATTTCTACCAAATATTGAAAAACCAAACTTTTTTTTCTGAAAGAAGAAAGAATATAGGTCCATACCCCACAAATTAACATACAGGAGTGAACCCTGGACTAAGGCATCCAGACTAACCTGGGAACAAGAAGTAATATCATAAGAGATTGGACAAAATATTTTGCACATGTGGCTCTATAGCTTGTACGAAGTCTCCAGGTACTGGGTGGATACTGCTGCCCAGTGCTTTTGGCTCTCCACTGGGGCTTTGCATTGTCCTGCAAAACAGAGAATGACATAAACGTGACATTAAAAAATATCAAATTGACTTTGCTTTCACTTGCAGTGTACTGGAAGGCTTGGAGGTTATTTTGATCTGAATGGCTCCTTTTTCTGGTTGCTTTTTTTTTTTTTTTTAATGCTGAAATATTCAAAACCAAACAAATGACCAAATGACTGGATCTGCTTGTATCAGGAACAGACACATAAATATCTGTAGAAAAATACCTAGTTATATGCAGCAATGACAATGAATAAATTAGATTTTTTTTAACTGTGTCTAACCAGTATTTTTCAGAAAAGGCACAGTTACAGGTGAGACAGGGTTTGTGGAAAGAAGCAATATTTTATAGAAAATTGTACTGTTTGGAATTACGTGCACAGAACTAATGGACATGCATTCTCAGTTGTGTACAGCTGGTATATTTGCAGAAAACCAGATGGAGTTCTGGGCACTCAGACCCTTCATTGCATTCTGTTCATCAGAAATTAATTTGCAATTACAGCCCACAGGAGAACCAAGATTGTATGAGAGTGTTATGTTATACAGTATACTCTTCATATCCTTCTCTGAAGACCACAGAAGATGAGTTAGCTACACTGCCACTTACAGCTTCCTTATTTTTAGTACTGGCAGTAGGCACGTCTTCTTCCCAGAATAAGGTTGCTAGTGAATATCAACCCAGGTCTCCGCAAGTTGAGAGCTGCCATTGACAGAAATATAGGCCAAAAGACTATCCCATGACAATTGTTACTGCTTACAGGTAGGAATGGACAATGCATAAGGGTCAACCAGGAATGAGGATGAAGACTTGAGTATCTTGACTTTCTAGGCAAAAGAACCATAAACCTGCTATTCTTATCTGTATTTGTGCTTTACGGTCTCATACCAACAACAACAGAACTTCCTTTTTCTTTCCTTTTTTTTTTTCTTCTCTTTGGTCTTTGTGGGAAAGAATTATTGAAATTAGTTTTGGGGCAGATGAATACCCTGGAGGTGCTTTGGCCCATTACTTTCTTTTAGACCATTTGCCTTTAACTCTCACTTGAGCTACTGTTCGACAAAGTTAATAGCTGCAAATTCTTCAGGGATGGTTTGTTAAATCATGTCCAAGAAAATAAATATAATGAATGAACAATCTCAGGAGAAAGCCCTGACATTTAAAAAAAAAAAAAAGGAAATGAGTCTCAGAAGTATCAAGCCATGAAATAGGCAAAGTACATTAGCAAAAGTGAGATATGTTTTACAGCAATTAGAAGAGGAGATAAAGTCTTCTCCAGGGGACCACACCTGAGTTCTTGAAAGCTCAACCAAAAGTCTGCCGTGTACTGCATCCCAGCATCTGACAGGACAGACCTAAACGTGCTCTGCTCATAACTTCCCACTTTCCCAGCGTTTCAATGTGCTTTCGCTGCCACTGAATCAATGGACTTTGATATGAGGAAGCTGGAGCGTAGCTTTGAACTCCACTGAACCCAATTATATCTGGTCATTTCAGAGAGCTGTGGTGGTGTGACTCTGAACTAGGAGGCAGAGAGGTCATGACAGACTCGAGTGCTGCAGCTGGAGCAGCAAATTCATCCCGTGCTGTGATATTGCAGGTGTTGCGCTCCAGAAAGGAATTGGAAGCCTGAATTAAGTGCTGCACTAATTAATAGGAAGGCATTCTGGTGACTGGTGTCTGGTATGTCCTGGGGTTAATGCCTTTTAATTGTCATGACACAAGTGGTAAGTTTTATCTCTGAGAGTTCCTGGAGGTGTGTAGGGGATTTAAATCCTTCACTGAAATGGAGGAAGTCAGCCTTTTTCCCACTGCCAGTACAGAGCATACCTCTTGTCTTTGACAATGACACTTGCTGTTTAATGTTCAAGAGAGGACGAGCATAGCAGGCACCTTAATTTCCTAGGGAAATACGGGGAATACCACATCAAAATGATATGAGAAAGCAGACTTAGTTTTGCCCATGGCTTGTGTAATTAAAACCTAGCCTGGTGACAGGGTACTACATACAGAGAGAAAGACACCCTTGGGCAGAGGACTGCTGAAGTCTTATGCATTGCTGAAGTCCTATTTAAGCCTTTTTTTTTGCTTGGATTTATTAAAACCAATTTCATTCCTCAACCCTGAAAATGCACCTGTGAAATGTTTCCGTAGGCCTTCCCCAGTATTGACAGCTTTCAAACACTCACTGCTGATTCTGTTCTCCCAGGGACAAAGCCAGTGAATCTGTCCTGAAAATCTCCACTGCATTAAGAAAGAGCAGCCTCCACCTGGTTCTCAAGGCTGCCAATGACTTCCCTCAAGAAAAGAGGAGGGGACCAAGAAGACCTGCCTTCCAGCTTTTTCTCAGGTGAAAATAAACCAAGAAACTGCACCTTTCACATGCACACACACCTGTGCCTTAGTCCTCTTTCACATTAAAAGGAAGCAAAAATTCATGTTAATATCTAGCCCTTCCTCTCTAGAATATATTTCAATTAAAAATAAATCTTTGCTTTGGATACAAAAGAAATATTCTAAGGCCTGCTCTCGCTTTGTGTTCATGTAACTGGAGTTTGACATTACCCAAATCTCTGCTGAATCCATATTTTTCTTGTTCTTGTAGCTGCTGTATAAGAAGTTTGGACTTTTTTTTGGCCCCCTTTGATTGCTGGAATATTTTCCACTCTTTCTAAATACAATTTTAAAAGCAAGAGAAGTCTGCTTGGGATGGGCTTTAACTAATGCCCGTTGGAATTTAAACCCGCTGATTTGTTGTAACATATGGTTTTGCAGTTCTGATTATTCCTTGTACTCCTTATGAAAAGTTGCTGCAAAACAATAGTGAAAAATGAACTTTTCTATGTTAAAATTGTGTTGAGAAATCTGTGGTAAAAATGTTGCAATTCCCAGTTTTCTAATAATTCTCTTGATCTTGAGAGGTTTATTTTCAGGTAGTCATACGGAAAGTGAGAAGCGACTGATTTAAAATGCATATTATGAGAAGACATTCCAAATTTTTAAGATACAAAGCTAAGCCAAATTCTTGGCTATTTTTAGCTGAAACAAAGTTAACAGAAAGTAATTGTAACAGAATTTAAGAGAAAATAGTTCCCTCCCAAAATCTCAAAATATAGAAGTGGGGAAATACTGTTTCCCAAATGGTAGAAATAGTCATAAAAGCATCATCTAAGGACTATATCTTTTTTGGCTTTTAAGAAAGCTTGAAAGATGCTGAATTTTTAATTCTAAATAGTGTCTAACGTACAGAGAGTAGCAAATTAAAAATGAACTCCCCCAAATTCCCAGTATTGTACATCCAGAATTACTAGTAAACATCTTATGAGTGCTCTTCAGATACTGAGGACAATTTTTCTGTCTTAACATCACATCACCAAAAATTAGTTCTGTGATTTCTAATAACTCTCTCAAGCATTGCTCTTTTAAATACCTTTCATACGTAAACAGATGGTGGCATTCATCCAAGAAAAGTGCACAATGGCCAGAAGCAGAAGTCAACTGCTAACAATGTGAAACTGGACTTTGGCAGTTTTTCATATCTCTCAGGTTACTTACATATTTAAAGATTCCCAGGTCTAGGGCCTCAGCTTTCTGCTAGAATACCTGAATAAATACCATCTGCAGTGCTGCAAAGGTGAAGTGGATTTTGAATCTGGGAAGGTGTCCCGGTTTGATATAAGGAAGTTAATTAAATTGCTTTAATCAAAGCAATATACAAAATCCAACAGAGTATTAATAACCTCAACCTCAACAGCAAGGCATTTGATCGTGTAGGGTGGGATTTCTTCTGAAAATCACAGTGAAACCTTACTCCAGAGTATTGTCAGGTACTAAATTTCCTTCTACGATGATAACATTCAGTGTAGCAACAGATTAACGTTCAGAAAGGAGGAAACAGATCTGGTTGGTGTTGTTGGCATTGTTATGATCAAGCTGTAGACACTCTGGTACATTCAGAAAGATTCTGAAAGGGAATTAGACATGTCTGATCATTTTTTTTAATATACAGGATCAGCACATTATACTCGTATTGCCCTGTGGGTCTGGAAAAAGACACATATGGTCCCAGAGAAGTCCACATAGTCCCAGAATGCTGTAGAGCATGACATTTTTTTATGAAGATCATCTGTGATTTTTTTTTCATCCGTCTGTTTCTGCTGTCCAGTCGATAAAACCAATTACAACTCATTCAATTTACCATCCATATAGTTAGAGTTGACACAGTCAGAGGACAAAACTCCCGCAGGGTGTAAATGCTCTGAAATCAGCATATGAAGGGTATCATTTCAGAATGGTTAGCACCAAGGATCCCCACCGAGAAGAATGAGAATTCCTGTTTGCTCATTTCATTGCCTTCTCTGATGGCTGAACAGGCTATGAGGTCCAACGGACTTATGAAAATTGAAGCTCCAGGTTCTAGCCCGGGACCATGTATTGTGAGTGATCTTTTTTCATTCTATATGGTCATGTGAGAAAGTCTTTTCACCCATCTCACCCATCTCAAAGGAAGGTGTAAGCTAGCTTCACTAATCTTTAATCTTTCTTCGCAGTCTCTGCCTCGACTCAAACACTGTGTCTTTTTGTTTGCAATAGGTAAAAAGGAAAAATATTGTGGGTAGTCTTCTTCAGGTCATTACTGCAAATATATATATATATAAATTCTGTCACAAAACTGGTGACTCCTCTCAGCATGTTGTCCTAGTCACTTTTTCTTCAAATTCATCAAAATACATTACCTATAGCTCATTAATTGCGTGACAATTGACTGGTCAAATGGCTGCTGCCGTCTTGTTTCTTTTAAACAAACTGCTATTTTCTTCTTCCTTTTCAAGAAGGGGAGAGGAGAAGGTAGCTGTTGCCCCTCTCCCTCTGATAGGAGCTGTGTTTCTCACCGGGTAATGAAACTTCAGCACCATGACAGGGAGCTGCTTGTTGTGGCGATTCCCTTCTTGAGGCACCTCTTAAGCTCTTCAGTGGCTTTTTTTTGTAGCAGCAGAGCAGTTTCACAGCTGACTTCAGGTGTGCTGTTTGAATACTACTTTCCTAACAATTCAAATGAGTTCATCCATCCTTGACACTTGCACACAAGCACTCTGGAAATGTATTATTTAAAGACTTCCTTCCTTGGTGTTTCAGAAATAAAGGTGCAAACTTTCTTTAGAGATCTGAGAAAAAAAAATAATCCTTTGCTCTGGCAGGAAGAAGTGAAAGGCCAGTCTTCGAGCTGCGTGTACCCCCAGAGGGCTCTTGTGCCAGGAAAGGTGAGAATTACTGCAGATAATATTGCCATCTCCCTCTCTGCATCTGAGGATGGTGAAGCCACTGAGGCGTGCTGCGCTGATGACACCTTCCCTCTGCAGTCGCCAGAGGGACAGTGCAACGTTACCAGAGCAACCACGCGTCCCTCATCACACCTTCTGCTGGGCTGGGGTGGCAGGAGTTGCCTTAAAAGTTTTATCAGGTCTTTTCAAGATTTATGATGCTTCCGTGCCTTCTACTATTGCCTGCTTGACCAGTTTCTTGTGGTGGGGAGCAAACAAGGAGGCTGAAAAGCACACGGTATGGTAAACATATATTTGAAGATTCAGTGTTAAGAGTGTGAGGAAAGCTGGTTGAATGTTGTTTGGATTCTCATCAAACGTGCTTTTTCCTTCTTGCAGAAATGCTTCTCCAATGGGTGCCCATTTGAAGGAAGGTGTGAAGAAGAGCACTTTTGAGGGCCAAGACTCCTTGTCTCTCAAGGGTGTAAAAATCTCCAGGTTTCTAAGCCAAAGTCTGGGCGTTTCTTTATTCTGCAAGTCAAGAATTTTGCACAATATGAGCCTGTGAAGCCTCTCAAAAGACGGGCTTTTCACTCCATTACAGAACGAAAACAAGTTTGAAAGCTTATGAACTGGAATTGCTGATCTCCGGATAGCAGTACATGATGAGCATTTCCCTCACAAATAAAACCCCAGATAAATACTCCGGAATATTGCCGTAGCAATCCCGAGTAGAGCCGTAAAACCAATGTAGAGTGGATGTGTTGGAGCAGAATGGTGACAAACTGCGGTAGTTTAGGGGAAGCATCTGTGCGCGTGGCGGCGTGGAGTACAGACCCAGCCGGTGTGTCACAGGCGAGCCCTGCCTCTCCTCGGAGCCACCTCTCTGTAAAGCAATAGAAAAGAGCCGAGCTTGTTGAAGCATGGGATGTAAGAACATCTGCCCTTCAAAATGACAGTAATGCATCAGGCAAATGGAGGTGAGCTTGAGCCACATGCTGCACCTGACATAATTAAAGGTGATGGAAAAGAACTGCCGCTGTAATGGGGAGATATGGTTTAATACATCTATCACAAAGGATGTCTTTGTAAGAAGAGTCGAGCAGGAAATAAAGATGCACTAGATTTTTACCGGCAACAGGATTTCCCAGTATGTATTTTGCAGCTTTCGTCAGACATTTGGTAGCACCTGCTGCAAAATGACTGTTATCTCTGGGCATGTTTGAAAAGTTAAGCTACACTTCCTTGGATTATGTCAGGTTACATCTTATGGCAAGGGACAAATCATGTGCAATGGCTTAGCCCTCCAACTTCTTGGATGAAATCTCTGGGTAACTGTCAGGACAGTATGAGAAGTGACAGAGAAACCTTAGATCAGTTCAGGAGACAAGGGTCTTGTGGTCTTAGACACACACACAACAGACTTCACCCCAGACCCTATAAGAAAATAAAACAAGGCTTGTGTCAAAATCTTAAATGGAATATGCAAAATAAGAATAATAAAACAAGAGTGACCCAAGTAAGAGAGTTTCATGAGGAGAACGTGAAGCACACAAAAAAAAAAAAGAAAAAAAAAAGAAAAATAAATCAGGCCAGGCAAATGACTGCACAGATTGCAACTTAGATAAAATAAATGCACTAAGACCAGCAAGAAACCCATTTAAATATTCGAGCTGAGAAAGAACCAAGGCATGCACCAGAGTTTTAGTTGCCTCAGTCATTAACCAAGCACAGATTTTAAAGATGTTCAATAAATGGAATTGACAGGTCTTCACAAGACAGTTAATATGGGAAAGAAATGACAACTCAGAGTAAAAGGTTACACCCAATTGCTGTGCTGCGGCAGAAGAAATTTTATGTGGTGATCTTACTTCAGGAAAAAGAAAGAAAAAATAAATAAATGGGAAGGAGGCAAGTTAAGAGACAGAGCCTGTATAAAACATAAGCCTTGTCTTTGTTTGTAGAAATAAAAGATTAGCAATCACCAACTGGGCGATGTCACTGAAGCAATCCAACATGAGGAAAAGGATCCTTGAAAGAACAGAGGGACAGCACCATCTGACTGGAGATTTTAATGTAATAGGTAGCAGATCCACTATGAACACAGAGAGATCCCCAGCTCCTGGGTGAAATGCTTGACCTGGTGCCATGGCTGATGTTCTATGGAAAATGCAAACATTGGCACCTTTCTGTCCATGAGGGAAGGACTCAATAGTACACAGGGAAAGCCTACTGTGAATCAGGTCTGCAGCTGGCAGCGTTTGTATCCTTCTCAAGCTAAAGCCTGCTGAAGATGGCTTGCTGTGTGGTCTCTGGTCCTCCATGCCTCCCCAAACTGCAGATGCCTGCGATGTCCTTCAGGCGTCCTCAGGAATTATTGGTTCCTCCTGGTGGATGGCCAGTGCCACGAAGAACTATGGTGTATCAGAGCTCAGGCAACAGTGTGAGCAACTCGGTGTTGCAAACACAGGGTTTCTTGGCTGAAACCTTCCTGTGAGAGAGCAGAAGTCTTGCAAGAAGAGCTGGCTGTGAGCTGTGGAGTGGGAGCAGCCAGGCAGCAGGGCTTGGATGTTGAGGTCTCTAGGGTGGCAGATCTGGGAATTCCTGAATGAGCATAACAGTCTTTGCTGACACTTTTGCTTTTATTGCATTCAGAAAAATGGGCCTTGGGTGAAAGTTTCCCTCCCTTTTTTGGGGGGGGGGTGTAAGTAAACAAGATTATTTTAAGATTATGCCAAGAGTACAATTGACTTACGCTGCTAATTTCTTATGCTAATAGAAACAACTCTGCAAGGCTTTGAAACTTTGGCTGATCATTCAGCCAAAATTGCTACTCTATTATAATAATAAAGACATCTATTGATGATTTTGTTCTGGATTCACTAATCCAATCACAAATGTCTTTTCTCTGTAGTTTCTTTGTACTCATATTTCTTACTCTTTTTTTTTTAAATATAAAAATAATTGGAAAAGCCTCAATAAATAGATTACAGGAACAGAGAGGATTTCCATTACCATGCAAGTTCTTCCCCTTTCAGCATTTGCATGATGATCATTTAACAGCAGAATACAATTAGGGCAAGTAGGGAAAAGTGTATGGCTTTGTGTAACATGATACTGCCTTGATTTGCCAATACTGTGAGTGCACAAAACGGACCCACAAAGCTGATTTCACTTGAAAATCCAGGTTGGCCACTGGTGCAGATGTTCCATCAGGACCTTTTGTGAACAGAAATACATGTCTTAGAACTGTTCCAGGCTCTTTTTCTCCTCAAAAGGAAGAGATGAAGGGAGGTCAGCTGCTTTATCTATTATTTTTTTTCTGGTAATTTTACAGACAGGATTATTTATAATCCAGTTTTCTGGAAAGAACCAGTTCGTGCTCAGCAGTCTAAAAGTTCCCTGGTCTTTTCCCTTCCAAAACCACTGTGCTGCTTTCCACACACAGCCCTCTGCTCTCCCCTCTCCTGCTGCCATGGGCACTGCCTTCTCCTTTTGGGATCGTCACAGATTGTGACTGCATCATCCACACAATGGATAGTGTCAAATAATTTGGTCCAAAGGCATCATATTTACAGGGAAGAACTAATCATATTTATAGGGAACAATCTAGTAAAGAGGTTTCTGGAAGGGTAAAATTAACATTTTTATGTGCAGGTGATATGGAGCAGTGGTGGCAGTAGGGTAGGTAGGGCAGGAGAAAAAAGCTTAGCTTTTTTTCACTTTGCTTTTGTGATAGTCTTGTTAACAGTGTGGGACTCTTTGCCTTTTACTGAAGAAGTTTACGGTTTTGTGGGAAGTAATTTCACATAGGCAATATTCTAGTCATACGAGTTTCTATGGTATTGCCAAAGAACGTGTATTCCAGCGGTCTTGCCTTTTCTCATGCCTGTAGCAGAAGGTGAGCTCTGCTTTATGGAAGGGTGATTTTCAACCTCCTACAGAGCCATCCCACATCCTCCAGTATTGTTTAAAGGTGAATACAGCTAGTGAAATAAAAATATGTTGCTTGCCCTCCAGTGTTCTGGAGAGGAACCCTGGTCCGTGCTCCTGTCTATAGTGACCAGAGCATCCTTGTGATTCCATTCCTTTCTGTCTCTGTAACACAGTAGCCCGTTGCCTCGCACCAGTTTTCATGCTCTCCACCCTTGGTTCCTGCTGCCATGCCTATAGCTGCTAAAGGTAATATTAAAAAGGAGAAAAAATTACTCATAATAACTTCTTGCTGCTTACTCTCACTCTCTGTTTTAGGGTAAGTACATGTGTGTGCCAGTTGCATCAATTAAATAGCAACCAATTCAGGTACACTTGCAGTCTGCCTTTGAAATGCCAGCCCCATACTGTACTTACCAATTAAGCATGAGCAGATTAATGGGATTCATTGTTCTCTTGGGTTAACTCCACCATATTGTCATTAGGTGGATACGCCCTCATGAATCCAAGTCTTCTTTCTGTGAAAGGAAAAGAAAGTGCATGCTCCAAAAGTAGGGCAATTTCTACCAAGCAGAATCAGCTAAGAGGAGAAAAAGAAAAGAGAGTCTCCTCCCTCCCACTTTTTTATGTCAGTTGTTGTTTAATTGTTTCTTCGACCCAGTGGTTTAGTGATTTCACATCTATTTAATTAACAGAGAAATGGATAAGGCACACTGAAAAACAAGAAAGGAAGATCAGATAGACAAATGGTCTCTGTAAGTTCACAGTTCTTAAAACAGATGTTCACCTCCGCTGGCTATGGTATATCATTATCTCCAGGAACCCTGAAGAGAAAGCAAAATCCTTCATTACTTATAGGAAAATAGAGCAGGCTTACAGGGCTAAAGAGATACACCAGCCCGTTTCATCAGATCCCACCTTGCTGCTGTTGTGTTACTCCCAGGTCAAGAAGTGTGTGTGTCTGGGGGAGAGCGAGACTGCAGATAAGCATTTCAGATGCCTGTGGAGCGAGAGACTATGCAGATGCGATGAAGAGGTGGTGTCTGAAGCTGAAGCAACCAAATGGGCGGGAGGTTGGGACAACTCCTCCCTTACTTATTTGGTGCAACAGCAAGGTGGCAATCATCTCTTGGACGTCTTACTTTCTTTTTGGATAGGACTTGCTTATTCTTGGAGTGGGGCTGCCCGTTCCCTGCTTGGCTATTCCCTATAGCTGCCTGAGCATCCTGACTCAAGAGTTAGGTAGTGTGTACCGTGGAAAAGCATATTGCCTGTTGCTTTGTTTTCTCTTCTCTTTTCTTACTACACGTAGCAGACATAAACAGGTAAAATGCCAATCCAGTGCTAAGCAATCCGCATCCCTTCTACCTGGAAAAATCAATAGTTGTGGGACTTTGTCCTGTCCTGGAGGACAAAAACAAAGAAAAACTTTGCCTGTGCAATCAAATCTGCATGCATAAATGCATGTGTAAATACATGCACAAACCCATCTGTGCCGACTGGCCACTCTGTCTGACTCCCTGGACCTTGCGTCTGGTTTCTCCACCTGTGGGGCAAGAAATGCTATTTTCTCTTGGGTAAGCAGTTGTGATGGCAACCATGAAAGGCTCCCTTGGAAAATGTGGCCTCAGCAGTTTGATTACTGGTGCCCCAGATTTAGCTCATCTTGTGATTATGCTTTATTGCTCTTACTGTCTCCACTAACTTTTAATCACAGCTGAGTATTTCCAATCTGGCTGCCATTTCTGACTTCAAGTGTATTAAAGGAGTATTCAGATTCCTAGATAACAAACGTGTGAGGATTTGCTAGGCAGGAGGCACTAGAGGGACCCTCTGCTTCCCCTCTGGCTCCCACCCTCCCTCTTCGCATCAGAGTCTTGGTAGCGGAAAAGAGATGTTGAAATCAATATAAGAATAAATTGCCACGTGGTCCTTATTGTGGAGACAAGGTTTCTACAGAAAATCCTTGTAATCAGAAAAGAGGGAAGATGAGATTAAACTGATTAAACTGAGAAAGTCAAAAAAGGACAACTTGAAAGATTAGCTCGAGGACGACTGAAAAGCATAATCCTCCATGCATGTTAAGTAGAACAGTCCCTCTCTGTTATCAACCCCTTCATCTGGTGACCTTCTGTTGCATTAGCACAGAGCTACTTGATCCAAGGCAAATAGTGAAAATTGAAAAGCCAGAATGCCAGTGATTACAACAGGTATCAATATTACTGCAGTGATGGTTTGTTATCATTAGGGAGCTCCATCAGAGCTCATTCTGGAAGCAAAAAGGACAGAAAATAACAAGGCATTACAGTTGTGGCAGGCAATAGAAGAAAAGACCTTGTGTTACAATGGAAAAACCTTTTTCATCTGCTTCCACCTCTAAAATTACAGTAGCAGAACAGGAAAAGAGATGGGGGAAGAATTACGGGAAGCTCGTCCGTGTTGTTGTCTCAGGGAACAATCGAGCCTCAGTGGGTCGCACACAGCCGGCGTGCGTTACTCTTTTCTTCTGGAGTAAGAGAAAACAAAAGGCCTGTGTCAGTTTTACAGCTTCAAGGATTTTTTTGCCTCACACACCCAACTTTATGGCAAATCCATTCCCCTGCGGTCCCAGCAGCAGCAGCAAGGCTGCCTCCTCTGCAGCCCGGGCCAGCATCCTCACAGCTGCACGTCCAAGCTCACCATGGTGCGGGTCAGGGGCAGCATCTCCTCTTTTCTGCTTCGGAGGTGTAGGGAGGTCTGGAAGAAAAAATCAAGTCTGCTCTAGCTAAAGGGTTGTTGTTGAGCCCAGTTATACCACATCTCTCATCTTAACTAATAGAGATGCCCAAAACTGCAATATACTCAGGCACTTTGTTCTTTGTCAAAAGCCTGAAAGCCTGCTGTGGGATTCATCTCTGTTGTGATGTTGCTGATGTAAGAGGAGAAGCATGACTCTGAGTCATTTAAATGTTTTGACTGAATCCTAGATTTGTCACTGAGTTGCTATTTCATTTTTTTCAACCTGCTGCAACTCAGGGCTTTTGTTTCCCCTGCTGCCTTTTGTTGGTCTCTCTCAGTTAAGCAGCATACTCTGCAGAGGTCAGAATTGTTTCTTACTGGGCACTTGGCAAGTGCTTAAGGGAATGCGACTCCAGTTGGAAATTGATAAAAATACTGTGGTCAACCACGATTAATGGAAAAAGAAAAACAATATATATATTAAAATAATTTTTCAGAATTTAAAAAAATCCACAAAATACCATTTCACATTGAAAGAGCACAAAGCATTAGTTTGACAGCATCAGGCTGCAACATTTTATAAAATCTGGGGAAAAAAAAGGCCCTGCTACTAGTGAAATTCAATCCAGCTCCAGGATCCAGAGAATAGACCCATTTCTGGCAAGGCCCTTTACTATTCATTTGAAAGACCTTATCTGCATGTAGCACTAATGTCAGTAAGAGGAACTGATCACTATAGTTTTACCTTGCCTTTCTTTATGGGAGACGAAAGGATCTCGCAACGCTTTTGCTCACAGAAAGACTTTGGTCCTCTATCATTAGATTGGGTCAAATCTAATTCAGGCAGAAAGAAGCAGTACTGTTGCCTTGGGAGAGCTCTTACTTCTACCGTACCTGAATTTGTCCTCAGTTGCTTAAGTCTCAATGAAAAGAGGTTTTCAGTTCAGGAGGTAAAGGGATTCATTAGATCTCATTCCCAGAAATGTCTACCTGATTGAGAAAGAGTCCCCTCAGGGGTAATGCTCATAAGCAGGGGGAGGCTGAGGGGCTGAAAAATGACCCATTTTGAAGTTTATCTAATTAGCTTCAAATGTATAAGTTGGGTGTTTTGCTAGATGGATTAGCGTAATTATCTTAGTGCACCTATTCATGCTAGGAATGTCAAAAAACGAGAGAACAGAGAGGCTCAGAAAAAAAATCACAGCGGCTCAGCCTGTTGACTGCCCTGACACACGAGTAATTGCGCTGCACAGGAAAGAGAGAAGGCTGGAGAAGCACAAGATGAGAGGAGCTGCTCCAAAGACAAAATATTGACAGCTGACCTACAAATAAACCGGGAGGGATCCACCTCAGTCCAAAATCCCTACATAAAAGTACTACAGAAAAAATCATCCCATGTGCATGCAGTCACTGCATAAAGACAATATCCTTCATTATACACCAGCAATTAGATCTGAGGTATTCATTGCAATCTCTGTATATTTAGTTTTCCCTCTGTATTTAAAATGAGTGAAAGGATTTTTCTTGATCCTGAAAGTGTTTCTTCTGATGGAGAATAGATTACTGTTGTATTGTTTGGTTACAGGTTTTTTGTGACCTGTTGATAAATTAGGTCCAACACATTTCCTGAGATCAGTTATAAACTCCTCTGAAAGACAGTAGACAGCTATGAAATAGCTTTTCCCAAGAAGGAATTCCAGTTAAAAAAGAAAAAAAAAAACCAACCAAACAAAAAAGAAAGAAGGAAAAAGAAAAAAGAAGCAAGAAAAGAAGGAAAATAGGAGTAGGCAGAGCTTCTGTATTCCTAAGCTTGTGTTTGTACTAGGTTGTTGTCTAGGTACACATCTGCTATGAAATATATCAGGAGATGGGAGGAAAGAACAGCATTGCCAAGTAAACCTGAGAGCAATCAATGATTCCTCCAATCATTTCTTTTTAAACAGTGAGTGCTCCAGTTGTGCGGTTTGTTCCACTCACGGAAATCATACTGCGAAGCTGGGGCTCGTGGCCAGACCGCCTCAGCGTCCATGCATCATGCAAAATGCAGTGGGAGCTGGAGTTACTCCTCCACCTTGTAACATGCTTTTTTTTGCTCCTAACTCACACTCTCTCCATGCCCCCCATCCTGTAGGATTAGCCAAGTTTCCAGCTAATGGCATTTCTAAGTGTATCAAGTGTGCAACGTTAATTTCCCCAGCATCTCATTGACTTTTTAGTCAATATTGCTGTGATGCTTTCAGAACAACTCTCCTGTTCAAAGTGTTGTAAATGAGTTTAATCACTGGGATGACCTGGTTTCCAGCAGGGCTGTGCACCATTGGCAACAGTGCAGTCACCAGGTGATCAACACCACCTCCACCCATTGATTCACCAGGGCTTTGAGTCACGCCTGCAAGTTTTAACCCCAAGACTGAAGCACCCTTGCGGGTGTTCCAAATTGACAACATTTTCCCAATGACTTATTTTTGATTTGGAAAAGTCTGTTTCACCAAAATCTAAATTTTTCATGTGAAAAATGTCAATTATGATTTTTTTTTCATGAAAGACCGTCTGAGGTCTAAGCATCAGATATTGATCTTACTGGGACAAACCACTTTATTGGTTTTTGAAAGTTATCTAACTTAATTCAATGTATGATTTATAATAGAGCAAGTCACCTTTATCATTACAGCTTCCTTTTATGTTTCCATGATGTGGAAATTGAAAGCACTAAAATCAGGATGCAATATTTTTATTCTAATAAAAATGAATGGCTGTGATTTACCTCAAATCATGATTCTTCTTTTTCTTGTAATATTATGTCAGAAAAAAATCTTATTTTTCCATTTGGAATTTGGAATGTAAACAGAACCCAGAATGTTGGAGTTTCAGATCATTTGAAACCTCCAACTCTCAACCATCATTATCTCTCTGCTTCTTCTAAAGTCATTTTACACATAGAAGAACTTTCTCCCTTTGTTGATTTTTTCCTGCTGGTTAAAAGGCAAACATTTGTCCCTGAGTCACAGCAGAGGGCAATTAAATGGATTGGAGTCCAGCATTCTGCCCTTAGCCTTTGTTTTTGGCAGAGCAGAGAAGGTAGAGGGAGATGTGCTCTGATGTCTGTGGCATGTGGTGATTGGTGAACTTTCAACTTCACAGCCATATTCCTTCCTCATGTGTGCTCCTCTGCTGTCAGTTCCTCTCAGCACCCCAGAAAAGTGACTACTGGCACCCTCCACCTGGAGAAGGAGGGCTCCTCCTGGCTACAGCCGAGAGACTTTTGTTCTGATGGGTCTAAACATTTTCGTGTGCACACGCCGATGAGAGAAGAGCTCAGAATGAGACACCACAAGAGACATAAGAAGAAAGTACCTAGGAATTCACTGACTGGAAAGATAAAAAGAAATCCGGACTCTGTAATTATGTGTGCGTTTTAAGCCTGTGAGAAATTTCTGGGAGGCGGTATGAAAAAGAGTTAGAAGGTTCATTCCTAAAAACAGGCTGCTTGCACTGGCAGCTTGTGGCCGAGTGCCAGACTCCCATCCAGCTGCCACCGCCGTTGTGCCCTGCGGGACACCTTAGCTGTCACACATCTGGGGGGATTTTAGCATTCTCCTGCTTATATCCTTTTTACTTCCTCAAGGGTTCTGGTTCAGGATGCGGTCTTGATTTTGGAAGTCAATGAGAACTGCTCTCAGACTGCCTACTTGGTGCAATTTATTTAAGACATTATAGAAATCCTTTCAACATCTGCCTATTCGGGCATGAATGTGGCATTTTAACAGCCCTGCCTGTTGGTGCGCTACGTTTACAGTCGAGACATAAGCTCTTTGACTAAACAGTAACAAATGTAGCTTGTAGCAATAAACAGGACATTAAAAAAAGGGTAGCTGCTGAGGAAGCAGCACCGAGCCAAGGATAAGGTGTAGAGTTCATATTCTAAGGAAGCTGGTGAGAAAGATCTGCTTACCGTAACAACTATGTGCTTTTTAGGACATGTGGGCACAGAGAGGGTATATTTGGCATGTTCTGATGTTCTTTTTGATGCATAGAGAATCCACAGAAGTCAGGACATCTCTTCATTACATGTGTTATTTCTTATAATTAGTTAGCACTGTGTACCCTCTGAGGACTGACCTTCATAATCACACAAGCTGAATTCATATAGATTTTTGCTTGACTTGCTGGAGGTAGATCATAGAAGACCAGTCTCCTGCTGGTGCTGCCATTGATAGCCTTTCATAAATTGATCAAGTCTCCCTCTTAAGTCTTGTCCCTACTACAAGTTTCCTTGCTCCCAGAGATCTGCAGCATGGCATTATCCACCACAGGCAGCTGCTGCAGGTGGTGAAATGACCTGTATTTCCTACAGCAGAACCTGGGAGGGCCAGGCAGGCCCCTACTGTCCCCAAGGACATGGAGCAGGCTGTGGCTGGCCATGACCAGGGCTGGCGCTCTAGGAGTTGGGGCTGCCTCCTCACCTGCTCTCTACACCCACCATAGCAGGAACTGGCTTTTCACGGCTCTTTCCCCAAGTCTCAGCACTGCTATTCCCTCCTGTATCTCTCTCCCATTTCAGGAGGAGCCTGGTTCTGGTCCTGTAGGCTTTGCCTATGTTTTTGAGAAGTTTTGTGTCAGATGTCTGTGTAGCAGAAGCTGCATGTGGATGCACCGATGCCAGCAGGAGCTGTGCCAGTCCCTTCCTAATGCAGCACGAGAGCAGTGGTACTGATACTGTGGGAGTTAGTATTGTTGTCAGTCACTCCTTGTTTAACTCAGTTTGAAATGAGCTCAGTAAAACTGAAGAATGGCCTAATAGTTAACTGCAATTTGGCTGAATGTCAGGTAGTGCCTTTGGGTCTGTAGAAATTTGCAGTGATTAAACCAGCCTCTTAAGGAACCTGTTTTGCTGAGCATTTTGAATATGTGTTTTTAATGTCATTTTGGTACAGACTCTGAGTATAGCCCACAAGATACAGTCCGTGTTGTTCCTTGAAATCAATGACCTATATATATGGAAAACATTAAATGATGGGCTATTGACTCCTAGATGCGTAACAAAGGTGGACCGTGCAAAATACTTATTTCCATAATTGATGAGAATGATTCCAAAATAACATACAGGCAACCACACTTACCAAACCAAGTAAATTGTACTTACTGCATGTTAATGTCTGCACTAATTAGGAGTCGAGGGTTAATGATCCTTTGCTACACTCTCCCCCCCCCCAAATATTAAACAGTTGGAACCTTGGAGGGAATGCAAACAGTAATTGCTGATCTTTGGGCTGGCAGGCTTTCCCTCCTTGTCTCTCTGTTTGCTGGCTTCAGTGGTGGCTTACAGTCTGGAGGCAGATTTTTCCCAGTCATTCCCAAACTCCAGGATATGTGGGATCTTCTGCATTTTTTAAGGAATATGTGATTTGAAGCTTTGGAGACAACACAGAGGGCCTGGCAGAAATGGCGCTGATTCACCATCCCTTTTAACAGATCTCAATAAAATTACCCAGCCGATATCAATAAAAAATAGAGGTCTCAGTAAAATTTTCTTGCAGACCTCTGTAAAATTTACCTAAATGGCTCTAGGCTGGACCTTCATCTGGTGTAATATAAAGTAGTTCATTGGAGGTTTATGGATTTATAGTGGCTGCAAATGTGTTCCAATGCTATAAAACAGCATTCTTCACTCCAAAAGTTGCCACAGTAGTTTTTATCCCCTTACTCTAAAAGTAAGTCCTTGGTAGCTGCTACACTGGATAAAGTTGCAACTTTACACCAAGTGCTGGGAAAAATATATAAAGCTCAGAAGGTATTTCCAGACATTTACAAATGAGTAAGTGCAAGAATAATGGGGTTGCTGCTGTTGTTGTTACTGATGCGTGCAAATGTGACCAGGACCCCTGATTATGGGGTCCTGCTGTGTTAGCTACCATTCAATAACAGAACAAAAAGATGATTTGAACACTCCTTTGGACAGGGACCAAGTTTTGCATTATCTGTTCTGGAGAAAGGGGTGAGCATAAATAAAGGCAGGTCATCAAATACACTATTTTGCTGCTGCTACTGTGTGCGTCTTGCTTGCTGCAGGCTGGGTAATTGTGTGCCATTCGCTGTCAGCACAGGTCTGTCTGGATGGAAAGGGGTTCTGTCCAGTGCAGATGGAGCCAGGGAGAACCTTTTGTTTGTACAAGAAGCTTACTGACGCTAATTAAAAATTTTCTTTATTTGGAAAGCAGACAATTCATGACCACCTATGTTCCCCGAGATTTACACAAATAGTTGGTTACAAACCTTTTATGCTCTGGAAGACTGAGAGGGAATTCCTATTTTAGCTGTGCTGAAATGACAGAGGCAGGCAATTCAAGTAATGGCCTGTTAGTCGGTTATTAAATATTGCTCTTCAGCAAAATTGCTAATGATGATGGTCTTTCCATGCTACCTTTAAAAGAGTGCACAGTATATTCTGAAGAGAGATTATCTCGGATACAGAAGGCCACCAGCTTGAACACTGTCCAAATCAACCAATTATCTGTGACAATCAACCAACTCTGCCAGGCCACACAGAGATTAGTTGCTATATAAAGTTCCATGCTTTAAATTAAACAGCTAGCAGTACAAACGTGAAATTATTCAGGAGATGAGACTCAATTTTTAGAGGAAGGATAAACTTTTACTAGAGGGGGACCTCCTCCTGGGGATACACGAGCCATTTTTCTGGGTAACTATCTTTATCATCCTTAAAAGCAGTTCATAAAAACTGCCCAAGCATAGCTAATCTAAAATCTTTCAGCCCACATCATGGTGGCCAGCTATAACTAGATACTGATCTGTTCCTAACTGTTGAGCTTTTCAGTCTGAACAAACATAGATTTGTTCATCAGAAAATCGTGAAGTCGGTCATCCCAGCTATTGGAGAAATCCCTTCTGATTTGGTGGCTTTTTTCATTAGTGCAAACGCTGATAGAAGCACACGGGCACACAAAATGGCTGTCAGTCATCACTAAGTTTATAAGTACCACTAAGGCTTCCCACATCGTTTTGGGGATTCACAAAATATCCCAGGAATGAACATTCTCTCGTCAACCCCCGCTTACAGGATTTGGATTCAAGAACTTTTTGTGCATTAATAAAACATATACTGTATTATCTTTCTTCCTCCACCTGATTGCAATGAGACAGTCTCATATTTTGTTAGTACTTCTAGCACATTCATAAAAAAAATCCTCAAGAGAAACAGAATGATGGATGAATCCTTACATTGAAAAATAGTGTCTTTACTGATGCCATAAAAAGTTCTATAGAATGTGCTTCTGCTAAACTACCGAGTTTGCATTACAGATGAGAGTTTCTGGTATAAAACCTCATTATTGTGTTTTTATTTAAAAATGTAAAATGTCCTTATCCACATTTCTTGGCAAGCGTTATTCAGACATTATTTCAGCAGGTCCTCTCAGCAGAAAAGTTTTCTCAAATTCCAGGCTCTGGCACTGCATGTACTTTCAGTATGGGAATGACAGATTACAAAAATCTCTTCATGTTGCTGTTTAAACAAAGACGTTTCCTTAGTCATAGCCAAAGAAGGATGTATGGAAGGGTAAGGAATTGCTTCATAATAAATTTCAATAATAATTTATGCTGGAGTAAGTATATTCTACTAAACCAAAGGAAGAGAAAGCAGAACAGCTAAGAAGAAGGAAAAATGGGTCAAGACAAGCTATGCTCCAGTAAACATTTCAGGGTTACTACAAGACAGGAGTAAACCCACTACACCTGCCGAATAAGCAATGTGTTTTGGATATACCAGTCAGAAGCTCAGGAACTGGGAAGGACAAATGCACTGCACAGCTGCTGAGTTGCCCACCTCTGGTTCAAGGGAACTGGGGGTGCCAAAGCAGGATGAGGGTGCTGGGAAGTAAGTGTGGTGGGACAGAATCTTGTCCCTTTGGGCAACATAAGCAGTAGGGCTGGCACCTGAGGATACAATCAGGATGGGGATGAAAGAGAGGAGCACGTTTAGTCCTGCACACATCACTAGGAACTACGCCACTGGTCAAACACATGAACTTTACCTATGCTTGCTGGAAACCTTTATCCCCTCTCCCTGCAAACGAGGCATCATGTGCAGCTGTTGGCAAAAGGAATACTTGTGCTCTATGTGAAACCAGAGAAACGGTGATTTGTGACAGTCACACAAGGAAAGGAATTTTGGTTCACTATATCTTTACAAAAGTAAAAAAAAAAAAATATTCAGTGACCAGGCAGCAAGAAGTTACCAAGAAGAAACAAGTCAGATACAAGGTTCCTCTCGGAGGAGCTTGCTTGCCAGAATTCACCTGCATTAGAAAGTTGTGGTTCAAGTGTCCAGCCTCTGCAGAGGACATGTGGTACTCTCACTCCTGCTGCTGCCCAAACTGAGAGGGAAGAAACAAGCTGAAGATGCTGCCCTTGCCAGGAAGAGGTGCAGAAGGGAAAAGGAGGAGGAAGGACTGGAGTAATCATGAGCACAAGCCATGGCCCAGCTTCTCCTGCCCCTCAGTTGGCTGGCACGGGGCTTTGCTCTAAAGCCTTTGCTCTAAACCTCTTCCTCATCCCGTGCCCAGCCACCAGCAAGGCAGTGAGTTTTGCCAAGGCAATGAAATATGGGTTTAATTCACAGGGCCAAACCCTCACTGAATGCAAATGGGAGTAACTCCATGGTGTTCACTGGAACTGGGTAAGGATCTTGCCCTCGGTTTTCAAGATGCTTTTAAGTATCGGATATAAACAACCTGCCACCAAGGATACATTTTGTTTTAGAGAGGATTTTTCACTGCTCCAACATACCTATTAATTGTAGTAATGTTTTGCTGCACTCCTTTGGATTAAAATGCTATTTCTAAGTGTCAGTTAATGGGTTTTAGTGAAAGCAATTTATTAAACATTATGTACTCAGTTTAAATCTAACAGGGTAACTAAACATTAAAGTAACAGGGGGGAAAATCTATATTGCTCTAATTTGTATTGTATGTTCTTTTCACCAAGTATAATTGCTATTGACTGCCTAAAGCAGCATTCTCCAAATCATGAATAACCAGAAAAAAGAAAAATTGCAATTGTATGTAAAAAGCAGTGTCATGCCTTACTAGCATAAACGTGGGATGAAGAGCCAAGAATTATGCAATTTGATGTTCTGCATTCATTGTTTTTTCTCCCTCTCTAAATTGGAGACATTAATGACTATCCACCTCCCAGTGGTGTGACGAGATGGTGAGCATAACAGATGTGTGCATATTTTATTGGTAATGCAAACCACTATAGGGGGGCTGAAACCAGACTGAACAAGTGTCTGTAATTGTACAGAGGACAAGGTGGTGTTGTGTTGCAGAGTTGCAGGGTTTTTTCTCAGTGCTAGAGGATAAGCTCTGTTTTCTTAATTTCAGCAATGGGTCTCCCTTCTCACTGCACAGCAGGTTAGATTGCCATAGCCATAAGAGAGTGGCGTTCCCATTATGCTGTGTGAGTAAGTGAGGAGACAGTGTCCAAGGTATCAGTGCTATTAAGAAGAGTTCCAAGAAAAAAAAAATAGAGGCAAAAATCATACCTTTCTTCAAATCGACAAGATTTTATCTTTATTACTTGGAAAACAATAATCTTCAGAGTTATCACTAGTAGGAATGTCATTATTCTCCATACTATTTCACCTGGTATTTGATATCTGTCAAGTAATTGACTCATGAGAAAAACTATGCTTCGCCTATCCTACTGCATTAACCAAAACTTCATTGCTGCTCTACACCTATCCAGCATAGCCCTGCATAAATAATGTCCTGCAGCTTCAGAAAATTCATTAGCAGCTTATAAAATGGATGCCAAAGTTAGGGGCACTCATCCTGAAGAGTTTTCTACACCATTTTTATGAGATGTTACTGACCGCTTATGATGGACTCACCCCTCTATCTTCACTAACATCATTGAAAGAACTGTTCCTTGGTCTGACTCTTATTCATGGCAACTGAATGTGCACCTAAGAAATAAAACTTAGTGTTAGGAGAGGAGTTATGAGTAGCAGTGTAGCAGCCTTTTATTCACAGAAATGTAGTTGATACCTTTCTCTTAACTTTTACTTGCTAAACACCAAAACCTGGTATTACTTTAAATTTTCTATAGCCAAAATACAGCCAAAGAAGAGTTATCATATCTTTATATGTTTAACTCCTTGCTTTGAAGGTGGAAGTGTTCATATGCAAGGTGGTGAACCTTTTGTGCTATGCAATGCATTCATTTTGTCATATATATTTTGCAATCTGCCTGCTCCTTCAGCTGTGCCTTGTCTGCAGGTCGATCCCCCTCTGGCAGGTGCAGGTTAATGGGGGAGAGAAAGAGAACATTTTCCTCACCCTTAGCCCTTGACTCACACTTCCCTTTCGTGGCATCCACAGCACACGTTTCCCCAGAACAAAGCTGCAGATTATTTCTGAGTCCTCTGCTGCATTTCAAAGGCAGAGAGGGAGACTCAGAGAGTTTGTGTCTTGTCCCCATTGCTAGCTCCACTCCTTTGTGCACACCCACCATGTGGAAGGGACGTAGTGATATATCTCTCTCTTCCAGCTGACATCTGGGAGACGCCTGCTCTAGCTTTAGGTCCTACTTCTAATTTATGTTCCTCCTTAGCAACCAGAAACACTCCCCAATTCTCTCTTAAAAGTCAACTCTTGAAGTGCTTCTTTTTTGTAGCCTGTGTGGAATCCATTTTCCAAAAATTACAGTGATCTAAGACTCAAAATAAGTTGATTTTGGAAAAGGTAGTGCACAACTTCTCCCAGGTTAATGTCAATGTTTTTTCACACAAGCGTGGAAACCACTTGAGCTCAACAACCTGTACAATCTCAGGCCTAACTCTCACCTTCACTACCTGTGCCTGGCCAGCTTCCCAGGCTGGGTTTTACAGCTGACTTTTGCACCGAACTCGATGAGAAACATTCAACCAGCCTGTGCCAGCAACAGGACAGCGGCAGACAGCTGTAGGGTGATACTGCCTCACATTGGCACAGACGTTTCTGCACGAACTTGTTACCTTCAGAGGCAGAGACAGAAGGTTCAAGGGAGCTATAGAGGCTTAAGTTGTTTTGTAGCACCGGAGTCGGTAGATCTGAAAGCATAGCAACTCCTCGGGGCAGGACCATGTCCGTTCTGTTTTGTTTTGCATCAAGCTTGGCATTCTGTAAGCAAATAAAAATAACAACGATGCTACGGTGCATTAGTGTCTGCATAGGCAGCCTTTGGCTGGCTGCATTATGTGTGACAGTGCAGAGGGTGTAGAAACTCCTCTTAAGGAGCTGTGGCCAACAAGGATTGTTCAGCCAGCGGTGTGACAGGGGTGTGCAGTATCGATTCTTACAGCGCTGTTTAAACTTTGCTAGTGGAGAAAGCAAAACCAAAACAGCTTTAGACAGGAATTTCTGAGCAAATCTGGGACCATCTGTGTTTATTGCTCTGCCAGTATTGCAAAAAGTGTTCTTCAATAACTTCAGTCCGTATTCAAATAGAAATAATATAAAGTTCTTAAGGTATAAGCATGCATGCATGCATTCAAAATAGCAAGAAATAAGATGGTCAAATGCATTGATTGGAAAAAGATTCCTTGCTAGAAAGCTGCAGAATATAGAGATTCAAATAACAGGCAATAATAGAAGCACTTGCTGTATATTATATAGGTATTTCTAGTGAATTATGGGTATTTTCCCTTATTACCTAAATATTTAGATTTAGCTGGCCTGCTTTTACCACTTTGCATCTCCTTCTCTATACAGGACAGCCTCTGCTCAGTGTTGGATGATGGGATTATCAGCATCGTGTTATTTTCACTCCACCCTCTCTCAAGTCAGCGATGAGGATGGAGGAGTTAGTTTGCTACTTGACAAATGTTATAGGTGGGAACAACTTGGGAAAAGGTCTCTGGATCTGAAATCTATGTGTCAGAATCGACTTTGTTAGTTAATTTCAGCAGTGCTTTTAAGCGGCTGATTGCCAGGAGCTGGGACAATCCACCGAGGAGAGAATCACTCAGTGCTTTCTGCTGTGGCTTTTATATTCTTTCACCGGGCAGCGGCTACTGGCAGGTGTTGGAGACAGGATATTAAGTTAAACGAACCTCTGGGCTGACCCCGGAGGGCAGTTCTTTCAGTTTTATTTAGAGCCACATCTCAGCAGTGGGAGAGTCTGCAGCCTGATCCATTACCCAGTTAAAAGAACATGTTGCAACTCACTTAAAAGCAAATGCAGTCTTAAATTACACATACAGCAGCTAAAAGTAGCCTCAGCTTAAATTAAAGGGCATGCTTTCCCAGAGGGGCAGCCGGCTCTGGTCGCCCAGAATGAGTCTTTTCCTGTGTGGGAGATTCTTTTTTTAAGGCCATAGCTACTTATGCCAAAACGCTTCCTGCTTCAGGGGCTGTGCTAATGCAGGTAAAAAGGGAAAGGTGAAGTGTTACACACTGTTATTACACACTATTTAAACAAATATCCTTTTTTGGACCTATGGAGGTTTGATGTTAGTTGTTTTTTTTCTTTTTAAAGACTGAGCAGGGTTTTGGCAGGGGGATAATAAGGAATCCAGAAGGAATCCAGCATGATGCTTTTTTATTGTGCTGCCAGGGTTTCATGGGAAAGCCAAGATTGTGGAAAATGCTTTTATTTGTGGTTCACAATAACACCTATCATCTGCTTGCATGTGGGGCTCCAGTGAGGAGCTACACAAGTGCTTTGTACCAGCCATACAAAGCAGGGGTAACTTAAAGGAGGAGAGGGTGGGTTGCTACGTCTGTCAGAAAATACTTAGGTAGGAGGCAGCCACCTGAACCATGATTATTTTTGTAACTGATATTCCAAGGGGAAAGGGTTTGTTAGGTCATTTGCAGGGTATAGGGAAAGAGGAGAGGAGAGGAGAGGAGAGGGCAAGAGTTAGGTGAAAGTTTGCATTTTCAGGATCAGACATCTAAATTCAAATGCCTACCTCTGGACAGCTCTTAGTTACCTTTGTTGGATCTATTACTAAAACTGAAAGACAAAAACTAGAAGGGTCTGATGTGTGAAGCCAGCCTCAGATACAGAAGTGTTCTTTGGGGTGAACATGCCTCTGCAGGTCCAAATGAGCAATAATGTGGCCCAAAGAGACTGTGTGGCACAGATCTGTCTGTTGCACCTTTCATACCATCTCCCTCCTGAAAGTTAATTGCACATTTTCTTTCATTTTGTTATACAGTAACTTCAGAGCCTCATTCCTTACTCAGTTTGCACTTCACTTCTTGGTTGTATCTTGTTTCTGTTGTTCTCATTTTGCTGGCTAAATATTGCAGGAAGACTAATAAATTCAAATAAAATTTCTGATTGGTTTAACATCAGTTTAACTATCTAGAATAATTTAGTGTTATTGGATACTTTATATGATGAGTTCATGATGTTTAGACTAGAAAATAATAAAATGCACTCAATTGATTAGGCTCTTTGTAGGAGTCTAGGAATTAGCATACTGTCTAATGGCAAATAATTTATAATTATCAAGAAGAGCTGATAAACTGGCTCAATGCTATCGACTACCTGACTTGATAACCCTGATCAGCAAGCTTCATTAAAAGAAAAGTCCTACATTGAACATAACCCTATAAAAGCCGTGGGATGACTTTAACGCTTTGTCTCTTGAATGGGATGCTGCTGTTTTGACAGACAGTCCCAAAGTGCTGCCTTTAGAGACCAGCACATGCTTCACATTGAGGGGCATGTTGCTAGGCTGACTGGCAACTCATTCCCAAGTGGAAGTTTTCCCTGCAAGCAAAATCTCTGTTTTGAAATAAAGTAGTCCAGGGTATTTATAAAGCAACTTACTGCAAGATTTTGGCCTGCCCTTCATTAAATACACACTTCAGGGTAGGAAGATGAGTTCTGCAGTGGCATTTGCTATACTTCATAGACTGTAGTCAGAGATACAGACTAGTTCCTTTCATGGATTTCTCTGAAGTGACAGCTGTTCGAGCCAAATTTAAGGTTAGAAATGACTTGTAGAAATGTAGGAATGAGTAGATCACAGCTGCTGGGGTGGACCCGTGGCCACTTGATCTTTACTGATCTGGAGGAAGGTGATTAAGTGGGTCTAGCATGGAGAGGGGAAGGTACTGCATGACAACTGAAAGACACTGATATGCTCTGGCATCTAAATGGGCTCTTTTGAAGCACATTCCACATCCCCATGGTTCAGTTATGGCTGGCAAGTTCTCATATAGTTTAGCACTGCCCTTGCCTCTGAGTGATGACATTGAAACAAATTCCTGGTTCTCTTCTTCTGCTGGTGTGGGTCTGGGCACACCAGCTTTCTGCTTTGCCCCATACCATCTAGTCTAGTTAAGTGTTTCACCCAAAAGCAGAGTAAGCAGAGCCTGGGGCTGTCAGTGGTGTGTAGCAGATTTGTGACAGCCACAGATTTGGCATTTCAAGTCAAAATACAACAAACTGATATGTTTTCATGCAAAGTCTTTGGCCTATAGAATGGGATAAAGATGATGAAGGAGTACAAGTCCCTGGAAAGTTGTGGAGCGTAATAAATGCATCCTTTCTTTGCCTATGCTTTTGCTGTTTTCTTTTGGAGTGGCATATACAGGTATACTGATTTACGAAGCTAGAAAAGCTTGGATTCTTATGCTCTGTCATTGAAATGTTGAGATATTCAGTTTAAAAACGGACCCTTCGAATGTGTCATCCCTTCTGCCCTTGTTCTGACACAGCAGAACAATTGGTTTGAATGCTTGCCTCTAGCCATGCTCTCTTCAATCATCTACTCAAGGTTTCTTGCAGTCAGATCAAAGAGATGGAGCTTTGCAGAATACCTTTTACGGTTTTGAAGACACTTCTTAGGAGCACTGTGCTCAGCTGACATTTATGTCTGGGCATTCGGCAGACACTAATAGGAACAGGAATTGCTGGCACGCTATATGCAAAGAAATGGCTGTCTTCCCCATATTTTCACTGCATTTGCTAGGTGTCATATTAGAAAGGCTGGAGCTGTGATGATGGACTATCCATCAAACCACTACAGCAAATCATGTAGCAGCAAAAGTGCTTTGCTAAGAAACAGAACAATTGTCACTGTCAAAAATAAATTTTCATCATTTTAAAGACTGGAATGCAATATTTTGAATGCGTTTTATGTGTCATAAGGGCTCAGTCTGGGCAAGCGAACAGGGAAGCTGGTTATGTTTCATTCTAAGATCACAAAACTTTGCATGTTTCTGAAAATTAAAAAAATGCTTCAGAGAAGACACTTTAAACTCACATTGCTCAAATGAGAAATTTAAGGTAAATTGGAGCCCTGAGAATTTCAAATCTCCTTAAATTTGTATAATTGTGTAGTGCAGTTTAACTCATATAGTTAAGCTGTTCAGGACTTTTTACAGCAATTCCTTAAAATATCTTCAAAGCAATGATGACTAGCTTGTTATAGTAGAGAAGAATCTATGGCAATAATATGTAGTAATATACATAATGTACTAATGATAGTATTAGTACAAAGCACTACTGTTTTGCTTGGATTCAAATACCTAAATTTATGTTGTCTGACTGGTTTTGAAACAGAGTAAAGGTAGGAGTTCACAGGAAGAAGCTATCTAATAATTAAGATTTTTCCTGTTCTTCGAATGCCTGTTATGATTTTATTTGCCCTTGCAGTTTATTTGAAGAATATCTCACTAAAGCTCACTCTGTGGATAACTTCCAAATATTTGATATTTGCAATTGGAGGTTTCGTTCTCATTGGTCATATCAGTGATATCGTTTATTCTATTTCCCAGATGAAATGAACTAACAAATTTTATCTGAGATCCTTGGGATGAAATTCATCTGAGCTAGTCATGCTAGGCTCCCTTTCTACACAGATATAGACACTTCCAGAATATGAAACATGACCTCCTAAAAAGATATCTAAACTACATCAGGTTATCTAGCAGAGTCTGCTTTTCTCCTTCAGCTACAAAGGGATCACAGGGTGACTAGCTTGGATGTTGATTTCCATATTGTGGAAGTTTGAAGCTAGCTGAGAGGAATCCCACTCTTGATGGGTAGAAATTTTGATAATATTTGTACTATAGAATGCTCTAAAATTATTTTGACAGAAACTTTATTGTTCTTAAAAGGGGAACATGATGGAAACGTGAACCAGTGGACAGTAGAGGAGCAACTCTCTAGTGATGGGTGATAGGCTACACTCAGGAGGGCTGACTTCAAGTAAAGCTGTAGATTTCTTTGCTGTGGGTGTTTATTTTTGTCAGAATTAGGTTGACAGTTGGACAAGATGATCTTTAAGGTCCCTTCCAACCTAGAAGATTCTGTGATTCTGTGATTCTTCTCTGACCTCAGGCAGGTCATATGAACATTCAAGGAACTTTCAGTTTTCCCGAAAGAAAGAATTGTTTAACAGAGCTTCTCTGTCTCACAGGAGCTTTGTTGTGATCAATACAATGGAGGCTGTGAGGGGACCTATTTACCTAACTTTCTATTTAGATGACTCAGAGCAGATTCTTTTTGAAAATTCACAGGTGCTTATAGAGTTAAAAAGATTTGCTTCACAATGAAAAATGAGCTAGTCCATCTTTGTGGGGAACTTTTCACTGTCTGAGTTAAAAAGACAAATCCATACCAGGAGAATATTTTACCCCAAATACTCATGTGACAAAAGATCTTAGTGTCAAAATTTAAACGGGGAATTGGGAAGAAGCCGCAGCTGGTGTAAGGTTTTTGCTTTCTAGATCATATGATAAACCAGGCTCACACATATGTGTGCTGTAGAAACAGATGACCACACAGGATCTCCATCTCAGTAAAAAATCTTGAAACTACGTGTGTGAGATACACTGTATGTGCCACCTCAGATTGGAGGGAAGAAAAGCGGTCCATCCTTTGGAAAAGCTGGCACCCACTGTTGCCTTTAACTTAAGATGGAAACCTCCCCTGATCACCATGATCTTTCAACGATAGTCAAGACTGGCCTCACAATGACACTGGCCAGCTTCCTGAGCACGTGTGAGTGCCTTCCATCAGGTTCCAGGGACTTGTGTATGCCCTACCTCCTTCACAAAGGGTAAGTTTTCCTTGCTCCAAATTTTTCTCCTGGTTTCTGGTGCCTCAAGCCTGGTCTTACTAGTAAAAATCAAGGTCTCTCAGTGACTATATCCCATGGGATGCTTCCAAGCAGGTCCTTGAAAAAAATCATCTCTTCTGAAGTCCATGGTTGTGATCCTGACATTTGCCTTGCTCCCTCCTGCCAGTATCCTTACTGCTACCCTGTCTCATTTTATGAACTTTTGACATTGTGGAGCATCATTTTCCCCCACGTTTTTATACAAATTTAGTTGGAGCATATTTTCTCATCCAAGACTGACTTCCACCTCCTGCTCCCACTACCCCACTGGAACTGTATGTGAATTTACCCTGCGATAACACTGGAGTAGTTCTGCAGGATCAAACGACTTGGAATTAATCTGGCCTGAGGTGAGATTCAGGCGCCTCAGTCCTTGCAGCAGAACTAATGTTGACTTCTATTACGCAGTTTTCTGAAAGATTCTCTGAAATTGTTTTGTGCCTGGACTACCTTTATTTTATTAAAGTAATGAAATAATACATCTTTACCAACTCCTCAATGCCCTTTATATTAACAAAGCATGCATTATTTCATCTCTGTCTAATTAATATCCTGTTTAATAGGTATCTCACTTCATGTTAGGTTCCTGTATTCTTAAGAATTTTTACTAATTTAATTGAGAGCAGTCTCAAATTAATTGTATAATTAATCTTGTCAAATTAGGTAACATTTCATACAGCACCTTATTAAAGAAACTCGAATATTTTAAATTACCATGCTATTAGGCATTAATAAAGAAGTTCTTCCTCTGTATTGTTCTGCTTTATATCACAAAGAAGGTAATTGCAATATAAATTGCAATATAAAAGCTAAGTTCTATAGTACATTAATAATTAGATACACATTATTCCCCATTAAACCTTTTTCTCTTATTAATTCAATCATAGAATGGATAAGTCTTTTTAAAAACGGGAATAATAAAGCTCCCCAAAATACTAGGAATGAACTATTGTGCTGATGCCTTAACAACAGGATGGCTAGAACCTGAGCTGTTGCTTGATAGATGTCTCAGAGAAGCAGGTTTCTGAGAAACCTGGTGCTGTGCTGCAGATGACTTAAAGACACACGTAGCTGTGGAAAGCTCTCTTTGAGTCTCATGTTTGGGAATAAATGCGTGTCAATTTTTTGACTGAGAGTGAAGAGGTGTGTGCTCTTCGATAGGCTCCTGAGGATTACAGAGCACAGCAGCCTCCTTGCACAGCCTGAAAGAGTTGCACCCAGAGACCTCTGGAGGTGACCATAAGGCTGATGTACAGGACCGGGGAATGGGAGGTGGCGGCTGTGATGTGGGAGATGAGGGCAGGCAGGCTGAGGAGAGGGGAATGGATAATGAGAAGTGCTATCAATTTTTTATGAGTATATGGAAATTGTACTCAAGGTCAGAAAGCCCAAATACTATATTATATCTGTAGGTGCCAAAGAGATTTTCATTTATATAATATATTGGTCTAGTATTTTAAATCCTTAATCTTAGTGCCTGTAGTTGTGTATACTAAAAGTGCCCATTAGATTAAATACTTTAGGCACAAGAAATCATCCACGCATGAATGCTGAATGAGTAAAACAGCATTTCACATAGGGACATATGCTTGGGTATAATGTGTGGGATACAATAAATTGCAATGTCAGCCATATATGTAGAACAGCCTGTTCTGATAAATTCTAAGTTACTGCTGAGAGGGAAAACCATAAACTAGCAGTGTGAAAGCTGCCCTCACTAGACAGCCAACAGTATTGGCATCTTACAGGTACGTCACATGCGACTGTGAATATGCTCTACCATGGGGCAGTGGGTCACCTGCCTTGGGCAGCCACCTATGCAAGGCAAGGACAGGAAATGCAACTCTTTTCCCCCTTCCTCTTCCTCTCGTCTTACACCCACTTCCCCAACTAAATTCACCCCTGGATTACCTGGAAGCACCATGATCTTTGGTGTACATTTGAAACAATTCTGTCAGACCCAGCTCTAGCTCCCCTAAGCAGAGCTTTGTGAATAACAGCTCATTTATTTATTTATTCGTACAACTGAACAGGAGAAATGTGTTTTAAAATAAAACAGAACATTATATCTATGACATTTAAAGTAAAGGGGGGAGAGAGAAGGGGAGGAGGAAATGTTGAACTGAAACATTGCATTCAGCCTGACACCAAGTGTTCCCATTTGCTATTTGAGGCTAGACCTTTCTCATTGTCTTTTTATTTAGCTCTATTTTCCAAAGAAAAATCTTATTTCAGAACAGAGATCCAGATTTCTTTTGAAATCTTACCAAAAAAAACCCTGCCTCATTTTTCTTGGCTGAGACTAATCACCAAATGTGATCAACATTTGCAAATAGGACTTATCTCCCTATTCTGCCCCAAATCTGCTGTCACTTCTTCTTTTCTTCTTGCTCTCTTTTCCTTTCTTTTTTTTTTTTTCTTTTTTTTTTTTTCTTTTCTCTTTTGTTTCCTGAGTAAACTGACCCTGAGCACTTTTCACCCAGCTCTGCCCTTGGGGTTCCATCATCCCAAGGGCCAGCCTACTAGACTGATTAAATATGATGTAGCTGTCCTCTGGAATGGGGATCCATGCTGACACTTCATGTCTATTTCTCAAGAAGAGAACATTCACAGGACGCCATATCAAAGAATCCTTTTCCCACTTACTCTCCTCTGAGGACAGAAGCTTCCCAGATTTGTTTTTGTGTGATAGGGATTGTGATAAAGCACCTACTTGGGGCAGACAATGTACAATAGTCCTAAAGACCATTAAAGCCTAAGAGGGTAGTCAAACCTGCAAGATGCAAAGTTGGGAAAGCCTTCAAGTTCTGTTATCCCAACAAGAAGTGTGTTAGATAAGAGGAGCTGCTGCAGAACACTGATAAAAACTACAAGAATTCCTCTGAATAATGGGGCTTCATAGCTCAGCAGGTGGTTCACTGCCATCCTGAAGAGTGAGTGGCATGAGGAGATGGCTTCTGAAGACAAGTGGAAGAAAAAAAAAAGCTTAGCACAACATGTTGCAGAGAAACAGCTTCAAAGTTTTAAGCACAAATGCTGCTTTTTCACCGTACCAGCAAGAATGTCACATATTGTGAAAATCTAATGTGCTACATACACATCCATGTAGCTGCTACTTGAGTGTGTAGTCACTGTGGGAGTGACACTGGTGTTACCTGATAAGTCTGGGACGCTTAAACACTGAGTGGGAATTACATGGTCACTGCAGACTGCAATACCAGGAAGGTATCGTGTTGGACTGCACCCATCACTTTCAGCCTGGGTGTAATCTTAAGGCAACAAGACTTGTATTTTTACAAGAATATGAGCCCTTTGCAACTCTGTCTGCCCCCTTCAAGGAGTGTAAGATATAATGCATGTCTGTTGCTAGTGATATTTTTCTTTCTAATTCAGTATAATTTGAATCTGATGAAGTTCAGTTCTTACTGTTTTTTTTGCAGAGCTGTCATTCTGATTTGTTTGTGGGTTGCTGTTGTTTCGAGGTTTATTTTTGCCGCGTGCAATGATAGCTGAATAACCCTGGTGCATCCCTTCTCCCCCACATAATCTGTAATATTGGCCATCCTGTGCTGCGTTACTTCTCTTGGAGATTTGACTTCAGTCCTGTCAGCCACACTGCTCAACCTGTCACCAGCCTCCTGCTGGTAAGACTGACAACGCCAGACTCGGCACTTCGTACTCTCCAAAGAGGAGGAGAGGGGGGAGAAAATGTCCCAGAGATATATTTCTTCTGTTGCTTTTATTAAAATCAATCTTGCTCACCTGCAGGGTTTCTTTTTATTATTTTAAACATTTTTCCCCCCACAGTCATTCCGCATTATCGTTCAATGTTAATAAAACCGGTTGCTCGCAGTGAGGAGAAAAAAAATGCTTTTTATCAGGTGTGTATTAGCAGAACATGCTGAGTCCAATTGCTGCCTCTTGCAGTTAGTCATTTGTTTCTTATGGTTCCTCTCCCTCTTCCCCAACATCCCACCTTCTCAAGCAAATGGATTTTGGGGAGAGAAGCCTGAATGCAGATGTCACGTCCCCGAGTTGTTCTACAGTCAATTGGGTGACACAGAGTGTGTCTGTTTCCTTAGGGCCTGGAGCTGGCCCATTTCTAGGTTGGGACCTGGACATGGATTTGTCTTGAATCCTCCAAGTCTCTGTGCCTTTGGCCATAGAATCCACCCTCATAAATTGCTACTGTCAGGATCAGTTTTGAACTGCAGGACAATAGGCAGTACATAGGACAAATTTACAGAAATATCTGCGCTTCCCTCAATGCTTTTGTTTGGAAAGAGATGTTTCATGCAGTATTTAGTAATACAAGAAAAGCCCTCCATTGGAACAACCCCTAAAATCATCATCTCTTTAAGACATTGACCTATAGCAAATCTCATATTCATGTTCAAGTAGTAAGTGAAGTTGTCTAGGTTTATGATATACACACAAAATTAGTCGGGTCCAGGTCGTTCTGGTTCTGAGACATTCAGAGAGTGTGGAAAACTTTAGGTATTTAGGGAGGAATTGGACTGATGTTGGGTGGAGCCTTGGGAGCAGAGATGAGAGCACAAACCTGAGCCTTGAGAAAGAACCTACTTATTTCTGCAACGCTTAGATTCATCCCCAGAAGCAATTCTCAGCACCTGCCAGAAAAGGAAAGGTTGCTTAGCCTCCACCCTTTTGTGAGACTCAGGTGAGGATGATGAAATTCCATTGCAAGCATCAGCAAGCATGATCACACAGAGCTTTTTTGCCAAGCAAGTCAGAGAGCTGAAGTAGTTAGTTGCATGGGAAATGTGTGCTTGGATAGATAACATTATTACAGCATTGACGGATGGGCTGAGAGAAACAACATTTGTAAATCATTTTGAGGAGTTCAGGTGCATGACTGTATATACCAAATGTTTTGGAGAAGGCTGATGTGGGTTTTGCGTTTTTCATAACTACAAGCTTCCTGTCTAACTTTGGACATGTCACTGATTTTCCCTCTTTTGAGTGAAAATGAGCCATAAATTTCCAAAATGCATCCCAGCTGCTGATTTGCCACATATATTTCCAGAAGGAACTTTGGCTAACTCAGTTTTCCCCCTAGAGCTCTTGCTGTGGCCCAGTCCTAAAGCTGCCATTGAGGATAAGGTCTCAACTCTGCTGCTGTTCTGAACCGCTGCAGCTTTCTCAGAAAGTAGTATTTTTGCTCTCCTCAACATCACAAAATATTCTCTTAAACAGCAACTGAGTCAGCATGCACATCTTGCAGTTATGCAGGGTAACTTCCCTGCCCTGGAGTAAGTGGCCATCCCAAATTTTGTCTTTTCCTTCCCTCTCCTCGTCACTGTTATAGTCACTCATGACACCAGCAACAAGAGAGTCCTGACTGCATTTCCAGACCCTTCCAAGTACATGTCTGCAGGGAACATGCCTGTGGAAATGGTAGAAGGAGGTCCAGCATACAACTCTCCTCCTAGCCATGTCTGTAACTGAGAGCTGATGCTGCAGGGAAAAGAAAAGGGGTTTGGTCATTTCCCAAATATTGACATCTTTCCCAAGAGACTCAACAGCAGCATATAGAGTCTGCTCAGTATGGTAAGGTCCTGTACTGTACAAATGGGATGCGCTGGCCCTAGTGAGTCTGTACAGCAACTCAGACAAAGCCTGTGTATCACTAAGGATGCACAGATCACTGGAGATACACACAGATCAGTAGGGATTTCAGAATGAGTATTTCCATTGAAACCGTTCTGTCTCTGCGAGTCTGCTTATATTTCCTTTCAACGAGTGGCTGTAGAAATCGGTCTGGGGAATCGCCTACACTGAAGCTTTGCTGTAAAACAAATTGAGGAGAGCTTGAGGAATAATGCCAATTCCTTATTCCAGTTTCATCTCTTCCTTTGGTGTCAAAAGAAAGTGAATATGAATCATTGTCATGGCAGAAGCTGCTTCAATGAGATTTTGGACCTGTCTGTGCAGAATAGCACTAAACCAACATGGCAACGATCTAGGGTGCAATATATCCCATTAAATTCAAGTTAGCTCACTAAGCTTTCATCTTGGTACTTTTAGCAACTTGTTCTCCTTCAGAAATCCCCCTGCTTGATGGAAGCTCCCTGGGTCTGGTATGCACGTCCTGGGATTTCTCCCATACTGCAGGGCTGGAGATAGTCCAGTGAAGCAGAAAACATAATTTGCTTTGCTTAAAACCACCTGCTCCCCGCTAATACTTTATTTCTTTTCCTGTGAAGATTTTATTTGGGGAGAGGGATATGAAGAAGGGAGAAGGGGAAGAAGGAAAGTCGAACGTCTGCCATTTGAGGAGACCTGAACATGAAAGACAACAGTGATCTTCTTATGCATGCAAGACTTTACAGAACCACCAGTGTTTCTCAATATGCCACTACCAATTAAGGGCAGAGCTATAAGCTTGGTACTTTGCATTGCTGTGCAGAGACTGGGAGAATACCACCTGGACGGTTGCTGCAAGAAAATGTGGCTACTGAAATAGGTCTAAAGGGAAAGTATTAAATGGTCAGGTTTTAATATCTGGATTATTTATGTCGGGGTCTCACTGGTTAGGATAAAAGCATCTTCCATTCTAAAGGTCAGGAAATGCCATCCATCCTTAAATCAGCCTGTTATGCCAGACAGAATATGCACATACTAGGATACCAGCTGATTACATGACCTTGCAGTATCTTTTCTTTGAGCACAGGAAGTGTTCCCAGAGCAAATAAGCAAACTGATGGATGATGAGGCAATGTGCAAGGAAAGAAGGAGCATCCCCTCAAGGAATTTCTGTTCCTGTGCATTCCCCAGATTTGTCATGAAATATTAGACAGAAAGGATAGTCCAAAACTCCAGAAGTCTCACTGCCAAATGATTGAGCCTTTGAAATTCTTTGCAATAGTTAAGAATTTAGAGGTGGGAAACTTTTGGTTTTGGTTGTTATTTTTTTTTTTTAATTTTAATTTCTGTCTTGATTCTAGAGACCACCGAGTACTGAACCTAACCCTCTAGAGAAAAAATATCGATTTCCCTCCTGTTCTTCATTCTGTTTGAACTCTACAACTTCCCTAATTCCCCCAGGGAACAATTCTCTTCCCTACAGAGCTACAATCAGTTTCAAAATTGACTTGAAAACAAGAAAACAAAAATCTGCTTTTCTTTTTCTTGTGTTCTAAATGTTCTGACAAGGGCCTTTCTCCAGAGAGCCATCTTCTTCAATCTCTTTGCGTTTACTGTCACCTGCCAGCTTTTTGTTCTGCATTAAGGAGACAGTAAGCTAGCTGTGCTGCCTCCTTTTTGTGGCTTCTTCTACCTTCTTCTGCAGGACAGCTTCCTACACAATGTATCTGAATCTGGTCTTCAGCCTGATCCCTATCGATTGCTCTGATTACTTGTCTATGCCCAGAACATTCATATTATTTCATGGGTGTGTCTCTCTAATTGCCTGTATTTTTTTCTACCTTCTCTCTACTTTTTTTTTTCTGGTTCGTTCTGCTTTTGTGAAAAATTAGAGACCATGACTACATGTGGGGCATCACACAGGAGCCTTCTCTAGTGAGATACTCACTATTAGTCCATAGCAGGAATCCCTTATTTCTGTTGGAGTTCTGTATTAAATTACATGGATACTTAATTAGACAGACTTAATATGATTTTAAATATCCACATGACTTGTGCAATTATTATTCAGCCTTGTGTAGCTTCCCTCTACCTATGATGTACTCTTTTTGATGAGGGTAGTGACACACACACAGAGGCAAAAGATGTCTCTGTGTAACTCTAAGCATCGTGTCAGTGCTCTTTTATGTTTTACCTGCTCTAGGAGGACCTGCTTTGGCAGGGGGGTTGGACTAGATGATCTCCAGAGGTACCTTCCAACCCCATATCACTCTGTGATTTTGTGAAATATTTTGAGATCCTCGGACACTAGACATTTCACTGAAATAGAGAGCAGTATCAAAATAGTGGCTCATTTCCATGCTTATTGTAGCTGTACACTAGTCATGCTTCCTCACCCAGACTGGGGCCAGAATTCTATTTGGAGCACGTACCTGAATATGAGATCTTACTTGTGGTAACCCTTTAGAAGGCCAGAGACCTCTGTTCAGCTGCCACTGGCCTGAAAGCCGGCCTGCTCCTCTCTTGTCTCCACTGTAATTCATTTCCCAACTTCTGTATCCTATTTTTACATTCAATTCTCCAGCTTCATAGCCACTCAGATAAATTTTGCTGCTTCTATAGCACATTATAGATGATGAACCTAATACAAAGGTTTCAGAACAAATTGTTCCAGTCAGAAGAAAAATATAAAAATCTGGGTTAAGAACACGCATGTTTTTCACCATTTTTATTTCATGACATATTTTTTTCTCGTGCAATAATACACTTTCATGATTGTGTTCAATCATGACTTTCCCTCTGGAGCATGGCGTATGTCGTCCTTTCCCAGTCAGCTTTTTTTGCCCAATGTCAGATGGGTATTCAGTTCCTAAAAAGCTGGTGTTCTTGCTGGTCACCTAGCTTGCTTGCTTTGTCAAAAATTCTACTCTGAGAGCAGTGCCCTCATGTTTGGGTGTACAGGAGTTTTCTTTGTTCCTAGGGATGGCCTGGGTAGAACTGTCTGCATTCAAGGCAAGCATCACACTTTGCATAAAGATGTCACAATTCTGATAGAAAGCACTCAATAAATTTGGAAAGCCACAAATAGCAAGAACACAAGTTTTTCACTACAACAGCCTTGTGCACAGAAATGTTCCAACTGCAGCAGGTCCCAGCTGTAGAAATAATGAAGATAATTGTCCGGAGAATCCATATGGTCAGTGATTTCTTGGGTGCACTCTGACAATAGTCTGAATCATTTCTCTCTTTATTAGCTCTGCTTCTAAACGTAGAGGACACCATGTCACTGAATGACCTTTGAGCCCATTCGCACATTCTCTCTGAAGCAGTTGTTAAAGAAGATAGCCATCTACTAACATCTATTTGAAGGGAAAAATGCAATTGCTCTCTCATAGCAGGAGTCTAAAGCTTAGTTTTATGTCCTCCACAGACAAAGAATATGCACCACTTCTTAATTTTGCATTTAAGAAATGTTTACATGAGAGATGTTACAAATCTAGGAGTTCTCAGCTAAAGCACTTTTAGTACCTACTTAACTTGTAGCTGGCTTAGTCTTGTACTATTTTAAGATTTTTCTGCTTTGGAAAATCTCATTTCAGTGTTAAAATATTAGTGGCGCTGCAATGTTATTTCCATGGTGCCCTGCTTAGCTCCAGGTCACTTATATTTTGTCAATCAGTCCTACAGTGTTAGTTATTTATCTATCACTTAATAACCATGCTGCAGAGAATAATTTATCTGGCATAGCATGGTAATTTGTACTATAATTTCACCCCTGCTGCTGCAGACCTGCATTCCGTTACAGCAATGATTGAGGAAAATTAAGATTCCTAGGTCACACTTTGGGCTCTATGTTTTCTGCCTTTCATAATTTCATTTCACTTCATCATCTTTGATTGAAGAAAGGGTTCATCTAGAAATGTGAGAAGTGGCAAAAATCACCATGTTGTTCAGCCCACTAACACACAGCTCATGAGGATAAAGGGATGGGGACTCTGCAGTCGAGATATCGGCTCAGGAGACTTATACACCACCAAAGTTGAACTCATTGCAAAGGCTCTGTAGATAAGCTTAAACTACTGGTTGGTTGTGTTTTTTTTTTTGTTTGTTTGTTTCTTACTACTCTTAGAAATGTAAATAAAACAAATGTGTAGCACTGATGCACCTTTTCCCCCAAAATCTAGCCAGCATTAATGTCAGGCAGGTACAGAATTCAACCTTATCAGACACTAATCAGCACTAATTTAGAAGCCATTTATTGCAATTAAGTGTGAAACAAGAAAAGGGGGTAAATATAAAGAAAGCAAAGAAGGCTGAAAGACAAGGTAAAAAATACTACGTATAGAATTGGTTTTACTCATGCTCTTTCACAGAGCATAATAGACATATATTATTTTTTTTAAACCATGAATTTTAATATAATGATTAGATGGTGGATCTTCTTGCAGTTCAAGTGGCCAGCCATCACAGAAATACTCTATTTCAGATATTCATTTTCAGGCTGAAGAAAAAGTGGGGACTATGATATGCATTGGGCAATGACTTTTAACCATTGCCTGCTACTAAGAGGATACCATTTTGGCTGTACTTTCTGCGGAACAGAGAAACTTTCACATTCAAATTGTCTCTAGATGTTGCATCCTTCAAGAAAGGTGTTAGAGATGGTCATTTTTTGATATAAGTGAAATTGATTGATGTCTGCTAAAATGAGGCTCCAGTCAGACTTCTAAGTGCTAAGGAAATATAAATAGTAACAGAATCAGCAGTATCAGTTTTATGGAGATTAATTCAAATGTGAGCCCTGCTCTGAGAGATTATGGGGACTTGCTACAGACCTACCTCTGAATCCCTATCATTTATTTATGTGTTTTTAGGTGGGATTATTTTCTCTGGAGAAGTGCTTCTACAGAAATTGCAGAGCAGCCAGTGAGTGTCATCTGCTTATCCAGCGTGACACCAAAGTTTGCTGGTTTTTTTGAGTAAGACATTCCTGTGTTTGCTGTTTCATTTACTTCAGCTCTGCTTCTGTATTGCAGAACAATCTAGTAAGGAAAGGCTTTTCTCATCATCAATCATCTCTTTCTCGATTGCACTTTCTCTCCATAGCATGCTAGGCTTGGTTAAATGGGTACTTCAACCTGGTACCTCAATTCTAATTCTCAGAAGTTACTTATATAAGACTAGGGAGTTCAGCTTGGACCCATATTTCTTTGTCTAACAAGGAACCTAAGAGTTAGATATGTGCTAACAAATACAGATGTGGTGAGCCTACAGTCTGAATTTTTTGTTATTTGCAAGTAATGAATAACATTGTACAGGTAAACCAGCCGACTATCTTTTTTCATTATCACAATCTCAGACAGCCTATCTAGAAACAGTTCTGAGCACATGCTGGTGAGTTTTCCACACAAATAAATTAATCAATGAAAAATATTAGGCAGAGGAGGGACTCAGGAGAAACTGCTGCATGGATACCAATACATAAAATTTCTTAGAGATTATTTAACTCCATGGTAGCTTGGATTTGTAGTTTATGTTTTGCCTGAACTGTTAGTGAAGGAGGAAATATTAATGAAACATGACAGCATCTGGAAATAAGCAGGTCAGCAAGAATTCATTACTGCTGTTTTTCCATCTTTAGAAATCCTTATGAAATCCAAACATCAAACCATCAGTCTGAGGAGAACCACAATCAACTGTCTTGATTGTGGTGTGGTTGACCATCTTGGTTTATTTGTAAGTAGCTTCTTGCTTGCTAAACGGAGGTATGAACTCTCGTGTATGGCTTTGAGGCTAATTTATTGGAAAACATTAGTTCTCTGTTACTTCCCTTTCAAGGGTGACTTCCTCCTCACCACCTCACAGTTCTTATTTTGCAGGTGTTCCTTTCATTTCTAGCTCAGACTCTAGCAGGTGGTTAGTCAACTTCAGCATGACTTTGAGTAATTGAGCTCAAGCTCCTCCTTGGCAGGGAATCAAGCCTTACAAGTTTACATCTACACTTTATATCTTTTTGTGCATTTATCCTCTCCAGGTGGTGGGTGATAAGCATCCAGCCTTCCCCTTCCTCTAGTCTCTACAGAAAATGCAGGTAAGCCTTCCTAATGGTCTTTTTAAAACAATGACGATTTTTAAAAAATATATTAAATGGTACATTACTTAAAACAATTTTAAAAAGGTTGAAAGCATTATTTTGGACTGTGGATTATGGTGGTATAAAATATGCCATTTGGCAGATCTTCCTCTTGTTGCCTGTGCTGGCCTTGGGTACAGATAGTACCAAAAGTTTACAAGAACTGCTTTTGACCACTTTTGGAGAGAAATGCTGCAGACAAACAAAACAAGCCCTAGAAAACTTCAGGGAGTCTGTATGACTTACAGGGTTGGACAAGGTGGGCAGAAGGACAGGTAGAGCAGTTTGTGCATGAAAGTTTGGTTTTCATAGAATCATAGAATAATTTAGGTTGGAAAAGATCATTGAGTCAAACCATTAATCTAATATGCCAAGTCCATCACTAAATTATGTCCCTAAGCACCACATCTACCTGTCTTTTGAATACCTCCAGGAGTCATGACTCAACCGCTTCCCTGGGAAGCCGCTTCCAATGCTTGACAAGCCTTTTGGTACAGAATTTTTTCCTAATATCCAATATAAACCTCCCCTGCCACAACTTGAGGCCATCTCCTCTCGTTGTATCACTTCTTACCTGGGAGAAGAGATCAACACCCACCTTGCCACAACCTCCTTTCAGGGAGTTGTTGAGAGCGATAAGACCTCCCCTCAGCCTCTGTTTCTCCAAGCTGAACAATTCCAGTTCTCTTAGCCGCTCCTCATAAGGCTTGTGCTCTAGACCCTTCACCAGCTTCGTTGCCCTTCTCTGGACATGCTCCAGCACCTCAATGTCTTTCTTGTAGTGAGGGGCCCAAAACTGAACAGAGTATTTGAGGTGCAGCCTCAGCGGTGCCAAGTACAGGGGTACCATCACTTCCTTAGTCCTGCTGGACACACTATTTCAGATATTAACCAGGATGCTATTGGCCTTCTTGGCCACCTGGGCACACTGCTGGCTCATATTCAGCCAGCTGTTCAACAACACCCCCAGGTCCTTTTCCACGGGAAAACTTTCCAGCCACTCTTTCCCAAACCTGTAGCGCTGCATGGGGTTGTTTTGCCCCAAGTGCAGGGCCTAGCACTTGGCCCTGTTGAACTTCGCACAATAGGCCTCATCCCATTGATCCAGCTTGACCAGATCCTTCACACCTCACCCTCATGTGGTGAGAGTATGATCAGGAGAAACTCCACCCTAGTTTAGGTTTGAGTCCGTCCACGTGGGATGCTTTGGAAAGTCAGGACTTGGTACCCGAGTCCCGGCCCACCTGTCAAGGAGTGCTAGTTTCAGGCACTGCACTCAAGCTTTCAGTCGGCTAAAAAGTTTGCATGCAGCCACATGTCTTTTTAAGACCTTTTCTGAAATTTGAGAGCAGGTTAAGCCCTCCATGTAAATACAGTCCAAAATAGATACTGGCATACTGCAAGAAATGTTTTAAATGCAGAAACATTTCAGATACCAAGATAGATATGAAGATGAAATCTTTGTATCTGCCTTGTGCTAGCTTTACACTGGTGTAGCAGCAGATTTTAATCTTAGAGACATATCCATCAGCATATTGCAGTGATATGGAAACTAGTCATAATGGAACAAATTGCCACAGCTGACCAAGTCCTTGGAGTACAGTAAATCCTGGAAGGGTTGTTCTCTTTATACTCACACCAATTTTTGCTTTCAGGTGAAGAAAGATTATTCTGCTTTTCTATAGCACCACATAAAGATTTTGGGCACAGAGCCTAGAAGATAATTTAGATACCAGGGCAACTGATAGGAGGAAATTGAAGAACTCCTCTGCCTTTCTTTTCTTTTTTTTTTTTTAAGTCTTAAATTGCTTTCAAATAGCGTGGAAGTATCTGAAACCTCATATGGAGTCTCCATCCCTCTCACTCTGCAAGCCAGGTGAGACAGTGGAGTGAGCAACCTTTAGTCACTGGGCAGAGGTCGTCTCAGCTGAGCAAGGAGTGAGAACATTTCTACAGTGTCAACCCATAAGCAAAACTGAGAAAAATACATTGCAGTTTTCTTCTCTGTTGGTAAAGACCACTTTCAGGGAGTCTGTTTTTCCCCACTGCTGGTTTTCAATCATCCCCATGATCCCGCTGGGGGTTTTTTATGCATTCAGCTTCTCTACCTGGCCATTTTTCATCCCCTTTTTCTCCTCATCCATCTTGACTGTTTCCCTTATGGATTCCACTACCAGAAAGAAATGGTCTCTTCAGCAGTGGTTTGTCCAAGTATCAGTGTTTTGCACAAAGGTCACGGTTCCTCCCACCCCCTTTGCCTCATATACAAGTGTTAGCACCCTCTTTTGGTTTGAGAAATCTTTTCAGGTTTGTGTCCCTTCACCTGTGGTTCTATGTGCCTAGCAACCTTTGCAAAAAAAAACAAATCAAAAACTTCTCATCAATAATTCTCTTAGACTCTAGGAACATTTTAGCATTGCCCTTTATAAATGCAAATAAAAAGCTGAGATGATTGGGACTTGACTTCAGTGGCTGTAAACTGTCTTGCATTGTCTTGGGAACTACTATATAAATAGCAATAAAGCTAGCGATTCAGAAGCTCAGAGGAGGAGCATTTCCAGAACAGACAGAAAGAGGCAAAGTACTGGTCCTTCTGTTTTCAGTGTCCTATCGTTACAAGAAATAGAACATGCTGGTCTGGCTCTAACTGGCTTACCTGAAAATCAATAGAAGATGTCTGTCTTATCTAAGCAGCATTTGCTTGCCTTTGTCACTACAATTGCTCTGACTTTGAAATCTGCAATCTACATTATTCCCTGGCTGCATAATTTGAAGTTAATTATTTGTACATCTGCTTACAAAATCTAATGATTTTAAAAGGTTATTCCTCTCTGTACTTGATTGGTTATTTAGGTCATTTGAAAGGTTATGTCACTGGCTGGTTTCTTGTCCATTGGTTATCTTTGAAGATACAGTTTTTATAGTGCTGTTTGCTTAACTTGACCACTCAGTGGCATTTACAGCTCTACACTAGGATGCAAAGGCATTTAGCACACCGCCAAAGTATCCTGCTAAAGCAAGAGTTGCAGGTTGAGGTGATCTGCAGTGGTAGATGCTCCTTCTGCCTGCATCCCCGCCAGACCCCCTCTGGAGCTGCCAGCGTGAACTTTGCCTGCTGTCTCGTGGATTAAGAGCAAAGAAGCATTCCCAGTTCTGACATACAGCCTAGAGGAATGCTGTAGTATTAGCAGAAGATACTAACTGCAGTCTTGGAGAAAAAAAAAGAAAAAAAAATCTATGTAAGAAACAGTGCTCTTTTGTTTTTGTTAGTGGTTTTGTATACTGGTCTGGGTGGTTTGCCTGGCTGAACTTTCAAGGTCTCCAGTTCCTCCAAGTCCTGCAGCAAAACTCTGAGAACTGAATGGAGGAAGTAGCTCTGTCCAGGCAACCTCCATCAAAGATGCAGGTTTCCCATTTCACAAGGAATAAGCTTTTGGGAGAAAATGGTCCTTTCCTTGTGTTTATTTATATTCCTGTGGAAGGACCGTAGCAGCAAAGACCAGAAGAATCAGGATCTGTGACTCTTACACCAATCTAACAACTTTTCTCTCCGTATCAATGGAAAAGAAGCATCTTTTGTGCCCAACTAAACAGCTGCTGTGTGTGCCTGCATGTGTGTGTGTGTGTTCACGCATTTAGAAAGATGCTTTACCAAATGAATTGGATCTCCTAGAGAGACACCTGGGGATAATGTGTAGTTGCCTCCCACTGGTATGCCCGGTTACATCCATATTTATAAACAACTTTATCCTCAGAACAGGAGCCATTAAATCACTATCCCTGAGGCTGCTCTGGCTGTGGTAGATAAACGTAAGTATATCTATGTATTTTTATGTCTAAGGATTGTAAGCCCACATAGACAGTTAAAAAGGGCAAAAGTTCAAAGTAGGATATGATTGAATGGACGGATGGTAGGAAATAGGATCAGATGAGAGCACAGCGCCTTGCATGGAAGGAAGTCTGCTCATTAGCAATGCAGAGATGCTCTAGCCAAGAGCCAGGCAAGTGTCTCTGAGGAGCAACATTTGAGAAGTCTACAGGCACGGAATGCCTGTGAACAGCAGGAAGACGACTGAGGGACCGCAAAAAACTCTGGAAGCTTTGAGATGTTTCAAAGCATTGCATTCTCCCCTGCGTGAACATGCTAATCTGACCTGAGTAGGGAATGGTGCAAACTTTTTTGTTGTTTTGGTTTTTTTTATACCACATTTCTTGTATGTTTATGGCTGCAGTGATAGCTTGAGGTGATCAATGTTTAACACACAGAGCAAGATCTGCCAGATCCTGCAGAAGGTCATAAGCAGTGATTCAGAGATAAGCATTCATCTGGCTGGAGAATACCGTTTACAGCATCTGCTTTGAAGTCCAGTCATGAATGCCTCAACGGTGCCTTCACTTCAGTCTTTACTGGTAAGACTGCTCTTCAGGATCCCAGGCCCAAGATCAGAGGGAAAGTATGGAGCAAGGAAGACTTACCCTCTTGCTGAATAAAGAGCAGGTTAGGGAGCATGTAAACAAACCCGACACACACAAGTCTACAGGGCCTTATGGACTACACTCACAAGTCCTGAGGGAGCTGGCTGATATCACTGAAAGGACACTATCTTTTATCTTTGGAAGGTTGTGACAACTGAGAGAGATTCCTGAAGACTGGAAGAGAGCAGATGCCACTCCTATGTTCATGAAGGTCAAGAATGAGGATCTAGGGAACTACAGGTTCCTCAGCCTCATCTCGATTTCTGAGGAGTTGGTATAGCAGCTAATCCTGGGAACCATCTCCAATCACACGAAGGACAGGAAGGTGATCAGGAGTAGTCACCACAGAATGACAAGAAGCTCTGCAGAGAAGGACCTGAGAGTCCCAGGACAACAAAATGACCATGAGCCAACAAAGTGTCCTTGTGGGGAAAAAGTTTAACACCATCCTGGGCTGCATTAGGAAGGGCATTGCCATCAGTTTGAAAGAGATGATTCTTCTCCTCGACTCAGCCCTCGTGAGGGACATCTGGAGTTCAGGGTCCCCTCAGGTTGGCCCATAGGCTGAAGGTCTCAGATCTTACACTGTACTTTTCTTGGTAGAGAGAGGGTTGTACTGACTGCAGGTTGGCCATGGGGTCTGTTTTATGATGAGAAGAGTTCAGTCTTCACCCCTGTTCCACACAGGACCTCTTGTCTGATGCTAGCCTCAGAGGCACCTGCTTTGATTATACACCTGAGTACTACAATAGCTTTTTTTTGACAAAAGATTTCTGGTTTTTCATAGGTAGGACCTCATACATGTGCCAGATGAAGTGGTGATTGGAAGGTGGGGAGTAGTAGATGGAAGAGTGTCTGTGCAAGAAAAACCCTACTATAATCCAGGGGGATTTATGAAACGTTTGTCCCCCTCCTTGACATGACCCCTGTGTTATAGTCCTTCTTCTCTGTAATGCATGAGGGAAATCTAATGTCTAATTTGCTCTAATGCAAATAATTGGAACCCATTTTTCTTAAACAAAGTGATGTTTATATTGATCTCTTTGACAGAATATAAGAACTGAAGCGTATAAAAAATGAAGAATAAACTTAAGGGCACTGCAGACGTATTTTGTACAGACAGTAACCATGTCCTGGCTACTTTAACTTTGTTTTTCTATTTTTTAGATCACACAAAATAACTTGTTCTTTTAACAAATATTTATTTATTTTTAACCACGGAGAATTGGATACAATAGCAACATGCCTGCAGGCTGCAGCCCAGCATTATTGTACTCGTTAACGTAAACCAGTAAAACAACACAGGCCAAATACTGCTTTGTTATCCCTTTGCGACCTTCTTGAGTTCACGGGGGCTGTAAGGGGTAAAGAGTAGCTGTCTGACTTCATGTAACTGGCTGAAATGGAATGTGTAAACTTAATACTTATTCTAGGGCAATGACCATTTATTTCGGATTCATGTTACTGGCTGTGGTTATATTCAACTCAGGAAAGGAGAATGCTGTGCTGCCGGTGCTGTGATCAGAGAATGGTGAGAGAAAAAAATAATTAAGCTATTAAAAGAAGGCATTCTGAGATGATTTAAGAAATCAGAACCACTTGGGGCAAAGAAGATAGCTGACCCAAACCGAGACAAGCACAAGAGAGGGCTTATAGGGCAAATTCATCGCTGAAACAATTCCTTTCCCTTTAGTAGAGCTACAGTACGTATAAACTTGACCTATATGGGTCACCTTGCTATAAAAGAAAGATGTCGAAAGTCTTAAAATAAATTGTTCTTCATTTTGGAACTGTTGCCTACATAGAGCAGGAACCAGCCATGTATTGTGCTGACTGGCTCATCTGGGAACGTATGCTACAAACTGTGCAAGCTAAATTAATAGAAATAATGAGCGTGGGTTTTTTTTAACCTGATTTCCCAAGAAAACAAACTTTATACAAGCACCCTGATTGAGTGTATTGTCTCAGAGGAGGTTGTTTCCTGATAACTTTTGAATCTATTGACTACTTTTGAGCAAATTTAACAAATAAATATAGGTGAAGAAATTAGTTTATTTCTAGAGACTTTGTGAAAACTGAGAGGCCCTTCTTCCTGCCTTTACCTGTGGAAAGACCAATAATCTGACCTTTTATTAGAATAACAGATGATCTACCCAAAAAAGAGATTTAGTTCATTAATTCTGCTACTCAAAGAATTACTTGTTTCACTTCTCATCTCTCCTCCTTTTTCACAAGGGATCTCCCTGCTGAAACACTGAATTACTTTTAACTATCTGTGGGCAGATGTCCTCCCCTTAATTAAAAGAGTCACATGTAACCTTGTGTTCACAACAACTGGACATAGACTTCATCATCTTTGGTACATTTTACCATACTAAGCAGTCACTGTCAAAGTGAGTACAAGTCTCAGATGTGTAAGAATGGAAAACTTTATCTGTTGTCCACTTATATGTATGGCTTCCAGGCTGGAGAACCTAGCATTAAGCATTATACAAACTCTTAATGAGTTTATAGGCTAAACAGAGAGTAAGAGAAATAGAGGCATTGGGCTTGCTCAGAGCTAAGCAGAAAGCTACTGATGAGAACCAAGACTCAAATCCTGTTCTCTAATCTGAACTGTATCTTTTAGCCCTAGAGGCCTCTTCTTCTTAGCTCTAGTCTATTGCTCTTGAGAAACAGCTGATGTCAGAAGTGTATCTGTAAAGAGAATATCTTTCCTTTCTTTTTCTTCCCCCTGCTGCTGAAATAATTTCCTGTCTTAGCTGGTTAACCTTTCCTACTCATTTCTATTTTCATGTAATTTCTTATTATAGTTGCAAGTTAATCACAAATCTGTTGAGAGACTTCTCTTTAATCTAGCAGCCTTCGTTTACTTTCTGTGTCATTTAGAACAGTTGTGCTATGGTTAAGAGTGTCCAATTACATTCACTGCAGGAGAAAAAAACAAGAGATCAGCAGCCTGCGATTTCAGCTGAAGATATCATCAAATGGGAAAACAAATTAGGTGCCTAAAAATAAAATTAAGGATAAGGATTCACATGCCAGATTTGCTTGTACTCAGTGACACAGAATGACTGGTCAGATAATTGTTAACCTTTTCTCCCTGAATAAGAAAAAGTAGGGGTTTTTTTTAAACAGTTCTAAATGAGAGGAGAGGCAGCCTTGTATCTTCTGTACAGACAATGCATTTTAGAGGATGTACCACTCCGGTTTCTTAAATCTCATTGTGTGCTTGCTGTCACATAGGAAAACACCAGAGATTTCTCTGACTCAACCAATAGACTCATATCCTAATGCAAAAATTATAAAAAATAAGTCTTCTGTATGGTGATGATGGAGAAACCGGTGAAAATGAGGATATAGCACAAATTAACTAGTGGATTATGTGCACCTTTGCTTGCTTGCTTCCTTCCTCCTTCACTTCCTCCTTTACTTTCTTCTTCCCACTTCCCCTTCCATTCTCCCTCCCTCCCTTTCTCCCTTCCTCTCTTTCTCCCATCGCTGCCTTCCTCCTGCCCTCCCTTACTCCCTCTCTTCAGAGGGATCTACTAAATAATACTTTGAAGTAAATCTGATTTCTTCCATCCAGCAATCAAAGCATCCGTATGTTCATCAGTGCTCTGAAGGCTCCTCAGTTAGGAAAAGCTTATTACCTGGACAGCCATGGTTTCAAATGCAGACTTGGAGACATGATACGTAATGTTTACTCATACTTTTCTACATTTCTAGAATACACAGAAAATGGTAGACACTGATTCTGTCATATGCACAACTGCTGAACCCTGACACTGCCTCACGTTAAGCATCTGCCTCAGAACTTTCCAATAACTGCACCGTGAATGACCATTAGCACCTTTCCCGACCAGGTCAATAGATTATTAAACCACTGGGAAACTAAACCAGCAATTCTGCAGGTATGAATAAAAGTCTCCGTCTAGTTGGCCAAATAATTAAATTTCTTCTAGAAAAATCAGAGATGATATCCCACTCAAGAATGCTTGATAGAATGAATTTGACAGAAGAGCAGCTCTTTATAGCTGAACTTCAGATATTATTAATCTATCAAGCTCTTCAAAAAGGCCAGGAATCACATACTTCCCAGAATAACTCCATGTTCTCCAATGGGCAAAACTAGGCACAAATCTGAAACATGTTGTCAAATATCAGTCCTTATAACTTGTCTGCCATAAATATTCTTCAAGAGTAAATATAATAGAGTAATTTTCCAGGCACGAGATTGATTAAAATTGCAAACTACAATTCGGAGCTTGAAATTCAGCCCATGAAACAGCCTAAGCTCGGATTCATTGCCCAAGTTACCATGGCATCTTCTGAAATCATAAAAAGCAAACAAGCCCAGCGATATAATCGAGCCTTTAAAGGAGAAATCTGTCCTCAATTCAAAAGTAATAAAAGGTCAATCTGTTTCAGGTCTGTGTGGCTTAAAATTCTCCTGGATGAAGTGAAGATATGCTGCTGGTCTGTGCATGCATGTGTGTTTCTTTTTTTAACATGCCCATAGCCCATTTCTCAGCTTTCAGTGCATAAATCAGTGTTTGCCAGCACTTATATGAAAGTGTAAATAAAAGGGGCTTGATGACTCGCTGCACAATGGCAACAACTATAGTATTTCACAGGCAGGACCACAGCTGCTATCCGCCTACCCTTGAATTGGCTCAATATATCCTGTCCGGGTGGATGTTATTGACTTGCCTCATTTGTCTGTGCTAACGGGCTCTCTTTGGAGAAGGAAATGGGGGAAGTGAGACAAACTGTTCTGAAACTGCCCTTGCAAGATTCAAAGATAAGTACTCCAAATGCTTGGTCCTTGCAAGTGTCTCTAAGCCACACAATGTGTGCACCTCCTGGTTTTGGTAGCTTGCCGATGGCCTGCGTGGGAGCAAAGGGCAGCATGGGGAAGCCCTCTTCCACAGACATGGTGAGGTGCTGGGGGCTGCAGAAAGGTGAAGGGAATGGGGCATACGGAGGAGAGGCTCCAGGCAGTGCCTCCCTGATGTGGGATCTGGCTCTGGGGGATAGCGGCAGCCCTTGAGCAGCTGGCTTTGCTGCACTTGTTTGGGTGCCTTGTATATATATATATGTATATATGTACACACACGTATATATGTATTACTGCCTAGTGAAGCATTGTTAGTGATAATCCAATAGGAGCTGAATCTAAGTGCAGAAGAACTCTGACTATTTCCACATCATCTGATTTCATGAAGCGGAGAAGATTTGTCCATCACCAGAGAGACTGGAATAGGAGGAAGGTAAAATTACAGTCTTTTGAAGATAATGTATAGGATGCTGTTGTGTAGAAGTCTGTTTCTTACCTCTTTCTGCAAAGAAGAATATATGGTTCTACATAAGGAAACTATGCTCATTATCCTAAAATCCTGGAGCATTGTATTCTGGGCATTCTACTTTTCTCTTGAAGTCAGAGTTAAATCAGAGTAATTTATGCCCAGTTACACTAATATATCCTGATACTGAAGCATTTGCTTCTGGCCTTAGATTACTGTTTTCATCACTAGATACTTGTTCCTTCGGTGTGCGTGCTTACACACAAGATTAAGGTTTTTTTAACATTTGTGCATTTTTCAATACCCGGATATTCTTATATTAAGATTGGCTCTTCATCGATCTCTGCAAGCTGGAACCAAAGAATTCATGATAAGACTCCAGTAACTCCTGCCTAGCCTAATAAATATGGGCTATGAGGCAATGCAATCTGCCGAAACATTGGTGCACATTTTAAACAGTCGTCATGGTGTAAATATTCCTAAATAGAAGTCCATGGTAATCTAATACAATACTGTGATCTGCAATATGGTAATTACAACTGTGACTTGACTCATTAATTTTGGTAACAGTTGTTAAGCAGCTCATTAGGTGGGTATCGAACAGCAGACGTCAATCTGGGGAGCCTCTCAAAACCTTCCAATATTTTTCTTTTCACAGCAAGGAGCGTGGCAGAAGAGGAGGGAGGCTGGACTTAGGGACTTCTGAGCAGTTAAGTTCTGGGCACTTCATGATCTTGGCAAATATTGTGCTAGCTCTGTGAGCCAGAATTAAGCAGATATGATCATGTAGTACATTTCAACTGCTGGCCTTGAAAAATTCCCCTCGGTTGCTCACATTGCTTGTATTCCATCAGACTCCCCCGGTTTCTACTGACAAACAACAGAATATACCCCTATATAGGATTGCACAGAACTGGTCTGTGCTTCCACTTGATCATTTCATGTCACACTTGAGTGTGATTTGATGTTCTAATGGGATGATTTTTGGTGTTTATTTGTATTACTTCAGCTATAGTACATCAGTTGGAAGTAAACATGCATTAGTTCCTCTTCATATCTCTGTATGCTGGTTGTGGTGAGCAAGATCACAAAATTCAGAGACATGAAAATTAAAGCTGTCAATGGCAAGCACATGATGTATAACATCTTTAATATATGCTTTAATCTCCCTGCTTCTGCATATTTCATCAATTCACTCTTAGACGCTTAAAGAAAAGGTGTGACAATGTCCAAGGCTGACCAAAAATAAGCAGTGCTGGACAGATACCTACCCTGCACAGAGGGAATTAGGGTTGACTTAAAGTATTTAGCTTTTCCCCCTTGTTCTGAGGTGTTTCTTGAGCAGATTCCTCAGGGGAATTTTAATAGATTGTTCTGAAGCTGACTACAAACAGAAACACCAACACGCACACACAGGGCCAGGTTCAGCCACAGTGTCTGTAGATTTGCACATAGTTTAATCTTTGAACTGAACGAAGCCTGAAAGTTGTCAAACTTGTCTCCTTCCCCCTCCACAAAGCCCATCCCGACAGGCACAGAAGTGCCAAGATCATTATCAGACTCCGAAATAGGAGGGAAAAGCTGGAGCTATTTGAAAGTCATTAGTAAAATCTCCCAGTCCAACTCTGCAGCCCTTCAGCAGGAATAGAGTCAGGACCACAGCACCTCGTGTCTCCTGCCCGGTATATCACAGGTGGCTTTCTGTTGCTGCATTTCCCCTCTAGTCTGCAGTCACGGGTGAAGCCTGCAATCCCAGAACACACGGGCCATCACTGTGTAGTGTTGTTTCAAGGCAATGGTGTTTTGGAGCTGGCAGCCAGTTTCTGGGTTGCAAAAGCATAATCTTCTTTCTTATTCTCAGCCTACTGTCCTGTGGCTCTTCCTTACACCTTTCTTTCTCCACACCACCAGCGCAAAACATATCCTGCTTCTGATTTATAAACACTTCACTGCTAAGTAAATGACAATTTTCTGATATGTAGACCAATTAAACCGATGGTGCAATATAGCTGCCTTCTGGACATTTAAGTATTTTTATCCCAAGTGATTGAGTATATTAAATATCCCTTTTCATCCACTTTTTTTCCTTTCCTATCCTTTAATCTTCCTCATTTCATTCTTGATATACAGTGATGGTAAATAACACCATAGATCCTGAACTAGAAGGAGAATAGAAGCACTATTAGTGGCAGCACTTGAGTGACAAACGCTGATATGTTTATGCCAGACTTAAGCTTAGCTTAGAGATAAGAGATGTAAACTCCTGACTATGAATCTGTCCAAAATGTGGTTTTGCTCAATCTTTGCAAGCTGGGCTTAAAAAAGGCTCCCAATGCCTTGCTGAGTCAGCTGGACAGTACAGCCATATAGGGTAAAGTATCTTCTGTCCACAGCAACACTGCATCTCTTTAAATTGTTAACATCTTCCCCTCCCTTAGAGCCTCCATGCTGGTTCTTAAACAGTGATATTGCAAATAACATAGTCACAATGGTAGGATTTTTTTTCCTGACATATTTCCACTCTTCAGTCACATATGGAATAAGATGTTTAAAAGCCTGGTTTTTCCCCCCCAAAGTCAATCTGGCTGCTGTTGAATGCAGGCCTTCTCCCTGGGTCACCTTCACTGTGGAACAATATTTTTTTGTCTCTATCTTACTAAGTATCCATCTATTTTGAAACCATACTGGCAAAATTCTGCTCTTATCCTCTTTAAATTAATTCTGTAAGATAAGTTTTAGTAGGATACTGGTTATATGAAAGATACTACAAGTTGGTTCCACCTCCCCTAATGTAAGCTGTGGAAAAATTGATTGTCTATTCCAAGTTAGCTGTCCAGGTTCCTTCTGTAGTCAGTGGAGAGATAAATGATTTTTGCCCATCCTAGGTAAGTATTAGAGGACAAACCGCAAGTTATATATGGGCTGGTTAATCCTGTGAAGAAGTCTTCTCCCTCTGTCTTAATTGTATAACCAAGGTCCCAATACACCTCAAAGTCAATCTGGATCTAAATTCTGACAGCCCACCTGGTTTCTCAGTGCACTAGCAATCTTGCATTGTGCTAAGGAAGTTTTATTTAATGCCAGACTTAGCCAGCCTTTTTTATGTGGAATAAGCAATCTATTTTTCCCCTATTTGCTGTTTTTCATGCATCTCTGCAAAGAGTAGCTGCTGGATTTGATAAGCTCTTCAGCAAACAGTTGTCTAAAGTCCTGTAAGAGTGGCACCACAGTTCAAGTGATAGCAAAAAGGCGAGCACTTGATTGATCCTTGAAAGTGTTACTGGCACTCACTTTCCTGCCTACCTCCTTTTGCATCACTCACTGTCACGTATTTTTAGAGCAGTTTTGCTCCTCCAGCTCCGTCGCGTGCCTTCTCTTTGCTGCACCGAGCTGTTTGCCAGAGGTGGGAATTGTAGAGAAAAAGCTTTTTGCCAGATCTTCACTTCTTTGCCCGTTCCCTGAAAACAAAAAGCTGCGTGAAATAAAAAGTTCTGTTTAGCTGTTAGGCAAGCATAAAAAACCCACAAATCTGCAAAAAGTTGCCCCACTCCGACCTTCCGAGATTGAAAATATTTCAAGCCTGGACAAACACAAAGCTGTTGACTCCTGTTTGAAGCCAGACTGGTCTGTCATGATCTTGTACTTGTGGCACCTTTGGTGTACGTGTGCCCGTGCGTGAGTGGAGGCTGCGGGGTTGGAGGGGGCAAGCCCTGGATGGAGCTACTAAATGTCTGGTAGCATCAGAAAGGCAGAGAGAAAGGGAAGAGGGAGAAGGAGGCAAGTCCTTTGAAGTGTTTGTTTTGCCTCAGATCTCACGTTTAATGTTTATATTCCTCTCCAATGAGGCAGATAACAGTCTAGTGAGCAAAGGAAACTAACTAAATTTTTTTCCTACCTCTTTTACTAAACCCAGGCCCCCAAAGTATCTGTTATAGCAGTTTTTATTTTGGAATTTCATCTTTTTCTATTCTTTTTTCTCTTATGAAATCCTCCATGAGATACAGCATTTTTTCTCCCCTTCAGATTTGGTTGCACCCCAGAGGTGAATTTTCTGAAAAGTGTTTCTAGCTCTGGGTAAGTTATTGGACAAAGTGGATAGGGACAGGAAAAGATTAGATATAAATTCTGCTTTGAGGAGCAGATTTTGTACGGTATTCCTGATTTTTAAATACCTCCAAAATGTAGAAATTCTAGTAAGCTTTCAGTAAAGCAAGCTTCTTTCATATAAAGAAAAATAAATTGCCATACATTGTAAAGCAGTTGAATTAGTTCATAAACTCTGTATGCTGTGTGTGGTTACTCAGTTACAAGCCACTAGATACAATCAATAATTCTGCCCTACCAATGTACCATAACAATATTGCCTAGGCATAAAGGGCTAACAAAATCCACATCTATTATGAACTACTGTCTCAGTTTTCCTGTTGCAACCCCTCACAAGCTACTTTTTTATGTGTGTCAAGTCTCATCTGTGGGGGAAGAATAATTTAGAGGATCAGTAATGGGATGTGGAACATTTCACCTCCAGGTCACTTGTTTGAATCTAACCCTGAACCAGTAGTGATTGAAAATCATTGCTATCTGATTGCTTTCTTTTGCTGGCCTAATGGATATGAACCATTGGTCCAAGTCTAGAGCATAAAGGACGCGTGTCCACATCAAAAAAATCTTCCTTTGGATTGCAGTTAGCCTCTTTACACTCCCAGCAGAGAGAGGACCAGGGTGGAATGGGCAGTAGTGAATGAATTGCATTACCCCCATGACCCAGAGGTAGCCTTTTCACATAAGTGAAATATTCTGGTAGAGTTACGGGGAAACTTTTATTGCCTGCATGATACTCCGCAAAGAGATAGCAAACCAAGCCTCTGAGTCAGCTGATGTCAAACATTTTTTGAGTGCTAAACTTTCCAAGAGAGTTGAAGTATTTTGGAAATAACTCTCTAACCTGTACTACCAATCAAGAAAAACTTTTAGCAAAGACTTAAAGATCCTGAAAGAAATTAGAAAGGGTGTGTGAGGAGTGAAGGGGAGTGGAAGAAAACAAAGGCAGAGGTGATGGTAATATAGAAACAAAAAATAACTGAAGCCATGACTTTATTGGCCAGGAATTTGAAACTTGGCTAATATACTACACACCACAAATTGTCCAGCAAAACCAGCCCTTTTAGGATGGGGTTTTAGTGATGAATCTCAGCTTCTCTAACCAATGCAGTTTAACTGTTATCCTTCCTTGGCTTCCCTTCTCTTGCTTGCTTCTTTTGGATTGAACTACTTGGTTGCCTGGTAGATGCTGTCTGTAACCCAAGAGGAACGTGCCCGGATGAGGGGGTCTATATTTACACCAGACGGAGGAAGTGCAATTTTTAGAAAGCGTTATCTAGCTGTTTGGGATCTATGGGGTTGTTCTGGGAATAAACCATCTTCTTTATCATTACCTGAGCTGGTTAATAGTGGTCCACAAGGGGCATACGGGCATAACTGAATGCAAACAACCATGCCCGTGATGCCACCTTTCCTCTCTCTTGTCATGCATGAGGCTCCTCAAGTCCAGAAGCTGTATTTCTCTGTGCTGTCACAACTCATCTCTAGTTCTCCTTTTACAGGCCTGTTTGTTTTCTCAGGACAGCAGATCAATCAGACAGTGTGAGGAATGCTCTTATTATTTTATTCCACAGGACCAGAGGAAGAAAAATCAGGTTAACTCTTTGGAGCACAAGCAGAGGAATAGAGGGTTCATTATTTTTCTAACTATAAAGCCCTGCCTTAATCACAGAGCTTTTCTTAATTCTTTGTCTGATCTACTTAGGTAAAATCCTTTTTGAATTAGTATGAGTAATGACAAAGCTAAAAGCTGAGGCAAGACTTCAGGATTTGGCCCTGTCTGATTTTGGGTGTTTTGGGTTTTTCTTTGTCTGTTTGTTTTGTAATTCAGGTCCTCACATTTCAGTACAAAGCAGTGTTCAATACCAATTCAGGAGAAAAAAAACAATGAAAAAATAAGACTGTACTGCTGCCTTCCAGGAGCCAGTAAGAATAATGTCTTAGATTATAAGAAAGGGCAGTAGCAATATCACCACTGCAAAGAACAAGTAGCAACTTCTGGCTGCTTTATCACTGACTTTTTTTTTTTTTTTTTGCCAATTTAAGATCAAGATCTTAGAAAGAATTACATTCTGTCTTAGGAGGAACTGACAGAAACACATTTTCAATTACCAGTAGGTGACAACAGAACAACAATGTTGGTACTTTTTAAAACAAGGTTATTTCTTGGTTTACAGAGGTGACTATTTATAAATGACTGAACAAGATTCTCTTATAAATGATCTTATATTTAAAAAAAGAAATACCCTCATTGTGGGAATGGAGATGTTCAATTTATGTCATACACTCTGTTTTAAAGGGCAAAGGGTCTTTGTGCACAGAAAAGTTGGAGTAAAAATATTTTTAATTGATCAGTTCTTTAAATAAAGTCTGCCCATGTGATGGGGTCTCTTCTGCCAGCCCTTTGCACGTACACAATCCTGCCAACTTCAGTGACCCCCATCTGGGTTCTGTTCTGTGCGACCAGGGCCTTAAAAGAAAGTGTGCTACGGTCTGTAAATCACCACCTCTTTGAGGGAAGAACAATGTTTTACTCTGCAGCCACACAAACCAGCAGGGACATGAACCCGCTTACAGATAACAGACATTAGTGTGGTATCGTTAAGGAGAATAAAGAAATTTTGCAGTTTTTCAGTGCACTGAAATGTATGCTTCTAGTGAGCAAAGCAGGAGGGAAAAAAGGTAGAGCTCTTGTTCCTGTGTGATATGAAGAAAGAAGCATTGCTAAACTATTCCTGCTTAAATATTTATCTGATTTGAGTTTTGTCAATATAAAAACCTGAATTGTACAATAAGACGACCTGGAACAAGCACCATTCTGATGGCTAAGCACGGTTCAACAATGCTGGAAAGGAATACATTACGCAGATGCACACAAGTCAGAAAATGATCCAAGTGCAAGGCAGCATGACTCTCACCTAATGGGGGACTTTGTGAGGTTGTAAAATGGTGATATATAAATTACACCGTGGTAACAGTCTTTGGTATGTAAAGGAGTCACATAAACAAGGCAGGCAGCGTGGTACCTGGGAGCTGGAAGCTGGATAGCAGTAAAGCAGCAAACAAGAGTCTGTGACAGATGCATCCTATTTTGACTTATGTTGATACAATCCCAAACCTGGCTGGCATCAATACTGCAGCTACATCCATTTATGTTAGGATGATGGCCCTGACAAATGGTAGCCCTTTCTGATACTGGTTTAGTGAGTTTTTACAAATCTGGCAGTGTCATGGTCATGTATGCATCCTCTGAAGTCCAAAATGGAAGGGATGACAGACCCGTTGAAATCTCTGGGCAATGACAGAAGGTTGGAAGGAGCGATATGATGCTGAAGTTTGCCATTGAACACCCAGCCTGGGAGATCAGGTGTGATAAAGGACTTGGTGTTGATGGAGGACTTTAAATACCCAAGCATCTTTTGGAAAACTGGTATGTTTAAATACCCAAGCATCTTTTGGAAAACAGCCTGTCAAGCAGATCCCACCCTACCTTCAAAAAATTTATCAGCAGCTCATTGCAGAAAGGCAGTTTGTGTGAGAATAGTTGTGAAATAACAGAGGACACAATTTTTAGGAATAAAAAGTGAGAAAAATCAGAATAAACCTAAAGGACTACAAAAAACAAATTACCTTGGGAAAAAAATTGAATCAGGGTTCAAATAATCTGGAAAAGAGGGGTCTCCCTGTGGGCAGTCAGCTTGACGTGCAAAAGACTTTGCTGTGAAGGAGAATAAACAGTGTTTCATATTCTGTCTGAGTAGGACAAGGGGAGATTAGTTTAAGTTGCACAAAAGATTAAAATTATAAAAAGATTAAAATACAGGCCTCAAATGGATTGCTTAGGGAGGATGTGGGTTTCCCTCTTGGGGGGAAAGCTTCCAAGGACAGGTCAGACAAAGCATCATGAACAAATGAAGTACAGCTGATCTTGTGCTGGAGGTATGGAGTGGGCAAGGCTCTCTCCATGATGAGGGAATTCACTTAGTCCTCTTCTAAGAAGAAAGCTGAAATTTGAGAATAGGGCTCAAACACTAGTCTTCATAGAAAAAAAATGTTATTGACATTAAGGATTTTTTCCCTTCAAATTTCTTCCAACTTCCTCACTGTTCAGGGTAAAAATTTTACCTATACAGATCTGTCCAGCCTTTTATTTTAATTCCCAATTCCATTAATTTAACTAACTCAAAACCATTTAATTTGGGCTAAATAGCTTTCCTATATAAAGAGTTTTTGCTTTAAATCTTTTTGACACACCTACCGTATTTTAGGCTTTTTTTCCTAAATAATTATTTTTCTTTTCTGTCTTGTTCTCTGTTATCCAACAGATGTTATAAATTGGTCTAACAAATAAAGTTTTGTGGTTCAACTGCTTACAAGTAGTCACGGCTCTTTTGGCGCTTTTTGGTACAGGGGGAACATTTTAAATTTTGGTGACAAAGTGCTTTGCTTTCACTGAATCTGAGAAATTTAAAGAAACCAAAACTTTGACTTTTCTTAATAGGAATAACAGTTAAGATCAGTTAAAATCTAAATGGATATTATGTATTATAACTGGTTTGGAGAGGCTGTCTTTTAGTACACCTGGTTTGGGGAAAACAAACCTTGCAATTGTCAAAATTGCAATTGTGACAAACAGGAAGAATGTTAAATAAAATATGTAACCACACAATTTCCCTTCTTTATGAACAAAACCGCATAATCCCAGAAAGGGTAAAATCTCAAATTTGCTACATGGCATTCCCAGGACTCATTCTACTGCTGAACTATACTTGCTACCCAGAAAACTTCACCTCCCAAATCTCAGATTAAGTAGAAATTACCAGCAGTGGAAGGAAATCTCAATTAAAATCCATGACCTTAATACTGTCAGCAGACAAATCTGTGCCAATTATGCTTGTCTTAATTTTGCAGCAAGATCTATTCCAAAAGGGCTGACATGTTTTATTTTCCTCTGGATTGATAATTTTCACCTGTTTATAGAGAATGCTGGTCTATCTCTGGACATAATGTTGAAAGCAATATATGTAAAACTTGCCGCCCCTGGCTGTTGCTGCCTTTCTACTTTCTGTTGAGCTTGGGGGAACACGAAACACTTTTCCTGGCATCTGCAATGCTCTGAGACTCCCTCTTTAAAGTAAAAATTATACATTCTCAGTAGGAGGACTGGTTCAGATAATTACTGGTCCAGAGACCTGGACTAGTACTTAGCCTGGAAATACCAGAAGATTATTTTTTTCCAGTGCTGTTTCCATAATCTTGTTTCTACACCAAGATGGAAAAATGCACAAAAGAAATACTTTACAGTAAGGCAGAAGAGTCTAGGGGAGAGAATGGGCTATGTGCATATTTTGTAAAAGACTTAAATTTTGGCTTGTTTTTATACAATAGTGAAAAATTTTATCTGAAGAAAGTTAGTCTCTCTTTTTCAAAATGTGGGAAAGTCCCACAAAATCTATTGCCAGTAACTCGTAGATAATGTCTTGTGGCTAAATGTTCTCTGTAGTATTTATTTAATATATTTTACTGTATGAAAGTTAAACATGTGTCTACAGCATATTTTTATGAACCAGTTCGTTAGAATGGCTAGTGAGTTTCTTGGTTTTGTTTTTATTTTCCTGTGGAGAAAGCAGACTAAATCGGAATAACCACTGGAGGCATTGTGGGACCTGGGCTTCCTTTCAATTAGATGATATAGTACATTATTCACATGACCTTGGCTGTCTGCCAGACACCCATCCAGCCACTTTCTTACTCTCTCTCCTCAACACAATGGGGGAGAAAATGATGGAAAAGCTCCTGGGTTGAGATAAAGACAGGGAGATCACCTACCAATTACCATTACAGGCAAAACAGACTTGTGGAAACTGTCAGCATATGTGTATTGAGTGCAGCTGGCCAAGTGTTGGCAATGGGGAACTGCATATGGCATGGTATAGCCCTGCAGGCCCCTCATCCCACCTTCATCCCCCTGCTTCCAACACCTGGTCACCTGCATCCAATACACATGTATCAGTATCTCCCTAACAGAGAAATTGGAAGTGTCTTCATATTGAAGACCCTTGAGCTCCCATTACCTTAGAATGAGGAGTCTCAGGTGAGTAAGTATAGGACATCATTGATAACACAGGAACAGTTTTCAAATGCAGAAAACTAGGCATCCAAGTTTGTATTTTAGCCTTTAAACCGATCTGCAAATAATTTTTAATCAACACTCTATCTGCTAAGTCCTGAGTTCCTAAACGCTGGTGTAGCATTTGCAGTATCGCAGCATCTATGATCTCTTCAGAGTTTGTGATTTGCTTGAATTTTACTAGAAACACTAAATTAGTTGCTGCTCCATTTACGGGTGAGCCCACACTGGGCACTAGGGACCATTCCCAGAGAAGCCTGTGTGGGGATGGCTGGCAGCAGGTTGTCCTCATGAATGCATGAGAAGGAAGGCTACTCTGGCAGCGTGACAGCACACAACATGGTAAGATGGCTATGATACAGGACTTGATGTTCCCTGAGCTCACATCCGAGGAGTGGTAAACCCACTTTGGGTCAGCATGGTGCTTCTTTATTTAATTTACTCTCTTGGAATGTAGGAGTTTTTCTTCTTCTTCTTTTTTTTTTTTTAATCTGCCACTGAACTATGCGTGAAAATATGATGGTGAGATGGACCAAATGAGCAATGGCAAAAGGTCAGTTAATGAGTTAACTATGGGTGTCCTATGCTAACAAGTACAACATAGGACAGGCATAGAAGATGAGGGAGATGTAGAGGAATAACCAGGCTGGTTGGTTGCATACAGCTATGAAAAAATTGAAATATACCATTTAAGTGAAATCAAGGCTTCTTCTCATGTTGTTCCTTTAGGCATCACTTCATATGATTTCTTTCAGCAGCTCAACTGGCTTAAATATCTACTTCAAACTTTCTGTAACTCCAAACCTGCCATCTGAAGTTTCCGCCAGTGCAACGTGGCCACTAAATCAGACCTTATTTTCTCCAGATGTTGAGCATCTGTCATTCTTAATTAAACGAACAAGAATTGAGGCTGTGGAAAAGCATGCACTTTTAAAGGTGACTTGCAGTGGGATGGAAAACTGGAATTTTGCCTTTTCTGCTGCTTCATGATGTGAAAGAAAGACTAGAAAATTTTCTCCTTTTGAATCTGAGTTTGTTTTATTTAAGTGACGTCCTTAGAAATATTTGGAATATAAAAACAGGCATTTTTTGATTTTTCTAGGGAACCTTTGGAGGCTTCATCTCTACGTATTATTTATTTGTAGTGAGGTATGGCTGAGCAGGGATCAGTGCTGCACTGTGCATATGTGATTTGTACAGCATCTGGCACAATCTTTATTTGCTCTTAAAAACTCTGTGGGTTTTAAATTTTAAACAAAGGAATGTTTTTTCACAAGGTTTTTTAGGTAGAGCTGTTGAATCAGTGTGTTTGATTTAAGAAGGGGGAATAAAATTCCTTTGCTATTTCATCAGTGTGGGCAGAAAATGCTTTGGCTTTTCCTCAAGTGATGTTGGTTAACCTGGGAAACATTCAGTGTATCATTGTTTATGATTAAAATATGTTTTGTATAAATGTTTTTAGAACTGTGAACATAATAGACTTTCAAATATTTGGTATACATTGGTGAACCTTCTCTACAGAAGGTGTCAGTCATCAATGGAAAAGATACTTTATTTTTCTTTAACCTCAATAAAACTAAATATTTTGGATAATATGTTTAGATAGGCTAGAATGTTTCAATCAAGCAGTTTCCATGACTTTTTTGATTTTTGCTGCCATAACAAGGTTGATTCTTCTCCTGGTTTTAAGTCTTCCTCGGAGAAAAGAACAAACAGTCAACAACAATCTATTACAAAATATGAATTACAGCTCTAGATTCTAGAAATAAAAATAATGCAGGTCCAAAATAAAATATGGGAATTTAAAAAATAGTAAATAAATACTTTATAAAGATAAAAGAAGAAGATACATCTCCGTGTTGTTTTTTTTTGTTGTTTTGTTTTTTCTCATTTGTATGGTACCTCTGAAAGAAATTTAACTCAATTGTTTAAGCAGAAATCTGTCCTTTGGAGCTCTCTGTTTTCCCTTTCATTCTCTTGGTACTTCTGGCTACTCTGAAAGCCTTAATTGTGCAGAGGCAAGCTATCTCTTTCAGCTGAGTCAGAAGCACCTATAAAATCTGAGCTGTTCAGATCAGAAGGGGAAAATGTAAACAGGCTCAATCATGCATGAAAGCTTTTTCACAGTACGCAAATATAGAATATAATTTGAGAGTTCCAGAAGTGCAAAAACTTGTATCACTTGCATGGTAAAATCAGGGTTAATAAAAGAGGAGCTGAAGCAGAAAGCCAGCTTCCACAGAAACGAGGAGCAGAGCATGAAGGTTTTTTCACTGAACAAGGATTAATCAAGCATCTATGACAGTTTAAAAAGACACTACATGCAAGGAAGTGTTAGTATCTTTTCATCTGTAAGGAAAAGATGATCCACAAAATCACTAAGGCAACTTCCCTGGCACTGTGTGCACAGATGCTGTTGATTTCACAGGAAAACAAAAGCATGGAAGAAAAGCCAGAACCAACTTTTATAGATAAATATATGGGATGATGTTTTCCCTTCCCTCAGGTTTAAGGATCTAGTGGACTGGTGTACTAGATTATTTTGTACTACATGATATTTTTAACAGTAGCCAAAACCTTTAAAACTGATTATTGCAGCATAGTGTTCATCTTGCAGCGTTGGTCTTTATCTAAAAAATGAAAGCCTTTGCTGAACTGTACTATTTCACTTTTCTTTTCCCTTTGGCTATGGACCACATGCAATTGTAATGAGAGTTAATCCTAAGAGCTGTAGTATTAGAATGGTGTGGCGAAGTTTTAAACCCCAACTTTTTTTTTGTATGCAGCTAATATTCTTCGTACTTATACTGTCAATCCTGATACTTCATTCCTATAAGCATATGTTCTGTAATTTCTTTTTAATCAGCATTTGACTTGTAAACAATCTGCCTAAATTGTCAGAGGTTCTTTAGATATTGTGAGAGGATATAAAGATCTCTTTATCTCTAACTTCTCAATTTGTTTTGGCTGCTTTTATCTTAAAGATGTAGACCAAATGCCTATTTTGTTAAAAAAGCTCAGTCTCAATTTTTGTATAACCTCTGTTTAAAGAACACTACAGCTTTCCATACATCTTTTTGCTTTGAAAAACAGACAGGAAGGAAAACTGCTTTTCAGCATTAGATTAGGAGTTGTGGCATTCAGTTTAGTTAGGTGTAACTAAACCTCAGACTAACAACGGGGTTTAAAATTTTGTGTGATCTACATAAAACACCGGTAAACTCTGCAGAACCTTCTTCATGCTGAGAAAACAAACAAACAAACAAAAAATAATTAAAATACAGTGTGAGTTCATAACTACATCTTCTTTGATTTTCAAAAGTAAGTATGAATAAGGAAATTGGCTCTTCCAAGATCTCCTCTTTGTTTAAAAGGGAACAATATTAGAGAAGCTTAAGAATAACTTGTTTCACATTCACACAGATGTGAAGGAGCTGATTCAAGGTACACCACAGTGAAACACACTGATTATTGGAGAAATGCACAGATTTTGAAAGGAGCTATGAGAATGAAAACCTTCTTTGGCATTCAACAACGCCCAGAAATACCCAACTCTGGAGGCACTGAGACAAGAAACAGTGCACAATAAGTCCTAGGAGGCCGGGAGAACAAGAGACAGGTGCTAAGTGAGGTGGGGGATTGCAATCCCCTGAACACTCTTCTGGTGAGCTGTCTTTTCCCCGGTCATAATGAGGAACTTACCCTTGCCTTGCTGGAAATAACATGCTTTTTCCATTTTTAACCATGTTTATTTTTAACAAATTAATTCAATGGATCTCACAAATTGGCATACTTTTTAATTTCCCCAGAGTTAAGGGGTTTGCATAGGGCAGTGTTGTAGACAAAGACTTAATTTTTGAGACCCAGGCAAACTTAGGGGTCCCCGTCTGCTAGAAGGGATGTGAGAGCTGGTGCTATCAGCTGTCAGGATGTAGGGGACAAATATGCCCTGTCAGTTGTTCCCTGGTGTCCTTGGAAAGTAGGCTTTCAGTGATGGGAGATCATGTGGCTTCAGGAGCCACGTATTTTTGTGCAGGTGGCCTACTCATACAGGAACACTTAAAAATAATAGTGGCAGCTTGAATTTTCCTTCAGCTCTTGTGCCTTTTGGCATATCACTGAAGTTGTAAAGGCGATCATTGTTTAAGGACCTCTGATCCTCTTCTGCACTCAGGTTTTCTTGAGCAGAGCTCATTGAAAGTTGGCATACATTTTTCCAGAAAACCCTAAGTTATATTCATTCATGGAACTTAAATTCCTTCTTCTTCCCCCAGCTTTATACGCTGAGCATGACGTCACATAGTATGGAATATCCCTTGGGTCAGTTGTCACAGCTGTGTCACCTCCCAAGTTTTTGTGCCCTCCTGGCCTACTCACTGGCGATGTGGCAATATGAGAAGCAGAAAAGGCCTTGAGTGCTTAGCAAAAACCAAAACCATCACTGTTTTACCAACACTATTTTCACCCCAAATCCAAAACATAGCACTAACCAGCTGCTAGTAAGAAAGTCAACTTCATCGTAGAAAAAACCATGACAGAAACTTTCATTCCAATTCTCTGACTGGTTGACCCTGTGAAACACGGAGCTTTCTAAAACTCATACAGTGGGTATGAGAATATTTGGGCGTGAGCTGTGTCCTACAAAAACTCAGTATGAATTTTGCCTCAGGATTATCTATTAACATTGCATTCTCAGACTAATCATGGAATGTTTCTTGAAAATACCTCTTTTTTTCACAGTTTTCTAAACCAAAGGGGGGGCTTAAACAAAAAGCCTTTAATCACTAGCTATCTCTACATACTTTAAAGAAGCCTGTAATAGACAGTTTGAAACCATATTATGCGATGTTGTACAATTCAGTACTGGACACACTTATGAAATTTTAATCTAAAACCAATATTGACTTTAAGAGACTTCATGCTGATATCTTTTTAAGTACATTTCATTGCAGCTCTTGTTGTAATACTTAAAAGACAGGGTGAGAAATTAATTTGATTTTGGATGAAATATATGAATGTGTCTTCTGTATGAGGGAATAAACAATTAAATCAGAGGAATAAGCAACTGAACTACTCTACCTAGATAGATGTAATCAGCTGATATCACTAAAAGTCAGGCTAAATATTGGAGAAACAGTATAGTTTCATGTCAAACAATGGTTGCACAAACAATCTATTAACTGCCTATAAGAATGCATTAATGTTTTTCTGTTTAACCTGCATAACCTTCATATCATGCCAGAAACAGTTAATTCCACTCCTTTGCCCTTATTATTAAAAAGACAAATGAACAAGAACACAGAACACTTTATTCTGATATTAGTACCTCTTGTTTGTATACCTATATAGTCTTCTCCACTTCAGGAGGGCTTTTCTACTTCAGTTTAAGCTTTTATAATTAAACATGTAGAAAATTAATAGCAATTTTTATATATTCTTAGGATGACAGCTTTGGGTATAACAAGGGAAACCCTCGTCCTTTAGCTTTTTGATGAAGAACACAGGTGATTTCTACTCTTCTTGATGGCAGCATCCGAGGCAGGGGTAAAGAAGTAAAATCACACAAGTGAAACTGCATATGTCTTGCTTACAGTAGGAATATAACATGTTAGCTAACATTTTTTCATAAGAATAGTCTCTCTGACCAGGGTGACTTTAAAACTTTTCAGTTTCCTGTTCCTTAAAATTAATTGAAGGGTAGCTTCTAGCTAGCTCCACTAGCTCCTTAAGGAATTTGGCCTTGAGAAAATGTGCAAAAGACAAGTCTTGAAATTTTAAGCTTGAGCAGCTGAAAAAAATCAGGGTGTATTGACTTGTGGCAGATGCTTTCCCAGCACTGCTCTCACAGCAAACTTCTGCTCCTACATCATCTTGCAAGTGCGGATTTACCCTTCTTGCCCATCTATCCCTCCCCTGGGTGCTGGATTCCATGGAAATAACAAAATGAGGCTTCATTAGCATTTCTGTAAGAGCCTTTGATCAAATGTCTCATTTAGGGGAAGAAAGGAAGAGTGGAAGGAGAAGGCCACATGGTTATTGCTCCTTGTTACTGCTGGCTGTTCTCTCCAGCCTTCCTGTTTCCGATGCTGACATGTCAAAAATCTCTAGAGGTATCAGGGGTTTTTAAAACGAATACACAGATTCACTTTTCATGTGTGCCTTGGTTCTTCAGAAAGGAACAAACTCCCCACTTCCGTACGTATCTAATTCTTGCTGGATGCAGTGTGGATGCGGCTCTCCTTACCAGAAAGTCTAAATGATTGATAGACGTTTGAACGTGTCGTGCAAACATCTACCCACCTATTACACGTGTGTGCAAATGTGCACATGAACTTGGCTAGAGGGATCAGTTCCTGCAACGTCAATAGTTACCTCACTCACCATCTCAGTCTCTACTGGAGCTCGTCAGGGTTAGCAATAGCTGTCCACCTAAAAGGAATAAGTACAGTTTTTCTTACTTCTGAGGTGAAATCTTCACCTTGATCTAAATCCTTTCTTACTGGCAATGGCCCGGAGTGATTAAAAGGAGCTGGGAAACCCCTGGTTTCTGCCACCAGAGGTTCATAGCAACAGACTCTGCACAACCATCCTATAAAACTATCCTCAGAGGGCCTATTTGCAAACAGTTGTTAGGAATGGAGCATGGAGGGCATTGAACACCATCAAGCTGCACTGTGGAGGCTCCAGGCAATGCTTTTGCCACAGAGCCATACTGGATCACCACCACAGACTACGCAGTGCTAGAGGTTGTTCTGGGTTCTTGGGAGAGGTGGGAACAAAGTTGGCTGACAGCCACCATTGCCTGATTTTGGTCTGCTAGTGCTATGGGTTAAAGCAATGCAGTCCAGACTAAAGAAGGCGACCTCTGCTTCCAGAACATGCTGTTGCGGCAAAATGTTGGAAAAGAAAAACAAACTGGAATGATATGTTATTAGCCTTTTTTTCTCCGCCTCACCACTTCCCCTCACTTTTCTGCAATATCCACAAGCAATACCTTCTGAAGTTACTTTGAATGGCTTACCACCCACCCCTCTTTCCCCCCCTGTCTTCCTCTCCAAGAATATTTGAATGTCTTATCATATACATGCTGTGCGTGTTTCAAAAAAATCTATCTAATATTGTGTCCAGCATTGCACATAGACACTTTCCCTTCCTTATTTACCTTGTCCAATTTTTACAACAGTAAGTAGTGTCTTCCAGCATTGCTTTAGATCTTATTTCTATTCTTGTGTCTCCAATTCAAAAAGCCATCTGCTCTTTGTTCTAGCCTGACAAGTCGTTTTTTGTATGCAGACCAACCTGGCTGGAGATTTTCAGCCTGACTCTAGCTATCTGAGCATAAAAGAGACAAGGCTCATATATTCTTACAATTCCCTCTCTGCTCATATAAAATATAAATTACAGACATGACAGATTAACGTTATCCTGTTACATCAGTTGGGGACGTAAAAAGTTCCTGCCACTGTACACACGACTTGTATGTTTGTCCCTTTCTCCAACTCAGTAGCTCTGTTTTCCATTTGGCTAGTCTCTGCCCTACAGAGCGTATAGTTTGCTATGCCACTATGGTCTTGAGTTACTACCATAATAATCCCCAAGTTTATTAATAACCTGCAGTGCTTTCAGACTGGAGGGAGCAGGTGATCTTAGATCTTAGATATTACTTCAGGCAGCCCTTGCCTCTACAGGAAAATTCCCCTGGTGAGGTAAGAGGAGGCAAGAAGCAGGACAGATGCCCCACCATCAAAATCTGGGACGCACTCAAAGGTGAGTGCCTCCCCTATGAGACTCTTTGGAGTCCCCTGTAATTTCATGCTTCACCATTTCATAAGTCACGAAGTGAGAACTGCAGATATCCTGGCAAAGTCTGTGGGTCTTCCAGGAGGAGAGGTATAAGAAAAAGCTTCTCAGTTGAACGTGGCAAGGTAAAACTGGCCCCATCAGAATAATACAGGATCACAGAACAATATGGGGTTGGAAGGGACCTCTGGAGATCATCTGGTCCAACCCCCTGACTATACAAATAGTACAATTTTAAAGGTTGGACCAGATGAGTTTGGAGGTCCCTTCCAACCTTGCCTTCCATAATTCTATGATTCTGTGGATAAAAAATACAGTGCAATGGTTTTTTGCATATGTGTTAATGAAAAGCCAAAGAAGTACAAATACACACAGCCTATCATATATGCTAAATGAAATAAATGTTATGAATAAATACATGAGTACCCATTTGTATTAAAATTTGTGAAAATAAATTGTATTATTATTATGAAGTAATATGTCTCCAAAAATGCTCCTTCCCCCCCCTCATTTGCAAATATAAACACTCACAAAATGTGTTCTGCTGAATGTTTGGATATTATTTGGCAACAATAAAATTGTAACTAAGGAAAATAAGAGGATCGTGGTCTTGGCTTTTTAACATCATAACACTGCAACATGTGAATTTTTTTCCCAGAGGACTGAAGCTTTCTCAAAGCAGAACAGCTCCCCTTGTGCTGCTTTTCTCTTCTCAAGCTATGCTTAAAATGACCCATAAGCAGAGTGAGACTGGATGAACATCTCTTTCTTCCACAGCCCTGTGAATTTTTAATGCCTGGCATTAAGGTGAAAATCATCATTTCTCTCTGTCTGCTGGGCGATGGGCCATCAATTAAATTCTCTTTTGTCCATATGTAAAATAGCTAATGGTTGCAGCTTCTTTCCATAATAGAGCCATTAGTGGTAATCTGCCCCTCTCTGCCAACCGATTTACTCAGATGGGTATAGATGAATCGGCAGTAATATGCCATATAAACCTGGCTCTGTAGATGTCCTGAAAGCAGCAAAGGTCTCTCAATATGATAGTTTGCTCCATTGTATCGCTGTTTGATATGTAACATAATTATATACTGGTGTGGCTGTATTCGAATCCGTAAATGGTTTTGTATTCCAGGATTTCAGTTTACACAAATCTGATTCATGATCTGACATAATGCATAGATAAAATGCCTTCAATTTGGTAATGTGCTTCTGATTCACATTGATTATACTCAGCGCTGGTATTCAAAGCCCTAAATTATCTTCGCTGTTTGCTAGCTTACAAATGCAGCCAATAACTTAGGGAGTTTGAAACCCTTTGCAAATGTGCCCGTTTGACTGCTGCACAATTAATTTTTTACCTAGTATTTAAAACTTGTCTTCTCTAAAGAACTCTAGCTTCTTTGAGAGGGGTGAAGGGTGCAGGGGGGCACATTGCATTCCCTGGTAATGGTAAAGCAAGAAGGGAAAGGGGAGCACAGACGTCTCCTGAGCAGGGATGAATGTTTCAGTCATGCGCTTACCCTCACCAGTGTGCAGTGGCTGCATAATCAGCAAGATAAACCATCATTTTATTTGTATTTGCTGTTTGACAAGTTTAATAACCTAAGTAACGTATTCAGTAAAAAACCGGCAATGATCCAGGGGAATGTGTTTTTATTTTTTATTTTCCCAGGGTTGAAGGGCATTAATGTATATCCAGCTGTTACCAGATTTGTCATTGTTTTGAGCATATAGGCAGACTAACAGCAATATGGAAAAATTCTGTAATGCTTGGGAAAGCTGTAGAGAGGATTTATAAGTAAAGTTGCCAAAAGAGGAGATACGTTTCTTGCACTACTTAAATGTTCAGTGATTAAAAAATGTGCCATCAAGAGAGCACATCTGTCCTGAAAGTAATTCACCTAATGGCCAGTGTTTACTTCAGGTTATATGCAAAATGTTTGCAGTTGTGCCTCTTTTCAATAATGGGAGGGAGGGAGGGAGGAAAAAACTGGGGAGAAGAGATACTGGGAGAGATGTTGAAAAAATTATTGCCAGTAGTCACGCTCTACTCTAAATTAATTTTGAAGTGGAATGCCAAAGAGTTGAAACCAAAACAAGGTCAGGTCAATACTGAATGCTCTTGAAACTTCCACTGTCCTGTACATTTGTGTGCACACATTTAACTTTATTTATGGATGTATACATTGTAATTAATGTGTCTGTGTCCAATAAACACATACACACTTTTTTGCTCTCCGTTTGCTTTTCCTGACTGGCTCACTCTCTGCAGAATGTTTCCAATTTGGGTCATTTCTGTCCTCCTGCCAGTTTTCCAGTCCAGTGTGATCCAAATTAAATAACCTTCTATTGTGCCATTCCTGATGAATGTCAGATTAATCTTAGCAGAATGTGGGACTTCGCCTGACAAGATGATTACTGCAATATTTAAACAACCCTTAGGGCCTTAATTCGCTAACAATTTATGGTCCGCCCTACACGTGGGTGCCGTGCCTGTCTCCTGAATGCTCAGGTGCTCTCTGCTGTGAAATGTAGGGTAAAGTGATATTTGGTGACATGTGCTCCGTCCCTTTGCTACACGACAAGAGTTCTTTAGGTAGAGTCTGAAGAGGGCTTTGAAAGCGCATCCACCCACCCTGCAGATCACACAGAAATCTCACCCCAGAGAAAAATAGAAAAAATGCTGGCAGCAACCAGCAGGACCCAGGGCAGGGAAATCCTCTTTTGCTTGCGTTTAAGCAGAGGAGCCGTGAGCGAGGTGGTGGTGACTCTCCCCACCAGTGGTGAGGAGCAAGCGAGGGGCACAGCCCCTGGTTGCTGCCAGAGCCAGCCGCGAGCGCGGGCACTGAAGGAGCTGGGGCCAGCCAAGGAAAACCCTCGCTGGAAAGCCCAGTTCCACAGTGCAGACACCAGACGAGGAAGCCAGAATAGAATCTGAGAAGTTTAGAAGGAATTTAAGAATGAAGCCAACATTTAATGAGGCTTGGGAAGAAAGTTCCCCTAAGGGCCTGTTATTGAATAGCTGCTGGCTGTAGGCTTTTTTCATTCTCTTTTAGAGCAGCTGGTACTGGCCGTTGCTGGAGACAGAAAAGCTGAGAGGGTCAGAGATGGAGATGGCTGTCTTTAAGCCTTATTCTAATTTGAGCTAATAGAGTACAGATTCTTAGCAAAGGACGCATCATGATGAGGACGTATTTACAGCGTATGAGTGAAAGAAATACCCTGCTTTCCCTCTCACCTTTGTGTCCAGCCCGTCCCAGGATACAGGGTTATGTTTCAGTTGCACAGTGTGCCTTTTTCTGTCTTATGTCTGTAGTGTCATAAAGCAACTGGTAGTGTTTAGTGGCTCTCTGCACCAGTAGCTCCGTCTTGAGGGACTGAAATTGATGTAATTTATCATGGCAGGTGAATATGCAAGCTGTGCCTCCTGCCCCATCGCACAATGTAGCAGAAGAAGCAATAGACGACGAGTCGGAAATAGCTCTCTCTCGTTTCTGGTGTGTTTTTTTTTTCCCCCCAGCTTTCTGAAACAGCAACATCTCATGTCTGCACGGCCGGGATATCTAGGTACAGGAGCTCCTCTTAATGGAGCTGTGTACCACCGCACACTGTCAGGAGCTGTTGGTGCTTTATTACTGAGCCATTCACTGAGCATCTCTTTTGCCAGAAGTGGTAATGAAGGGTGCATTTTGTTTTGTGACTTTTTTTTTTTTTCCAAAAGAAAGAATTCCTTTGCCTGTGTTTGTACCTTGTCTTGGTGCTTTTGTACTGTCACTTAACACTGAAGGACCCTTATATCTTTTATTTAATAGACATGTCCCCAGCAAGACTGAGCAAATGGATGGGGCTGTCATTGCCTGGATCAGTATGTTTTCGCCCTCCGTGCGTACTGTTCCCTAATCATACGGTATCACCCCTGGCTTGATAAATTAATTAAAAAATCATAGCTGCAGGCCTTTTGATTACATGTACCAGTTCTTTCAGAAGTTTAGGATGAAGATTACCAGGTCGCCCTGACTTGACTGCAGTGAGCTCCTTGAATTTTGGTTCCACGTCAGCTGTGTTACTTTATGTTTCCACAGACTTGCTTCCATTAATCTTTTCCTTGCCTGTACCTCCACTTTCAGCCTTAATTCACTAATCCATGCCAGAAAGACGGGAAACATGGGTGTTGAGTCATACCCACAGGGGGTATCCAAGGGAGCCATAATCCTACCCCCACTATGCAAGATCCTTCAGAGTGAATATTGCAATTTGAGTTCAAACATGCTGCTGCTGCTATTTGGAGGAGGGAGAACTCTGCAGGACTGGGGCGGGAGGAAAGATGGAAAGTGACATAATTTAGCCTGGGCAGGGAGCTGTTTCAACCATTTCTAGAATTTGTCCCAATTAGCTGGGCTCCTCACAGGTGCTGGCCCTACACTGTCCCCAGGGCGGCTGGTGGGAACTGCAGCTGTCTGGTACCTTTACAGGCCAGGCTGCTTGTGTCTGGGACTAATCAGAAATGCTTCAACCATGAAAAGGTTTGTGACTTTGAGAATATTTTACATATCCCTGTTAAGAAACATCAAAATAACCCTAATCCCTTTGCAAACGTTAAGTCTTAACACAAGCTTTTACTTGGCACAGTATCCGTGGGCAGGCATACACACATGTTAACAGGGCTAATGAGCAGAACAGTCAATAAAATAAAATAAAATAAAATAAAATAAAATAAAATAAAGTAAAATAAAACTCTCCTGCTCCCAACAGTGCAGTCTTATCACAGTTGTGCTATATTTTTTCTTCTGCAGGATTCAAAGTTTTGTTTTAAATTCTGCACATCACAGCCATACTAAATATCCCCTCAGACAAGACACAAAGCTGCTGAGTAAGACCCCTGCAAATCAGGGATGCTTTTTCATAAGACCAACATGCATAATTTATATCTGCATACAATTAGCCTGTTTACATTTATACATCTTCTGTTTCCTTTTATGTGAAATATTCCACAGGATACTTGGTAATGCATTCAAAGTAACCTGTTTCTATTTTTTTCTTTTTTTTTTTTAAGGCTGCAGGACTAAACAATTTATAAAACCTCACACCTAATAAATACTTTATATGAATACAAAAGTGTTTTCTTACGAGGTAGCAATAGCTTTACATTAAAAATAGTCCTGCTTTTTCCCAGTTTCGAAGCTCTCTCAAGCGGTAGTCTATAAATCCTTGACACATTTTAAAAATGTGTTTAAATCGTGGTTTTTGTGAATGCATTCAGTGCGAGAGTCATAATCATCTCTGCAGAACAAATACAGCAGACCATAGTCCTTCCGTCACCCCTGATCTGGAGGGTCACTCCTTTAAGACTGCAAGATCCTTGAGGGGGTTTGGACTTGCTTCACCAGGCGTATTGCAGTTTTCTTTAACCCTTCTGTGCCTGGCCACCGTGTGGTGTCTCTTGGTCCAAATGAGGTGGTGAGGCTGCACATACCTAGCAGATGATAACGAATAGGCTTGGTGTGATCACCAGAAAGGCAACTGCTGCACATACCTAACAGGTGATAATGATTAGGCTTGGTGTGATCACCAGAAAGGCAACTGCTGCACATACCTAACAGGTGATAATGATTAGGCTTGGTGTGATCACCAGAAAGGCAACTAGCCCATGGGAAAAGCTGGTGAATGCAGTGGTAGGGCATGCCCACACCGCCCAGCAGGTGAGAAGATGGGGAGGACTCACACCCATGCTCCTTTCACCATGCAATAGAGAGCAACTAGAGGTGGGTGAGGATGAAAAGCAGTGTTTGGGGCAGGGGAAGCTGGTCTGAACAGGAAGTGACATGGAGAAGGAGGACTTGGGGAAGGACAAGTATCTGGGGTGGAATGAGCAGGGACAGAGGCTGGGAGAGGTTCTTGGGAAAGGAGACGAAGACTTTGAAATGAAAACTGTTTCTTGCTGAAGGGAAAGAAATCCTGTTGTTCCCTGGGTAGAAAAGGCCATATGCCTTTTATACAGATAATATTTGTCAGTGGAAACATATAAATTAAATTGCTTTGTAAACAACTCATTACTAACTCTGTACTTACTTACAATGGAGGAAGTCACTGCTATTGGAAAAACACCTACAGAGGTGTAGATGAGATGCTCTGTTTTGCAAGCATATCATGCTCAGAGCAATGAAGTTTTGGGTTCCCACCACCACCACCCAGGCATGTACCCCTCTGTGACTTCTGCTACGCAATGATGAGCTAGGTCAGTAGTGGTTTAACTACCAGCTACTGACTTTTGGATGTGAGTGCCCGGGGACAGACTGGCATTGCCTTCCTCAGCACACCCCTACACTTACTCCTGGAGTATTTGTTCTTTGCAGCAGATCTCCTTTTCATATTTCACCCCCAATCTCCCCCTTTTTTTTTTTTTTTTTTTTTTTTTTTTTTATGGTATCCCCTGAGACCGCAGTAGCTATTTTCTGTCCATGAGTCAATGGTGAGAATGGTGAAGAATTTGGTACAGGAGGATCCAAGAGGGGGGAATTAACTGGTATTACTTTGCACTCACACAGCACCAACTCTCCAAAGAGCTGTTATTGTAACATAAAACACAGCTGGAACATTAGCCATTGATCCTTATGAGTTTTTTCTTCAATCAATATTTCTTTATAGGGAACTTCACTTAGGATGCAATAAAGAGGTACATCATAACTGCTATGTGCCACAGGATACAAGGGTTCATTTTAGATGCTCTGAGTCCTGCTGGTATTGAAAGGGGACCACAGTGCCACAGCAGGCCAGAAGACGATACATTTGGAGACCAGGCTCTGCAGTCCGTGACGCTGTTGACAAGAACTAGGACCTCTCAGACAGCTCCCCAGGGCACAACCCTTGAGTCTGTCAGTGGATGCAGCTCTTGACCTCTTCTGAGCCTTAGTTTCCAGGAAATTATTTCTCTGTAACATTCTTACTCATCAGGTTTGAGACTCACACTTCCCTGGCTGAGGAATGGGGTGACTAAATCCTGACCAGGACAAGTCCAAATTCTCAAAATTCTTATAAAGCCTGAAGGATTGAAAATATAAAAGGAAGAATTATATAAAAAGTCATTTACATAGAAACAAGTTGCCTAGCATAACAAGACAACTAAAACATCCATTCTGGAAGTACATTTTTATAAATGAGCTCTGTTGGGAGCCAAGGAAGAGCTCAGAGCCGCATTACAAGTCAGTAAGGGAAGAGTGTCAGGCAGGCATTAGTGTTCATACAATCAGGCAGATGGGTTGTCCCATGCAACTCAGATATGGAAAGGGCTTTTGCATTGTCTTTGAGACTAGAATGCACCAAACAGCTTTTGTTATAATGAGAAAACTTGTCTGTCAGATACTGAAATAGATCAAGATAAGCTCGTATGTTTAGAATTCTGTGGTTGATGGTAGAGAGTTACTGTTAAAAATAAATGGAGGAAAAATGCAAAGGATAAAAAAAAGCCCAGGCCAAGGTAATCTTTGGCCTGATTGTACCACTTGCCATTATTTTGCAAACATGCCTTTTTTCATTTCACTTTTAGTTTTAGGAAAGTGTTCCTATCCCTTGCCACTATCCTCTGCTGTTCATTGTGAAATTAATAACAGCCAATTAATGTTGCTGAAACTGAGCTGAACTTCAGTTTCCCAGTGCTGCCCAAAGATCCTGGTCAGTAAGTGAGCATCACTACTCTGTCATTTATAATTTTTTGCAAGCCGATGACCAACAGGCATCATCCTGTCTCAAGTAGCCAGAGATTTAGTTAAGTCTCACAAACAATAAACAGCTGGGGGGAGAGAGAGAGAGATTAGAGAGGTCAAAGCCAAAAGCAGAATGTGATAGTTACAGATCACTTTGTTGTTTTAAGATTAACAGATACCAGCAATTATCCTTTGATCCTTTACAGAGATGCCTTGCAAAGCAGGAGGGGTTGTGCACAGGACCAAATCTCTCTGTGCTGGCTCATTTCCAGTTATCATCTGAGGGCAGTGCTATGGTAACCTTTGCTTGCTTCCTCTGACTTTCTGAATCTCCCTTCAGTTTGAGTCCCAGCACACAGCAGAAGAAAAGATGCTGCCTTGTCTTCCCTCCTCCCAGCTCTGCCCCTGTCCCTGCCCCCTCCCTGCTGCCCAGGTGGATCCCGTTGTGGATGGGGATCCTTACAGATTAAGATCACTGCACTTGAAAAAGCAGTGAGAAGAACTGCAGATCTCAATCTGTTTATTGTGAAGAAATAGATATCAGCTGTCCTGTTACAATGGTTATGAAAAAACTGATAAAAAAGTGTGAGTTTTTGAGTAGACACTTGTGAGTTAAAGGATTGCTGGCCTTTAAGTAGCAGGGTTCATCCACCACATTTTCATCTGTTTTCTCTCTAGCTGTTCCTCCCTTAGTTTAGATGCTCTGCGAGAAAGAGACAAAAAATTGAGACAAGCAGGAATGCTGGCTGAATTGGTACATCAGAAGGAGGTCAATACTAACGTATTTCTGAGTCACTGAACTGTGCGATGGAAGTGCTGGTAATTTCAAAGAGACGGCAAAGAGCATGCACAAAGCATATGCAATGACACGTACATATATAGGTGTATACAAGACTTAGACACATAAATATATAGTAGACACACACACTCACATAAACAAATACCACTGTGATGTCCTATGAGAGAATGGGTATTTTCTCAGACAATTCCAGATGAAAGGATTGCTTGTTTGATCTACTATGTTGACTGTGAAGAGGAAACAAGATGGAAGCGTAGGCAGAGGTATGAGGTGGGCAGAGTGTTAGAGAGTTCAGGATTATATCTTTTAGTGCAAAAATGCTTTGGCAGAGCACATAGGTGTAAAAATATGAAGATAGAAAGAGGGGGAATTCAATTTCTTCCATTTTGAGCCTTTATTTTACTTAAGAGGTGAAAAGTTCTTAAAACATTGAAGAGAAAGCTTTATGGATTGCTTGAGCTGTGAAAATCTCATTTTAGTTCACACAAGCATTGCTGATTTTCTCACTTTCTCTTGATATGTTATGCATGGAGTTATCACACCAGTGATATTTCACAATGTTTCTTAGACCCCTGAAAGGTCAAAGGATCAGTTGCCAACAAAGTTCTGCTACAAATGCTGATCAGACCTACAGGAGTCAGTGCTAGATAAGGTATGCCAGAGCATTTCTAACTTTGAAATTCACTTGAAAGTTTAGTGAAACTACAAGGTATTTCCTATTGAGCACACTAAAACAGGACTAACAAATCCTGTTTGAAATGAAGATGCTCTTCACATCTATCCAGCATGTTATGGAGCACCAGGTGGAAGTATTAGGAAAACCATGCCTGCTGAGTAATTTGAGAATAAAGGATTTGCGACAGTGTCAAAGGATAAAGATCTTCTGGTCTCCTTGAACAAATCCATTCCTCATACCACCAAACCCTGAAAAGTCAGCTATTTGCACAAAGAAAACTGGAACTCCTTTAAGTTATGTAGTAAGTCTGCCATGTAAAAAGCTACGCGAATGGTAATCATCAGTAAGTGTGTAAAATATTGGATTACTCACACAACAGCAAAAAGAAAGATTCTAAGGAAGCACATATATATCCTGGAACAAAAGAAAAAGAATCGTCAATGAGTGAAAAATGGTCAAATGAATTTCTGTTTCCAGCCTTAATAAATTACTCTCAAAATCCCTGCCCTTTGTTGATTTGTAAAATAGTTTAGCAGCTCCCAGCATGAACCCTCAGTCAAGATTTAAGTCTATCATAGGACTGAGATACCATCATTTAGGATTTTTTGTTGTTCCTGGTCTGCTCCATGCTCTGTCAGAGAAGATTTAGTGTAGTAAGGAGCAACCAAGAAAGGGGGCATGTAAGAAATTTCCTCAGTTCTGTCGTTTGATATTACTGCTGAAGCTCCAGGAGAGACATTCAGGCTGGCTGACATTCATGTGTGTGAATCTGAACCAGTCCCACAGTTCTGCTGCTATGATCTACAACATCTTTTTGGGCACAATAAACTCTGCGTTTCCCTGGTGCTAAGTTTCCTTTGTAAACGGTCTTCACTGAGAACACATTAGTGTTTCTGAGATAAAGAAGGGCACCTGTGACAGAGTTTTCCCAGAGCCCTGAGTGTGTCAAGGAGGCAAAAGTTAGCCTACTCACGTAGCTCCACCTGCATTGCCGCTGAGGGAGGAGTCCACTTTACATACATAGTACAGAAGTGGCTTTGTAGTTTGCTCCATATTGACCTAATTTAAAATGCTTTCTGACATGCTTATCCACAGCACCACACCAGCTTAAGGAAAAGAACGGGTGCCTGAGAGACAGCCAGAGGGATAGAGATAGTGCAAACATGACTTGCTGGCCATGGGCAGGCTGAGAAGCCCATTCTCCTGATTTATTGTCTAAGTCACTGTCTAGGTATGCATCTGCTGCCCCCTCTGAGCATCCCTCCCGGGGTGGTGGAGGAGTAAAGAAAGAGTTATTGACTTCTCAGCCACAAGAGATCAAAGAGTCTACTAACACTGTGGTGTATGATGCCTCTCAAGTGACTCCTGAAATTTAAGACTTAGTCTTGTTAATACCATGAAGTGTCTATTTTGCACACAGATGGGGTATGAAGGTCTTGATTTTCAGCCAGCCTGCACAGTGCTGGCTTGGTTCGCAGGTTACGTGGAGGTTGGATAGGGAGGTGATCTGAAAGGGGCTGAAACAACTCTGTGATAACAGCAGTGAGAGAGTGAATTTACTGAGGGTAGGACCAAGCACCTTCATACCCTGCCAGGTGGTGATATAGGCGGCTTACAAACAAGCCTTAATGCTTTTATATCATTACTAGTTTTAATTATAACCAATAACAAACTTACTTGGATGAATCTTTTGGTGGTGTATTTTGTGTGCAATTTTGTTTTAATGTATGTCCTTTACTCTTCAGATGTTGTCCTATTAACTGATCTCACTGCTGGCATTTGGTGACGTTTATCTGTATAGATGAGGACTAAGTGAAGGAGGTTGGGATTTTCTCATACATTTGTGAGTTGCCTAGGTACTTTGAAATATGCACGTTACAATATATATCAACAGATTCACACAAAACAGGGTGACTGGGCAACGTGAAAAACATGAAAGGAAGTGTTTAGACAGAATTAGTTAAAATTGGTTAAAAACCATGATTTTGTACTGAAACATCTTTCTGAAGAAAACTGGCACTTAGAATGCTAAACTGATGGTGCTTTGGTGAATAAGGATCTGGGCATTTTATTGTGTGTTTTAGTTCAAAACCATTTTTAATGAGTTCTAAATAATTACATCGTTTCAAAAAAAATTCCTGAGTAAGGTGAAAAAACTGTTTCTTAGGATGAGATCACCACTATCTAGATGTACATTTTGTTGCCGAGCCACAAAAGCAACTATAATCTAATGCAGGTGGCAGCCGTGTGTGTGTGGGCAGAGTGTCATATTTGTATGCTGATGTGCTCTTCATGGGTTCTTCGTCCCTTCAGTAAATGCTTCCTCCATCCAGCACTTATCACCCACAGTCTTCTCAGTTCCTCCTGCCTCCTTTTACGCTTTGAGGTGAGCCCCTTGTTCAGGAACTAAGGATAACAGGTAGATATAGAGTTCTGACGTGGAAAAACCATCACTTTACAATGTTAGCTGATGCTCTTCATCTTAACAAATCTCTTAAGGATTTCAGTAGTACAGAGTGGTTGTCTGTTGACAGTTTCATTCAGATGCTATGCTGATTTTTTTTCAACATGTTGAAAGAGTGACTGGAAGGACAACTTGCATGATGAGGGTTCAGAAGACATGATCTTTTGGCTCTACTACAAATTAAGTCCAGCCTCATACCTGACAGTGTCTCAGCTTCACGTTACTAATGCATAAGTGGGGATAATGCATAACTTAGTGGGTGGTCTAAGGCATAGTTTAATACTGTTCACAAACCCAGTGGGGTTTTCTAACGATCAGTGCTTCAACAGTGACTCCCATGTTTTTCTTATTGATCTTTGTCATGAATTTGACTGATAATATTGAGTTACTGGAACAGTGACCACTTATATCACTGGAGGTTCTGATCCAAAAGAACTACTGAAGTTGCCATAGGAATTCTGTTGTTGGGCTGATACATCAGATGCCCAGCACCTTAGCCTCAAAATTGTCCTAGTCACCTTGAAGAATGAAAAAGCCAGGCTTTAACAAGGTGGAAAGCCTTACTGTCATTACAATGTCATGAATTACTTCTGGATTGCAGTGATGATGGAACTTCATATTGAAGAATATTCCATGTAGAAAAGACATGATTCAACCCCAACAGATTAATTAATCCATTTCATTAGATAGTAAGTGGCAATATGGAAAGAAATAGTGAACAGGTCTTATACACAGTTTAATTCTGGTTTTGTCTGGTTGGTTTTTTTTATTTTCTTATCAATGGATTTTTCTGTTCTAGTCTGGCAGAATTAATTCCTTGTGGCAAGTAGGCTGATTCACAGAAGCTTGTGCAGCCCAGTGTGGTGGGTTTTTTTTAACAGTCTTTAGTTACTCAGGGCATTGAATTTTCAGTCCTTGATTCTAAAATAACATGCTTGAGAAGGAAATGTATGTATTGTGGATTAGTAGAATAAATACCAGGGTCTTCATTTAAACTGTATATCAAAACAAGGATATGAATTCAGTCAGTGTGATCTTCAGCTGAGACATACGTTTACAAACTGATTAATTACGTATCTTAAATACATAATTATAACAAGGGAAAAGTCTGCTTGTATGTCAAATAACTGGGTACTCTATCATCACAACTAAAAGAATTCTCCGATTTTTTAGGAAAGGTATTTTCCACCTTTTCATTTTAAAGCTCAAATAGAGCATATTCTCCATTTGTTTGTCAGGATCAGAAAGCTAAGTTAAGAAGACTTTTAGAGAGAGGGGCTATTTGTTACCTTGCTGTTAAAATCATGTTTCGCTGTCTGTAACCATAATATTTTCAACATTGTAATGCTAGGCAGGAAGCACAAGATTACTAGTTATTGTCTCTGATTTCACTGTTTCCTGTTTCCTGTCTTATCTGGCCTAAAATTTCTGCAGATAAATGCAGCTTCCAAGTTAAACACAGATGTGGTGTGGTGTGATGCTGGCAGGTGCTATTGTGCTTGTGCTATAGGAGGCGTTACCTGATCTTCCTTGTCTTTAAAGCTGAGAAGGCAAGGGGGCTGATTCTGCTTTCCCTCGAATGTGCACAGTGATGTAAAAAAGAAAATCTCCACTAGCAGGTACTTTACAGAGGTGAATCAGGCCCACCGTGAAGAGTTTGTTTTCCAGTCCAACCTGGACTCTCACAAATACCTGCCCTCTGCTCCCTGGGAATTATGCTTTCCTTTGCAGTTTTTGAATGTGCATTACAGCAGTTTGTCGAGATGCTGATACAAAAAGGATAAAGGTTAAGGGTGTTCTAACAGGTATCACACAGAAAATAGGTAGGGGAAGAGAAATAGGCACGATAATGCGGAGATTAAGAGAGAGAGTGTTGCAAGAAAGGATGTAAAGATGCATGCAAATAGGAGAATTAAATAGGAAAAAATACGATAGTAGACCATGATTGAAAATGGTTAGCATGAAAGCACAAGGCAGGCAAAAAGGGACTAAGACAATACTTATTGAAATTTCATTCATCAGAGGAACAAGAGAAACAGGCACCTAATTTTCATGAGCATCCTAAAGTTCAGCAGGCATAAAATCATACAGTTAAATTACGGAATACCAACACTCTAAATCATGCATATATACATACAAACAAGATGTTTAAAAAAATAAATGTAATCTTATTTTAAACAGCTTATGGTGCCCTCCAGAACCAATTTAGCCATTTTGTCTGTAATACCCTGGCAAGGTTCCTGTAGAAATGGGAGCAATTTAAGATTCAGCAAGTTGGTTAGCAATTTAACTGAAAAAAAAAATCAACCCGGTATATTCAAATAATGTTAAAAGGTTTTACTTAAACTCACAAATCACAGAACTTAGGCATGACTAAAGTGGTGCTACTTAACCCCCTCCACTCCATTGAAGGATTATAGCATCTATCCATTGTTTGCAACCTCTTTTCACACTTAAATCCAGCAGCATTTTGAGAATTGAGTAATAGGTGAGAAGTTGAGAAGTTTGTGACTAGAATAATGACGAAAGAAGCCATTGTCATCAAATCATTCTAATTTGATAGTTATACTTATAGTTGTGTGTTGGATAATGCCCAGGAGCTGAAAATATTTTAAAATCCTTTTTAACATCTTGACTGTAATTTTTATTTTCAAGTGATGTGTCTATATGAAAATTGTTTAGAAACTAGAGATAATACTGAAGTTTAAAAACATAATTTTTGTTTTAACTTCTTCATTATAGCCAACATGATTCTTTTAGTTATCAGAACACATTGGTTTGAGAGTAATTAGATGCCTGCCTAATAAAAAGTGCTATAAAATCTGGAAAGCATTAATAAAAAAGATTACAAAATGGCTGCTTCTAATAGAGAAGAAAGTCTACATTCTTGTTATTCACTGTCATAGACAAATACGTTTAAGGAGTTTTAAAAATTTTTCTGGTTTTATTTAATCATAATATTGCTTACTGAAATATTAATATCTACCATAAAAATCTATCACATTTCAGCATATCTATCTTATTGAGGTAAGATGAGTTGAAGATGTAATGGCTTTGGTGTAACAACTATTACAGAACTTCGGCACAAAGTTAAGCTTTATTTCTCAGTATGTGTAGCTGTGGACTTGAGTACCAATAGATTCAATGAGATTTGATAGAGATCAATGATGCATTTGAATTTCAGACAGTGTGTGCTGTTTTGAACTGTGGGATAGGTATCGCTTTATTACTTTTTCAGGTGAATGCTATTTTTGAAACTGTTATCTCAAGTAGCCACTGAATCAGCTTTTAGAACAGCTGATTCACGATTCTGTACCCTCCAAAGCCCAGCAAAGCCCTCTCATTTTGCTTTATATCAGACCTGGTACTGAGACAATAAGGAGGACAAGTTGAGATAAAGCAACCTGACAACCTACTGACAGAAGAATTACATTAATTCATTCTTTGTTATTAATGGTTTTGTTAATAACAATGAATACGGATTTTCACAAATGCAATCAGTAGTGCACAGAAATTAAAATAAACACACTTTCTATATCTAATTGGAATGTTTTCCTCGGACTGAGATCCTTCTGTTCAATGCTTTTTTCCTCCAAACTACTAGCATTGCCTTGGCAGCTTGACAATTCCATATTGGCATTACCAAAATGTTCTCACAGATTTCACATTTCCTGACTCTCCCACCATAAGAAAACATACATGAGGGCTCACGTTAAAAGGCTTCATAAACCCAAGCTCAAGAGCTACAAGCAAAATAAATTAGTCCCACACATCTTGTGATAGCATAAATGTCATACTTTCCACTACTCTGGTCAATCCATTCATTCAGTGGTATTGCTGAATTCTAAGTATTTCCAAAACTTTTGATTTAAGCCACCAGAAAATTTTGGTTTGAGATCACAAGGTGGTAGGTCAGTCAAAAAAAAAGTTGATAAGACAATTCTGACCTTGGCACGCAGGCAAAGGCATGTTGGCTACAAGATTTCAAGTGCTGTAAGACCAGAGCTAGTATACTGTGACTGAAAGATGAAAAATAATAGCACAGCAGAGAAGCAATCCCACCTGAGAAATGGAAGTTAAACTGTCCTGTATGTTTGTGCTAAAGGGAACATGAATTACTCATGTTTGTGATACTGTGCCACTTTCTTATCTGTTTATGGTACTCATTAAGGTAATTTAAGACTAAACATATGAGCTTTCATAACCTTAGATTTTTATGCTTTCAGAGTAAAACATTGTTTAAAATAGTATGATTAAAAACTTCTGGGAATGTATTTTTTGCTTGGATTTTTTTTTTAATAATATTAAGATGAATCCCACTGTGGATTATGTCAGTCTTGTCAAATTCTATCATGTCAGCCATCAGAAAGATAAATGGAACAAAGGATGGAAACAAAGAGGTAGGTTACTGAGCAGGAGACAAATCAGGGTGTATATATAGTGAGAGAGAGAGAGGATGACATGAAAGGATGAACACAGAACTGACAGTACAGAATGGAGAAGAGGAGAAAAAAAACAATGTTATAACAAAAAGGGAAGGTAGCTCTATACAACAGTGAAAATCTCCATTAATCCACCTCCAGTAAACAGTCTAAAAATACTTTAACAACCCTAACATGCTTAAAGATAGTTTTAGAGTATCTCAGTACAATTTTGTTTGCCCTTTTTTTGTAGTTCCCTCCCTATCAGAAACCAGAGATAGGTTTTCCTGGGTCATACACTATTCAAAAGTTGTCAAGGGGGCATTAATGCATTGTTGGTGTTTATACCATCCTTGCTTTTAACATTGCAGTGACCCAACTTGTTGTTCTTGATAGTGTCTTTTAGTGCTTTTTCCCATCCCAAAAATATGTCTCCCATCTGTAATTAGATCTTGACCCATCCATTTTGTCTTTCCAGACCTGTTAATCATCAGCTACACTGTCAGTAAATACAAAGGGAATGTTATATAGAGCACAATCTTTATGTTAAGATATCACATGGCAGAGCAAGTCAGTTTCTTGTGACTATGGAGAACTGAGGTTTGTAGCATTACAGCAGATTACTTGTTCCACTGAATGGGCACTGACTGGTGGCGAGGCGCCCATCACCCTGATGCCTAGGCCCTTGTGAAAACCATGCTGCCTGCAGTGAGCTTTTTTTCCTGCTATTCCTCAAACAGGTGTTTTCAAATATTTCGATTGCTTGGATGGCATGTTAAAAGAAAGAAGATTTTATGGATTGTCTTTTCCTTTCTTTGCTGACTGAGCAGCATCCCAGTGGTATTTACAGCAGCTGATTATATGGAAACATAATGTTAAGGAAGAGCATTTGATTTTTTTTTTCTCTGTCATCTAATGTAATTTAACTGTGAGAAAGAGGAAAAGTAGACTCATGTGATTTGCCACTATCTTGATGACAAGCAGCATGTATCATCGTGCTCCACAGGAATCAATTTGGGAACCACCCTCTAGGAGCAAGCACTCTAAAGAGAAATGCATTGTCTGTGCCTGCTCTTGGACATGAAGCTCTGTGAGGAATTTAGGTCTTTGTTTCAGAAACAAAGCTGTTGGCAGAGCTCTAGTGAACACCAATTCCTGCTCTCCCAGAGGTGAATGTCCTACACACAGATCTATAATCACAGGCATTTTGTATCACTGCCTGTCAGCTGTCATGGATCTTGATCTTACAGTATGTAAACTTTTTCCATAGATGCTTTTTAAACATAATCCATAAATTTCAGTGTTTGCTTTAGAAAGGCAAGTCTACATTTCTACGCACACGGGTGACAGCAAAGCAAGCTTTTTGCCCAGCAGAAGACTGAGGCACTTTTTTACTCACTGGGCAGCTAGAAGCACGCACCTCAGAAAGGCTATTGGAGAAGACTGTCAGAACGAAAGTCTTCATGGGGCACTGCAAGGAATCCACCACTGAAGAAAGGTGAAAAAAGAAATGTACTGGAAAGCAGCACAGAAACAATTCGCAGGATGTAGTAAGTGTGTTGAAGGAAAACCAGGATGGGAAGAGAAACGAAAAACAGAAACAGTCACAGCCATTTATCTGAGATAAATTTCTGCCTTCCACATGGGAATAAATATTATTTCCATACTTAATGGAACTTCAAAATTCCTTCAAGATTCCTTTTTCACTTGAGGCTAATTTCAATTAACCTCATGTTTTTTAACTCTCACATGAATTTCCCCCTGGTAGCTGGCTTCCAGATACTGAAAGGAATGATGCCACTTACAAATCCTCCGAGGAGAGGCTTCAGTAATTTTTACTTCATTGATGTAATTTGTGTACAAACAACACTTGTAGGTTAAGGGAGTCAGTAACTGACCCTAGGTTAATGACAAATATATATTTTTGCTAGGAGGTCATAAAGTACCCCAAGGTAGGTACCAGACAGGTAAGGTGTCCCATTATCCTTTCTTAGCATCTAAAAACATTGAATGGTGTCATCTTTTCACCAGAAGCAATGTTTTCCTTAAACCTATGTTGTAAATTGCCATTAAGAGAAAAACTGAAAGGATCTGCAGATAAAAACATAGCTTAGAAGACTAACATCAACTGACAAAATCCTAGAAGCTGAAATACAACATAGGTCACAGCCTGTGTTTTTCTTTGCAGTAGCACAAGAAGGCAAAGTTCCACTCCTGCCATTGAATTTCCTGTTTTTTGTCATTTTTGTCATGATTTTTCTGGCTTTTGTCATTTTTGTCATTGATAAGCATTCAGCAGTGCCAAAGGGGTGTGTGAAAATGATCGGATAAATACAGTATTACTATGCATATAATTAAAATAATAGCAGAAAACACGCACGAGCTACTGCCGTACTTGACTTGTTTGACTTTCGTTGGTTGAGCTAGAATCTGTACTTAGTTTCAAGTGTTAAAATGAAGTGGAGATGAGGGAAGTGTGCTCATTCTTGGAACCATTGCCCTTCTGAAGAGTGACAAGGTGGAATTTTCTAGGATACTTGAAATTTCAGTCCACTAGTATGATTATAGCATGTTGCAATGCAAAGTGGAATTTCCTAGTTAAGAATGTATCTCAGGTTCCTAAGCCCCAGGCCAGTGAAAGCTGAGTGTACTGTGAAGGTGAAAGTGTTCAGTCTCCAAAGCAAGAGAGCCATCCACATCAATTTGCAGCAGGCTAAGTGGCATCAGCTGTGGGAGGCAAGCTTGCAAAGTCTCGCTTAGAGAACTCTACTGCAGAAGTTACACAGCACAGAATGAAGGAATCTGCATAAACAAATTAGAGACTTATAGCTAAGATACTCCAACATCACTAAGTCTACAGAAGCATAGTGCTGCAGGGAGGAAGATGATGTAGAAGTAGTGTCTCCTGTATAGCATTGAATAGTATTGACTCTACTGAGGAAGGAACTTGATTGTTTCATATTCTGCAGCAGCTGGGATTTACATCAGACCATACATTAGGGAAATCTGTAAAGTAAGCTTTACTTGTGGTATTGCAAAACTTTGAGATTTTACATTTGCAAGTACATGTACAAATATATATATATCTGTAGTCTGTGTGAATCCTCATCCCACTCCTCCCCCTGAGATTCACTGAGCAGTGAGCACCAAATCTGAAGAAAAATAAAAAAAAGCCCTCAGTCAAAGCAGCCAAAATTCTCCTGGTACGACCACTACAATGGTACTGATTAGGCACATCGATTCAGTGCAAAGTTAAAAAGAGGCCCAGACTGCCTCTTAAGTTTTATGGCCTCTGATGATTCTCTAAAAGCACATAGACTATGAATTTCATTATTATAGTGGTATCTGAAAGCAGCCAAGTTTTCTCATTTCAGGTTTCGCTTTCCTCTTTTGAGACAAGCAATGCAAAAAATTGAGTTAAAATCGGCTGGCAGGAGGTAATTAGGTAACATTTATGGAAGAGTGCTTGAAATTGTGATAATACTGCATTTCCAAGAGAACTTTAGAGCCTTCAAATAACACCTGTTTGTATTAATCTCATCTTATTTTCTTTCAAAATAGGGTTAATTGTAGAGACAAAATCTGAAAGCAGAAATTGCAACCTGATACTTCAACTTATTGAATGTAAGGTGTCAATTTAAGTTCCTTTAAAAAGGTGTACAGAAGTGAAATCTGTATGGAATCGAAAAGGCAAATGGATGACAGGTGTTGCTATTAAATATATGCAGACCCAGATCCTGAGAAGCCGGCATGTGGGAGAACATAGCATCCAGGCAGTGACCTAGAACCAAGTTTATTACTAACTGTATAGATGATACTGAACTTCCAGGAAGATTTTCCTCCAGCTCCAAACTGAAGTTCTTCTTCTATTCCTAAAATTTTCTAATATTTGTTGCATACTTATAACAGTTTCAGCAACTGCATACCAAGATCAAGTATTGTAGAAAATATCTTTTTCCTTATAATGAAAGCAAATAGTAATGGAGATCCTTAAAAATGCAATATAAATTTTGATGCACCATGGAATGATACCTGCTGTTCTCATCACAAATATCTGCTACTGTGGCAAAAAAAGAGCTATATTGACATAATTTAATATATTGTGTGTATCCAAACACAGAGCTTTTACTCACAGATAGCTTTCAGTGAATATATGCTCTTTTTTTTCCTTTTTTTTTTCAGTTATAGAACTGAAATGGCATATACGTATTTGAAAAGTAAACTTCTTGCTACTGGAAGAAAACATAGTGACAGAAACTGTCAACAGGAGACCTTGATCAGTGTCCTCTGTTCTCACCAGTATCCTCAGTTGCTTCTTTACTAAAGAGACTCTCTGAGATGCTGAACACCTGAAAATCTGCTGGGTTCATTGCTTCAAGTTCCGACACTTGAATTTTTTTCTTTAAAAGTTCAGGTTTTCAGGTTATAGATTTCAAGCACTTTTATTTAACAGGAAGCAAGGCATTATACATTGTTATCTTCTTATAGATAGTTTGAATAAATTATTATATATACCCACTTGGAAATGTATGTTGAGATTGCATGCCTACAGTGTTCTTCTCCTCCTTGGTGAATATCAAGCCCAACACACACTATTGGACTCCAAATGTGGTGTTCCCTTCTTAACAAGTTGCTTTCCTCACTTCCCTCTAACCTGGTAGTTCTGTGAGGAAGAAGAGGTTCAGTGGAAGTTACATGATAAGTAAGTGTTCTCAAGGAACAATTTTCTGCATGACAAGTTTGGCATCTCAGATTATTAGCTTTAAGCTGTGCTATTCTCTCCAGCAGAGCAAGATTTGAAAGAGATAGTAAAAGGAGAAAGGAATGAGTACTAGTCCAGTGATTTGTCTTGATTTTAATCAATTCTTGCACAGTCTTCAGGCACAACATGTAAAAGGGCTTGTTGCTGTAATGCACCTGCTTCCACTGTGCTGTTGATTGTGTTCCTGTAATAGCATGGCTGGACAGCTAAACAGAACTCGACAAGATGTAGTGATAAATAAAAATGGTACAGACATACCTGTCCAGAGTTCTGTTTAAGTGTTTTTATCCTCTCACGAGCTTTATTTATTTATTTATTTGAGGTGCATGCCATTCTTTAAAAAGAAAGAAATAATAGAGAAAAATAAAAGAAAATAGTGGTGATTCCACAAACCTTGCACTCTAAAATACGAATGAATAGGCAGATGATCTACACGGTGGCTGAAGGACACCCTGAAAATGAGTTAGGAAGGGAAAGACAGTAATGGTAATGGCCAGAATGGCAATGATACTATAAAATTATTGTTGGCACCTACTTCTGAAGCAGGAACCAACCTGAGGCAAGAATCAAATTTAAAAAGGTTACTCTTATGGCAAACCAACACTTGCTCCTGATAATGTGTGCCAGAGCCGGAGCCTGACATTACTTTCACCCAACATCCTTCTTCTACTTTCATGGTGCTAATCGTTATTCTACAGTGGGATGAAAACTGGGAGACTCTAAATAGGTATGGTTGTGACTCCTGTCACTGTAATTTTTTATTAATTACTGCATGAGTTTTAGAAGGCTCTTCTGCCAAAACTGTACTTCAGTTTTGACTAAAAATTTTTAACCTATTTCATCACCCCATTAAGTTTTGTTAATGGAGCAAATATGGCGTAGAAATCGGGGAACAATTCAACCCCCCAGGCAGTACTGACATGATGGCTTGGCATGGTTTTACATCTGTTGTGTGTACTTCAAATAAACATCAGACTTTACTTTTCATTTTACCTTTTCCTTTTCTGAAGTTTGACATGAATATGTCTAACCGCGATGTTATGAAATACTTCTAGGTCCAGTATCACATGAAAAGCTTTGATCAAATGCCTCTCTGTTCATACAAAGACCTCTCCTTTTTCTTCCGTGATTTGAGGGAATTGAAAGGCTGCTCTGATAGTAGGACAGTCTGTTCCAGTATGGAAGAGTAGATGCTTTATATAACAATTTCAGGTTGTGGAGCGCAGCATTATGATTTCCCTCTGGGAGAATTTCCCTGTGGTGATATGGAACTAGAACCATAAGCTTTGTGATTCACAAACTATACCCTGAATCTTGTATAAAAATAGCTTAATTAGGAGGGCTGTCTGACAGATATACTAGACAATAGTATCGCCACTAGAGCTCGCCAGGAATTTTGTGACAAAATGGCTTTTCATCATAGAAAAATGATTCACCAAACCTAAAACTTTCAGTGGAAACTTTCTCTTTCATCCTACCTTTTGGAGAAAGATTTTGCAGGTTCGGGGTAGAAATAACAACAAAAGTCAGAAAGCCAGTCAACACTGCTATGGCAAGGGAAGCTCATCAAAAACATTTGGCCTGCTTCAGGCTGGAGACCAAGCTCTTGACTTTCCAAATGTCTCCCACATATGTTGACTTTCCAAATATCACCCGCAAATAATCCCCCTTCTTTTTCTCCGGAGGGGTTTCTTTCTCCTTAATGGTAGCTGTTCTGTTTTGTGCCAATTAAAATACTGTGAAGCAGGGACCTGAGCCTTGGTCTTTCCCGCTCCTGGTGAGTTCTCCTACACTGCAATCTACAGTTGTTTCACCTTGTGATGGCACGCTGGCTGCCCAGCTGCTTGAAAGGGAGCAACTCCAGGCAGCAGGCTGAGCAACGAGGGCTTTCATCGGCCCTGAAGGGGAACAGCAGAATGAGGAGATCCCACACCCGGGTGAACCCATTGGCTTCCTTCTCATCTTCTTTCCCCCTCCTGCTGAAGAGACTGAGGTGGGAATTTCCTGCCCCTTGTTATTCTTCATCGTATGCTTCTATTTTTCGGTACCTGGTTAACATGCAGCTCTTCGCTCCTGAGCTCCACCACAAGATATATTCTTGGAGAAACCTGAGTGTATTGTGTTACTGTGCCTGTGAGGAAATGCTTCAGGTGACAAACAACCTGTTGCTGCCTGGGCCAGAACAGAAATATTTCTTTCTGAAAGCTGCTTTATTCCCTTCGGTGAGGATATCCTGAGAGGAAGAAATATGCATGTGAGCTCCTGGGACAGCCAAGTTTGTTTGCCAACGTCAACATTGGGAAGCTCAGGCAAATAAGTTCTAGATTAGATGCATTTTAACTTAAGCACTGCCTGCACTGTTTCTTCCAGCAATCTTTTCATCACAAACCTTTCTTTCTTCACTTCTTCTGTTAGCTCCTGAAAAACCTATTTTCTCTCTTAATGTACTTATATCATTTCTCTCTTTGGAAAATCATTTCCTCTTTGTCCAGATCGCTGCTTCTTTGTTCTGTTCTATGAGGGTGTTGTGAATACAGCAAAAAAAACCCCCAAAGATTTAAAAAAGTCTTTTCAAAAGCAGTTGAATTTTGTGGATTGTGTTAAGCCTAATATGTATTCAAATGAATATTGCTGCCCTTGCAGTCTCAGCTGTCCTTTGGTCTGGTTGCAGAACGGAACTGTAACACAAAATTTCTCAATCTCAATAATTTGGCGGTAAGGAGATGGAAAGCATGTCTGATACTGAATTTTGCCACTTTTTTGCCACTTATTATTTTATAATTTCTACCCATGACTGGACCACGTAACACAACAACAGGCAAAATATATAATTAGAGGACAGGTTGTATTATTTATACATAGGCAGCAACATGCATGGTTTTGGCAGTGAGCACAAGTAGCAAAATCCATATTAATAAGAAATAAGGTGTTACAGAAACAAATACAGCTCCCCCTCCCCACAAGTGCTTTCCATAATTTGAGTCCGGTTATCGATCATAAGAAGTTCTGTAAGTATGAATTTTTATAACTCGCTGAGGGAAGAAAAGCATGATGCCAGAAATAGGCAGTTGGGTTTATTATTTGTCTGTTCCCAAAAAATCATAATATTGTCTTAAAATGAGTATATTTGGATTTTTATTTTTTTTTTAATCTCCGTCTTTGGTTTTGGTATTAGGATTTGTGCTTAAAACATTTTGTATCACAGTAAGGACAAGGCATTTTTTAAAAGGAAAAAGGAAACAGATTTTCACATAATACCTTCAATTCAGGAGATGAGATCTAGGAATATCACCAGACAGCACAAAGCTCTCAATAAAAATTGCAAGAGTTGACAATACAGCCTCCAAATTATAATTTTTTTCACTGCAGGTTTCTGTCCTGATAGAAGAACATCCAGAGTTCAGATCCAACATACAGAACAGTCCCTCTTGAATGCGTGAGTTCTTTCCTAACTAGGACAAGAAAAGCATTTACTGTCACTTCTATTTGCACTGCAACAAAATATGACACTTTAATTCATTGTAAGGATCGCACAGAGGAGTCTCACAATGTCTGTATTTGGTCTACAACAGTAACTTTTGCTTAAGAAAAACAATTGCTGTTTGGAATAAGTTCAGCTGCTCCACAGACTTTTCACAGTCTAGCTGTCAGAGGAAGATTCATGCAGAGGCCATTAAAATTTAATATTTCAAAAGTGAACTCTATTGTATGCTTGGCAGGTATTTTTAGCTTCCAAAACTATTTTTATTGTTTCTCAAAGACTAAATAATATATACTCAATGGGAGAAATTCTTCTTTTGCTTACCACTGAGTGGATCCAGAATAACTCCATTCTCTTGAACTGTATCACTTCAGCATAAGGGAAAGCAGGATTAGGTTCTGTATGTCTTTCAGTTTATTGTGTTGCTGTACATGTACTACTTTATTTCACAATTTTCCTAGTGTTAGTTAATTAAATATATGTTTTTTTTCCAGTTCACACAGTTTTGTTACTCTTTCTCCTGTAGGTATTTCATAGAATACTCTCTAAGCACATATTTACCAGTCTCTGTAATATTTCTAGATATATTATATACTTCTAGGTATAGAGGTATTTTATTGTCTTCCTAATGTTAGTTGATAAAGTAAGTATTTCTCAGTTATTGCAATACTGTATCTCTTTATATATATAAAGGAGATATTTCACACTTCCATGGTTGGGAGTATTCTTCCATTTGTCTGCAATATTTCATTACAGTGTATTTGAAAGTTCCAAAATTGATTTTTCAGCCTATAATGTGTTTTGTGCAGAACTTTCTTAGTCTTAATATTGATTTCACTGTATCTTTGTGTCTAAATTTTTTGTACTTCACAATTTTCTTTAATATTAGCTTTGGGTATAAAAGGAAATGTTAAGCCTTGCTCTTTGATGCTACTTGGACTTTCTGAGTCTCCTCTCCTAGTAATGCTAACTTTAGTCTTAAATTGACTTAAAAGGCAGGAGTCCCTCTGGCTGTCAAGAAAACCACAACCAACATTAAAAAAAATGTACCCATCAAGTTCTCTGCGGTAAACCTAGGAGCTGGCATTCCCCTCCTCCCCCCCCCCCCCCAGTCCATCCTCCTGCATTCCATGTTTCATCTCTCTTCTTCCTTGCCTCCCAGTTTACTGTTTCTCACTTATTCACTATCTACTTCATTATCCTCCGGTTCCTTTTCCACATGTTGTCCTTCTCTTTTTTTCCCATGGCACCTTACCCAATTACAATATTCCCTGCTTCTTCTCTTCTAGCCTGCTTTTCTGCTCTATTTCCCCATTTTCTGCCACAGCCACATTTAAGCAATACAGAAACAAAAGTTAATCTTTTTTACTAGGGGCAATTTAATATTTGCCTGCATTGACTTCAGGGAGGTGGTGGCCATATTTGTAGGAAGTATTCTGGCTACAACTGTATTCAGAGTGGTGGGAGAAAATCGCATTTTGGTAAAGAGGAAAAACCTTAGAGATTGCCTCAGGAGGTAAATTTTAAGGAAACAAAGACAGTTGTCACAGTAGTGGCAATCCTGTAAGCATTGGGAACACAACTCATAATCTCCTGCTCTGCAAAATGTGCTTTCTCTCCTACTCTCAGTTTCTGCAGACAGTGAGGTAAAATGGGAAAAAGAAATGGCCTGTGAGGAGAGGAAAGCAGGTCTGAACCACAGAGGGAGATGCAAGCTGTGCTTTTCATTTAAGGAGAAGATATTTCTATTATTTATTTGTTTATTTATTTATTTTCCTATATTTTTTTGAATGCAGCTAATCTGACATTATGCTACAGCAAATGCAGTAAGTACTGAATTATTTTCCACATAAGGAAAATGTTCCAAAATACTGGAAACAGGCTCTATTTTTAGAATGTTGCTTTCCATAACAGCATTTACCTTTTCCCTCTCTGTTATGACACACTGTAGTGAATGCAGAGGGAAGGACATGAAAAAGCAAGCTGGAAAATTAGAGGTATTTGGAGTTGCAAATGGAGGTTACGGGACTACAGTGCAACAGGCCTAGAATTATCAAAATTATTTTGTCTAATTCTATATTGGGCCTTAATATATGTTCAGTTTACTTGTCACAGAAATCTAGGAGAACATTGTCGTGTAGGTCATACAGTAGACCATTGAATTTTAATTGATCAGTGTAAGTTTTAAATATGCCCATTGGGACTATTAATTAATTTAGAATATATATTTGAACCCCAGTTTTGCAAAGACCAAAGCATCTACTTAATTTGTTCTAGATCACTGCACGGAGTTCAGAGAAATTACCTGCAGCCTATGCATGTATTTTTGCTAGATTAAGGTCTTCATTAATATTTTGTAACAATTGCTTTTAAGTAGTTTTTCTAGTTTGTAGAAGTGCCTGAGAAACTACTCAGTATACAGGACAGGTAGAAAAGTAAATTTAAAATCATTTAACTATGGTTGTCAATACATTTTAATAAATATTTAGTTGAAGGTGATGAAGAAAGATTGTTTACCAACCTCTGATTATGATTAGAATAAAAGATTTTAGCTACAACTTAACAAAGTGTAGAAAATAATATTGTTCCAAGTAGCTTTAGCATGCACTGAAACAGAGCAGTGTCACTATAATTTACACTACATGCGAATAAAACTTGGAATACGTTTGGACAGGTGAAATAGGTACTGATAAACATAAGTCTTGACTGGCAATTTGCAAAAAAGATTTAATCGTGATGTAGAATTTTAATCTGGAGTTACCTTGCGATGGTGCTACACAGAGGAAAGGCGTCAGTATAACAGGTTATTTGATCCTCTCTGATATAGCATTCTTGCAGCAGAAGATTCTATTTTATACCAGGAAATTGGAATAGGGGGTATGATCATTAACAGCTTAATTGAGTAAAAAGACCTTAAGGATTTTTTTGAAAAAATTCCATCCAGGCTTTTACAAAGAACTATTCAAAACCCTTTGAACATAGATAGAGTGCAGACCTAAATGTAAGATTTCATCAACCAGTTTGGTTCTGAAGGCTTTCATGGCCCACGTGGACACAGTGGACTAAACACAAAATTCTGCAGAAGATGATTTTGACCTGTATATATACATATATATGTGTATAAAACTCAACAACATAACTGAATATAAGTACATATATGTGTACAAAATACAACTGAATATATATGTGTACAAAACTCAACAGCATAACCGAAATCCGGGGAACAGAGATAGAGACATCTCTGGAAAAGGGCGTGGCTTTCTTCCATTCAATAGCATTTATGGAAAAACCTAATGAATAATATTTTACAGAAAAGCTGGCTTTTAGGCAGAAATAATTTTCATTTACTAATTCTGTCTTCATAATGGGGCACATTCATCATAACTGTATTGTAATTAACCAAAGTCATTCAAGGTTATTTTTGCCTAATCCTTTGACTGAGAGGAGGAACTTCTGAGGGATTTGAGGATGTTCTGCTGCAACGTGAACACTTACCTTAGGTCAAATGTTTGTATGTTCCATTGTTCCTCCCTGTGGCATCTTACTTTGGTTTAGACTCAGAAGACAAAAAGGGAGAGAATTCCTAAAGCAGTTGTCATTCAACAATGCAGTATTTTAAATGGCATTTTGAGTGGTATCTGAAAGCATGCACCTACCTGAAGGTGAACTGCGGAGCACTGAAATGTGTAGTGCCCCTAATCTGGGATGGAAACTGCAGGTGTCTCCTGGGAAGTGCCGTGGGATCGTTAATGGCCATAAGTGGGAGGATGTAGTTTTGCAGATCATCTGGTACAAAGGGTACATCTGTCCTTCTCAAAGGCAACTGGAGAACTTGGCTCTTCGCTCACCTTGGCACTAACAGGACTCACACAAGCCTTCCTCTTCGGGCTCTGACCAGACGTGGTCCTGGGTAGCATGCCATGCCTAGCAGGACCATGGCACAAAGTGACACTGCCCAGCCATGTAAACTTCAGACAGGTGCAAAGGCCTTTCAAGTTTGTTCATCCTCATCCTTCATGAAGATCTTGTTATTTCTTATTGGAGCAGTTAAGTCCTGTTTGCTCTAATTCAAGAGTTAAAAAAAACGCACACAAAACAAGTAGTGAAGATTTGTATCAATGATTTGTACTATTCTATAAACTAAAAGAAATGGGATAATTGAAAATAAAGCTTTACAGGCAGACACCTTAGGAACATGCTAAATTAAGAACAAAATCCAGTGTGTTTTTGGAGCTGTTAAATTACCAATAAAGAAAAACCTGAGGAAGAAGCTGGATTTGCATATCAGTATAGGATGGTGTATTCAAATTTATGATCGGAGTAACCTCGGTTTGGAATGAGAAATATTTTTTCCTGACAACCTAATTCTTTTTCCAGTTTAACGCTAGAACCAAAAAAGCTGTATTGTAATAATATGTTTGAATCAGACATGCTTTATGCAAACAAAAAATGTGGAGAAGGTGATACAGAAGCACTGTGCTTTATCCCACTGTAATCTGTCAGAGTTTGACTCATTTAAAACTTTCACACCTATATCAGCATTCTCTTTGTTATGATTTTTGTTTTAGTTTGCATCCTCCTGTAAGTCTAGATGAAACTTTACAAATATGGGAGAAGGAA
>JAHREE010000095.1:1622798-1965591 GCA_033628505.1 Tringa tobata | reverse complement strand
TTTTAATTTATTTTATTATTTTTTTTTACAAACAATCAAAAAACCCCTTAGTGTGGTTGAATTAAAAACCTGTAATTTGTGCCAGAATCACTGCGCAACGTGTTGCCAAAAATGCCGGGAAGTCAGCCTAATTTTCAAATATGGGCATCTTAATAGGATATCCAAATCGCACATTTGGGTACTTACATGGACACTTAGATGTGTAAATGCCAACTCTGTGGATCTAAGTGCTGATTTGAGCATTCATGTCTGAGATTTAGACATCCCATTAAAACATCCATATTTGATATTGGACCCATAGTGTGTATGTGTATTATTAATGTTTAAATAGAGCAAGAGCATATGAGCCAACTCTACGTTTATATAATACTGGGTAGCTGAATGTATTTCTACTGCACACACATTGGATGTGATAAAACACCACCGAGGTTCCTAATAAATGTACATACAAAGCCTTGAACATACCTTGGATAGAGAGAATATGAAATGTCTGCGCTGTAAAATAAAAAGAATTTTCAGGATACGCTTTTATTTCTAAACACACGCAGTATAATAATATTAGGAATATAAATATAGAAATAAACACTGAAGCTTTATTTTGCTGTGCATAGTCCTACTAGAATCTGGAGAAAGGGCACCTATCGTAATAAAGATGTTCACAGTTTAAGATGTTTCCCTAAGCAGCAGTTGCCCAGTGTACTGGATATTAAGCATTCCAGACATAGCAGACACATAGCCTCATTCGGTCAGGAATTCCTGTCTCTACCAAGGTTTTTCATGCCTTCCTCTCTTGCTCGTTGAACAATCTTCTTTTATGCTTCTGTGGGGCTTTCCAAGCATTCTTCCATGTTTTCTAGCTTAAACATAATCTTCTGGGTTGGAAGCACTTCAGGCATAAAAAAGAGACATGATTAGGCAGGAAAAAAATTGCCATCAGCCCAACCTCCCATGGAACTTCTGAGAGCATTGTGAAAATCTTTGCGTTTGGCTTTTGCTTCCAGTGTGCAAAAGTGTTTGATGTTAAGCTTGGAGGCGTAGTGAAAGTACCAAAATACTGTTACAGGCTTGAATGGGCTTTTTTTTTTTTAAAAAAAAAAAAAGTCAAACTGATAAAAAATGTGTTTGCAAAAGGTCTGATCTCAATGAAATGGGGACCTGAAAGTTCTAGCACATGCATCCAGGACCCGTATCTCTAAAGAAGCCCTGAAGCACACAGCCCCTTGAGCTAGGTGGGGGTGAGGGTCCATTTGCATGGCAGCCCTCCCTGCGGCTGGAGAAAAGTGGTGGCTTCTCTTCAACTACTGAGTCCCAAGAGTGAAGCTGAGAAGAATCACATCAATTTTGCTTAGCAAAGGTGCAGGAATCCTCCAAATGGCTTTCTTTTGCCGGGAGTGGAAATCGGGAGGTTGAGGTCTACCAGGCTTTTCCTGAGGATGTTTGTTGCAGGTTCATCCTGGGCTCTGGTATTTGCAGAGTTGGAGCAAGATCTAAAATATGCATCAGGTATGAAAAAGCAGAGAGTAGCTTATGAAAATGAGCGTGCAGAATGAAAGGATAAGAGAGTGTGTAGGAAAACACATAGGTCTTGGCATTAGTTAGATAAAAGGAAAAATGGCAGCCTGAAGCAGACTGGAAGCAAGCATACAGGATAAGTAAACCAACTATTTTTTCCACTGTAAAAAGATCTTAGTCTAGTCAAACTCAGCTCCAACTACAACAGAGTGAAATAATTTTAACAGATTCAAGTTACAATTATCTTGAACAATCATGCAAGTATAAATGGAGTTAACACTCCAGTATCTGAATTAATGAACTCTAACTATGGGTGATTTTTCGACCATTCAGTTTATGGTAATTGGGAATAAACAATGATTTTTAATATTTTCAAATACACAAGAGGTTGCCTAAAATACACTACAAGTAATTTCAGGCAATATTTATTCTTTTTTTTAAGTTGGCAGTTAGCTTTTCTGCTTTGCATAGCTTGAAGGATATTTTAATGCCATTAGTCACCATAGTAAAATGTATTGCAAAGCCATATTCAGTTCTGGTGCAAACAATTACAATTTTGAGTTGTTTTTCTTATATAAGGCCTGATAGGTTAGGTCCATTTTCTCCCTTGTACTTGAAGATAATGAACATTTATTTTGTCACTGAAGAAATTGTCATCATTTATTATGCATAATGGCATAAGAGAACTCAGTGGTGAACAGTATTCTTGATTAATAAACTTTTAAATTCACTTGAGAAACACCAACTTAACAAGTAACAGCTGTTGTTGAAGAAACATGTTATATCAATAAAAATAGATTACCTTTACATTACAATATTATGAATTTAAAGTTAAACATCTATGTTTCAGGTAGGACAAGTCCCCAGAAAGTAATTTATCTTTAAATATAAATTAAGGATCACACAGTTTATATGATTTAAAAATAAATGCCTGACTTCAAGGAAAGATTTAAACAATGGCACAAATATGATAGCAGTTCTTCAATAACAGAAATGTGACACGGTAAAAAAGAAGATTTAATAAACAAATTAATCTTGCTTATAATCATACTATATCAAACTTCTCTGGACATTTACTCATTTCCATTTTTCAGGTTTTTCGGTTTACTGGTGCTACTGAAATTTTAATAAGGCTGCCAAAGGTTACCCATTACACTTAAGTTTAGTAAGCCAAAATTTAACACTTCCTTACAAGTGTTATCATATTTTAAGTATTCGGAAACACTGTGGATCCCCAGGTGTTGGAAGAAGCCCCTTTTTGACTGCTGGAAGTTGATGTATCAGCCTGACACTGCGCTGCTTCACCAGCGCACAATGGGGAAAGCCAATATCATGTTACCATGCAGACCTGAAATCTGAAGTACGCAGCTCTGCACTTGTAAGCTCTTTTTGCTTTTAGTAGAAAAACAAAACAAAAAAAACCCTAATATGTCACGGAGTACCAAGGAAGTTATAAAGCTTCAGTGCAGGTCATCTGCACCAAGAATTGTAACAGTTCTGTGTCAGTCTTGAAAAGAAATTGTAATTTTGAACGACTGAAGCAAAGTTAAATACCAAATAACCTGATCTCAGATGAGAATATATTATAATAAATATAATACAATGCACTATAATTAATATAATATTTTAAGTTGGAAGGGCTCGGAAATGATCATCTAGTCCAGTTGCCTGACCAAATGAGGGCTGACCAAAAGTTAAAGCATATTATTGAGAGCATTGTCCAAATCTCTTAAGAAAAGAAATATTTCCTAATGTCTAGTCTGAAAATAAAATATTTCATTATGAAAAAATGAAATTGGGGTGAACTTGGTTATGAAATAATGAATTGGGGGTTGGACTAGATGATCTCCAGAGGTCCCTTCCAACCCCATGTGATTCTGTGATTCTGTGAAAGATTTTATGTTGGCTTTGCTACTTTTTGTGAGAATAAAAGGCTTTATGGCACAAAATGTTTAGCTAAATACTATCTGCAAGATGGAAGAGGGTATTGCCGTGAGCCCAGACACCTTATAAATCATGTCCTCAGGACACTCACCTGAGGTGGAGGAGACCTATACTGTGGTCCTCAACTCTGCAGGTACTGTCTTAAAGTTTTCTGCTTTGAATATCTTGTGAAATGGTCATAGACTTAAAAAGTCAGTAATAGGGTGGCTTTAAAACTTCTGGGCAAAACCACTCAGTGGGAGGTGAGGCAGCCATGTTCCTGTCCCTAAAGCAATGTATTCTTTTATTTAATTGAGTGAAAAAAACACCCTTTCTGTTTCTTACTTGGCAGCAAAATATATACTCAGTTCTTCGCCCCTGAATCCAAAGGGTTTAAAAATTTAAGAAATGTCAAGATGAACTGCTCTGACATAAGAATGTGGGGTTTTGTTTGCTTTTGGTAGAAACTATTAATTAAACATGACTCTCATTTGTGTGTGGCTCAGACCCAGAAAAATGATAAAATCATTTTTTCAAAAATATAAATAAATTGCCCAGTTCTATTTGTATCTTACAGGTTGGGAATTGCCAAGATCTTCTCTAAATGTGATCAACTGGCTAATAATAGAATTCAGTTAAATACAGTTCATTCTTCCTGTCCCTGTCTTTCTTGAAATAGAGACGGTCTGCTCCCTATTTCCCAACTGCTGAAGATGGGCTGTTGTTGCTAAAGCCTTGCATTCTTTAAAGTAGGATTACTGCAGTGCTGAAATATAAGTGCTGTAAAACAAAATATATTGTGATCAGGTTTCAATCTGAAAATGTTCAATGCATTAGGCATTTTTCCAACCAATCCAAGTTTTATGAGGATTTTTCGTTGTTGTTTTGGTCTTCAGTGTTTGAAAATAGGGAAGATTGTTTGTCCCATCTATTACATTAAATGCCTGGGTTCTGTGTTTATCTCTGAAAGAAATAGGTTGTGAACAGTTTCCTTTGAACAGAATAAATGTCTGAGGACCTTGATCATCCATACATCACCCTCCTCATCATGCTTTGAAACTGAAACTCTACTGTAATTAGAAAACAATCAAATCTGATTCTGCAAGGAGTCTTATAGGATATTAAACACAGTTAAAGAGAGAAAAACAGCTTCTTTAAACTTCTAGTCGGTTTATAAAAACTTGGCAAATCCTTTGAAATGTCAGTAGTCCAGCTTAATGCTGCGTGAACAACCAAGGTTGCATAAGTGATAAAACTTGATGAATTTTAATCTGAGTCAAGCACTATGCATGGAAGCCTCTTTTTTACACCTGAGACTTTTTTCAGTGAAATACTTCATTATAATGAAAAATTAATGCTTTTAAAGATGAATCTGAGAGAACAGAGAACTGAAGATATATTTTTATAGCAAGCTGGTCTGTTTATAAAGCATGTTGTTAGTGAGGCAGTAGCTTGAGTGTACAGCATATTCAGACACCATCAATCAGCTAATTAATTATTAGACAGATTTCATGTTACCTTTCAGATTTCTTTTTTTCTTCTTCTTCTTCTTTTGCTTTCCTTTGGGTCATAAAATTGGCAGAGCATTTTGTTTATTCACATTTTAGCAACAGATTTTGATTTCAGAAGGCAACTTCTCGTCTCTATTTTTATCTTTCACAGGGCTTTGGTTCTTTCTGGGGGATGGGATCCAAAGCTTCTTCCAGTTGAAATCTCTCCTGGGTGATTGTATTCCTATTCTTCTGTGGTTGATCTTCAGCACCATATGAAAAAAATAATAGTTATTAACCTTGTGGTAATTGCTTTTTTCATTTTTTTTTGAGTTTTTTTTTTTTTTTTCCACCAGGCATCTTCCACATATTACCTTTGGCTGAATTTTAAATTGTGATCACATTTTGGCAAGATGAGATTACTTGATTGCAGTCTATTTAATAAGCTACCGGAGACAATTTTACTCCTTCAACTAATTTCATTATTGCATGAATTATTTAGTAGAAGCTATATCTTCTGTTGGTTTACAACAATAATTCTACTATATTGACATTTTCTGATTCTTAAATGCTCTGTCTTGTTACTCAATGATCTTTGAAGGTAGTGCATTTGTATGGAACATACCATGTAAACCTGTGTGCAGATATAGGCGATTGTTACCTTCAGATCTTTTCAGTCTGAGATTGAGGTTATGACAGAACCATTTCTGTGTTCAGGGAACTTTGATCATTCCTTCACCTAGCTCAAAGAGTATTTTTTTTTTTATGCTTTTATCTGTGCTTGAAAGTTTTGAAGCCCTCATATTGGTGAAGTATATGATCTTTTCACGTTGTGGGGGGGAACTGCTGTGTGTTATACTGCCACCGGAACAGTATAAGTGATATTTTGCAAGCATAAGGTGTGTTTCCATGCTGCGAGATTTTCTTGCAACAGCTAAATAGGCAGACAGATCCAAAAACTCAGTCAGCTGCGGAAGGATATTAAGATCTCTTTCAAAAACTAATTTGGCCTGCTATGACAAGTCTTTACAATGCTGACAGCTGATATAAGGCGGAGGAAGATGATACTTTAGATAAAACTACTGATTTTTTTTGAGATATGGCCCCTGATATTCCACAACTTTTGGACTTCATGCAGATTTGACAATATTACTTCATTTACCCGACAACGATGCACTCCTCACTACACCTCTGCTATATTTTCCATTGCACTTGTTGCATCTAATTTAGCTCCTCTTCCCTCTGCCGTAATTGTAAGCAGATGGAAAGAGCATTTGCCTCTGTGGATTTGAACAACATTGTCTGTCTTGCTTAACGCGGGGAAAAAGCTAAAGCAAGGAAGAGCGAGTGGTACCCGCTGAGTGAAAGTGCACGAAATCAAAACCGACAACTGGGTACCTCTGGCTGATGGAAAGGTCCCAGGGAATGACCTATCGTCTCGGATTAGAGCAGACCTGGAGACAGAGTCAGGACCCAGTTACTCTGATTTCCAAGGCTGCCTCTATCTCTAACCTTAGTGATCACATCACACTTACTTGCTGACTTGCCGTTGTGTCATAACTGCCTCACCCAAAGTAACGAGCAGCAGGCAGCTGGGCAGCAGAGTGGGAAATATCAAGTAAAAAATGAGAAAAATGGGGAAGCGGGTTAAAGGTGATTCAAGGAATAAGGAGAAAGCCAAAAGCAGAAGCAAAATCTGCAAGTAAAAGCCAAAAGTATTTAACTGAGAGGGAGAACATCAATTGAACAGGACTGTGGTTAGATAAATTGTTAGGTGACTGAATGGTCTGTGCCTGTTTTAAACATACTATTTATCAATGAGCAAACTGTAGCCAGTAAAGGGCTTGGAGAAAAGAGAAAACATGCCTGGGGAACTTCAGGTTGCCTTGAGACACTTTACCGGTGAGTAAGAACTCCTAGTTTTCTATCTTGTTTCAACAAGCTACAGCACTTCAGATGTGATTTGGATGGGTGCACAGCATGACTAAGTTATATCAGGGCATGGGAGTGAAAATTATACCTCCTTGTGAGAGAAAGAAGGTATAATTTGATTGTTGAAGGGAAATTTCTCAAACCTGAATTGCGGGAGGCAGTAGCTTTAAAATCTGCTAGAGCTGTTTGGAGAAGCCAGTGGTATATTTTAGCAGTCTAAAGTAGCTGTACAAGAGATGTTTTATTACTTCTTTGGAGACATCTCCTTTGCACTTTACATTTCTATTTCATACTCTTAGCTAGACAGGACTTGAAAAGAATTGTGAGTACTTCTTGGTAGTAGAACTGCCCTTTGAGGGGAAAAAAAGCTTATGAGGTTAAAGCTCAAACCTGAGGAAAAAAATGCTTTTTAGAAGAAGGTGTTCCCAATTCTGATCTGAATTGCGCCACGGATATATGGCAAATTTATTTATATGTCAGTTCAAGACCTTTAAAACAGAAGCAGTTTCTTCCATAATGCAGAAAACTGAATAGTTTTGTTCCCAGGAAGTAGGTAATAGAATGGTGGAAGAAATGAGATTGCTCATGGGAGGCTTGTTACCTAGAATAACACCGTGAGTGGTAGGAAGAATTAATGACAGAAAGAGTTATAGGACAGCTTAGAGATGTAAGGCATAACTTTTTTTTAAGTAAAGGAAGGCCATTTATTGTTTTAAAAAGATCTCTAATTTCTTCAACACCTAAGTCAAATATATCTAATGTTGAGCTATTTTCTGCTTTCCAAATAAAGCACTGGAATTTAAAACAAGCAGAAAGTTAACAAATGTTTTCATAAACAATATTAAGGAAAAACCTGAGTTTGGTGGATGTGGCCAATAGCTTGTTATTCTTTTACACTTGTTAGCCCTATTGTGCTTCACTGAATTAATGTGCTCACTAAAAAATGGTGCAGTTTTAGCCTCTGTGTTTTATTTTTTCGGTGTATCTTTATTCTCTATGTGCTGAGGCACTCTCAGCATTGCTGATCGTACCCTTAAAACGCCATCTTTCTTGATCTCTTGAAACACTCATGGTTGCTCTCCTACCTCTCTATCTCCCAAAGAGCTGCCAAAAGGGATTTTTATTTATCACTTGATTGGTTCTCCTCTCTTTTTTACAGAAAATGAAGCTGATTCCCTTGTCTTTCAACTTTTTTGTGTCCTTGCACTGGTGCTGCCTTAAATTCAGATAATAAGTCTTTGGGATCGGGGTCCGTCTTTTCACCTGTTTGTGGGCAGGCCTCACCAGCTGGGACACCGGCCCTTCACCAGGTGTCCTAGGTGCCTTGGTAATGCAATGAATTAACAACAGTCATAAGTCTAAGGTCTTTTCCAGCCCACAGGGAAGGGAAATGAATACAAATGAGTAAATGATCAGCTGAAAATAAGACAACCCTCCTGTCCTGGTTTGAGTAACAAGGAAGAGACAAAACTGTATTGACTTTGTAATTATGAGTAGAACGAAGTGAAAATACTGCCTTTGGAATATATTGTAGAATATAACTCTTTATTGACTTCATCTTTATATATGCCATAGAAGGCTCTAACTGCTTTCTACTCAACTAAATTTCTATGATAAAGAAGATGATGTTATTTACAGAAATACTTCCAAAAATCCTGTTATTTTTTAGTTGAAATATTTTCACCTCTACTGAAAAGTAGAATATAGAGATATGCCAGTTCTTCCAAAGCTGTACCTTCCCCTCTTTTTTTGTTTTTAATTCTTCTTCTTTTCCTTCCCCAAGACTTACACAAGGCTGTGTCTGAGGAGTTACGTTTACAGGGTGAGGCATTCTGCTTTGTGGATTTTGCTCTACAGGACATTTTCTGGATCAATGACTTGCTCAAGAGAGTTTGTGTGCATATTTACAAAGTCCTGTCCTTTCTGCTGTGGCAACCCAGATACTGAACATGCTCTACAAATGAAAGAAATGCAAGACTCAAGTGCAAACGAAGGTTCGCTGTAGTTGGAGCACCCTGATGATAGAAAGATGTTACCAAACCAGTCATGCAACTGAACGTGCCACCTTTTCTCTAACAAAATATCATTGTGGAATTAGACTAGTGAATCTTTGACTGACAGAAAAAAGTATGAGCCAAGACGATTAATTAAATAGGCGATAGCAAACTCATTCCAAATGTTTGCAATAAGCAATATGACTGAGTGTGTGGAAGCAGCATTGCATTTAAACCCCAGATACTTATCAATACTGGTAGGGAGCACTCTGAGAAATTGGATGTTGTTTGTAGTGGATTATTTCAGCAGTGATTCATCAAATGCTATTGCATATATTTGACAGAACTCAAAACTGGCAAATGTTCTAATGGAACATAATAACAACGATGAGTCGTACATTTGTGGCACTTACTAGAAAGAATTCCAGGATTGACAAATTGGAGTGGCAATGTTGGCAGACTTAAAATGAAGCATTTGTACAGTATATACAGTACTTGGAGATGTGGAATAGATTCCAATGCGAAATGCAGAGAGGTTTCTTAACATCTTTCTGAAGCTTCATGCCAAGATGGTGCCTGATTTTTATCCTGTCACTCACAAACCCCTTTGCATCTGTTGTTTCAACATGTGAACAGTGACCCAGTTCAAGCGGCTGCTAAAACTTGAGCATTAATTAATAAGGGGGAAGCTGGCTGATGGATAATTAAGAGCAGAGTAGGAAATTCTGGACAATGTATTTAAACTTGACTTGGAAGAAAGATGTAGAGTGGTTTAAGAAAAATAAAGCCGTTTTGAAATTAGATATTTCAGGAGAAGTAGCTGCAGAGAATACCACACATTTCAATCAGCATGGGGGGCTCCAACCTTTCACCATCCTAAGAACCTTCACTGCAATCAATCAGCCCAGCTGCTGGACCGGTCTTGAACTTGTCTCAGAGTTGTATTTCCTTTCTCAAGAGCACATAACCAAAAAACAAGTTTTAAAGAGCTCTAGCTCATCAGTGGCCTTGTAGTTGCAGGTCTACAGCAGGTATAACTGCTAATCTGTCTCTTCATGTGAACACCCTTACTGTGTAATTAACAGAGGGCTTCCCCACACCAGTGTTGCCCTCAGCTATATATTATGCTTGTACTGGTGAAAAGTCCCTTTTCATCACCAAGTATTGCTTGAGGCACAAGTCCTGCACCATTTCTGTGTGTCCTTTTTGTCTGGAACTTAATTTAAATCTGTTTGTCCAATAAATTTATGATTATTTCTCTGTGATGTCTTCTAAGAAGACACATTATGTTGTGCTAATCCATTGTCTTTTGCCATCTTGTGTCTATTAAAAGAAATTCTTTGAAATTGTTATCTGTTTTATACTTTCTCTTTTCTTATTTCTCTATGGCTGAACACAATAAGGCAGTACTCCAGATCAGAGCTTTCCACAAACTAAATGCAGTCTCATGTGTAGCTCTACAGAAAACATTTTGTAATTTATGTCCATGCAGATTCTTTTTATCTACCATTTACTTCACTTTAAAATACAGTTTCACCAATAGGATTATCTGATTATTTTTTTTAACAGTTGAAGGTGATCAAGTTAAGTGGAAAAATTGGAGGTATACACACACACAAATTAGTTTACACTCATCCAGGTTTTGATTGACACGTAAAATCATGTTAAGTAATGATTTTATTCAAAGGTACTCACCACAGCTAAACTACCAGCCACAAGTCTCCAGGAAATAATCCCAAGCATTTTTTGAGTAATAACCGTTAGATTACACTGTTACACAGTTGCTGAAACACATGAAGGCACAATTATCATAAGGCACAAGAAGGTCTCTGGGGTTATGAGCAAATGAGCCATATTTACTTGGCCACATTGATACCAGGATAGGCATAATTCCAGAAAGCAGGATTTTCTGAGAAACAGAAATGTACTGCAACAACTTCTTCTTAAACCATTGCTGCTGCTTCTGCCATAGATATCAGATCTTAAAGAAGGAGAAAAACAATATTTGAACACATTCATCACAAATCCTCCAGTTAAACTCAGCAAGTCCATTTATGGCGTATGCCTTGGTCAGTGTCACACACAAATGTCCACGCACACGGTCGTACACACACTATAAAAATGGATTTTAAGGGGTGGAAGATATAAAGATGTTATCAGAAATAAAGATGTTGCATACCTGAACAGAATGACTGGTTATATACTTTCATTTTCTTCACTTCCTTCTAAGTTCTAGCACTCCATTTTAAAACTTCGCTTTCAACAAAGATGCCTTGATGGTCATTAAATATTGAATCTGCTCTGCAAGGAGGATGGTTTCTCTTTCTGCAGAGGATGAGATCTGGCAGAACTAATTCTGCCAGTCACATCAGCGTGATATTCTTCAGGCGTTCCTGCAATCTTCCACTGTGGAAGTACATAATTTTGCATTTGAGTGCCTCATTTGCAAAAGGTGAGTGAAAAATAATTTTTTATTCCGTTTATCTGAGTAAAATGCAATTGTTATTTCACTTCAACTTTTTTTCAGGTAAGTACTATAACTTTCTTTTCTGCAGCCTAGTACTTGCCATCGGGTCGAGTTAACTGGGCGATATTTTGGCCACAGGTGCTGGCTTCCTGCTGAGAACTCAGCAGAAAAAAGGGGCCAGGAGCAGCTGCCTTCTCAGAGAGACAAAAATTCCCACCCATCTGAGAGGAAGAGACTCCGGTTTGCGAAAGGGGGTGGATTTTCTCTCTGGTGACAGGCAGAGGCTCCGGGGTCACCGCTCCCTCCGTAACATCGCCACGGCCGAGCGGCAGAGACTTGGCCCAGCAAGGTGCAATGGGCAATAAAGTCAGGCTGGGAGAGGAGCAGATCTGTAGCCTGCTGTTTTCCACAGCCTGCAGAAATGAAGCGGGAGAAGGGGTTCCTGCTGAGCTCCTCCAGGCATCCCGTGTGAAGCCCCCCTGCAAGGAGAGGCAGAGTCGTCAGAGCAGGGTGGTTGAGCATCCTGCCTCATCGCTAGCAGCTCTGGCCAACGGTGCCTTGTATGTATCAAAACAAATCACTCTTTCCAAGGTTTGAGTAGACACGCAGCACGTAAACATTACCTTCCCAGGGCTGGGAGGGGTTTCCATTTTCTTCTCCTTTCCTTGAGCAACAAGGTTAGAGCCTAAAGAACATAATTCATTTTATTTATGCTTCTGTAGCTCGGGAGTAGCTCCTTTACAGTCAATAGAGGATGAAAACCATGAGCACCAATTTCTGAGGCAATTAAAAGGCTGGACAAAAGAAAAAAAATCTACAAATAGTACTGTCTCTGAAGAGGATGTTTATTTCATAATGGACACGGATGGAAAATTTAATTATTTGCACAAATCTTCCAAAAATTCCATTTGAAACCAAGATCTATCAGTGTTTACAATATTAACAGATATGCTAATATCTTTTAATGTGAAATGGCTTATTTTGGTCCAAACTCAAAATGATATTTTTATTTTGTAGTTCAATTTGGAAACAAGAGTTCTTGATACATTATGTGAAAAATTGTATCTTTTTTCAAAACACTTCATAACTTAGAAATATTTGTTGAGAACTCATTTTATTATTTTCTAATATTTTGATTTCATCTCCCTAAACACTACAGTCGTTAGTCCCAACTTCCCTATGCATTTGACTGAAAGGTGCTGATGATATTGAGCAGCAAATCTTTAAAGGCTAGGAAAAAAAAATCTTTGCAGCAATTCTGTTCTAGCAGCTGACAACAGGATGGGCTGGAGGGCTAGGGTAAAAACAAAACATATTGAAAAATATACACTTGCGTTCATTTCAAATAACCATAATTACCTACGTTTATAATGACATGTAATCAAAATATGATTTGGGAGAGGTGTCTTTGCCACCGTAAAATCCTTTTCTTGCTGAAAAACATAATAATAATAACCACATTTAAAGACAATCAAGATGCAGCTAGATAATGATTTGCTGCGCTCCTTCATAACTATTTCAAGGTGTCAGCACATCTGAATATCATACTTTCCACAGGAAGTTGTTCTGCTTTAACGTTGCTGATGTCAAGGCGAAGGGTTTGACCTATTGTGCTGGGTTAAGAACAAAGGGAATGTGTTAGTGCCCGGCATCTGCTGGAAACGAAAGGCCCGTGGACTGCTGACAGGCGCCGTTGACAGCATGGTGAGAGGTAGGAGGTTAGAAGGAAGGACTACAGATGTCTGTCCCCGTAACGTCGGGGTAATGGAGAGATGAAGCAGCTCGTCACCGGTGCTGTGGTCTGCCCCAGTCCTGACTGCTCCTCAGCACTATTTTTTTTCAGCTTATTTCCTTAGATTTTGGGGACTGGGAAACTTTGCAGGCTTTGACATATCTCTGCAGGTTACTCGCTCTTGAAATACTGCCTCCCAGACTAAATTATTCTGTTTGAAGCTGATCTGGACTTCATTCTTGAGGACAAGATACTCTGAAACGTTCCATTAAACCTTACATCCAGAATTGTTTGTCATTCAAAATTTTGTGGAAACCATTGCAGGCCTCCAGCCTCAGCAGCCCAATATCAGCCATGAGAACCAGAGGGGTCTTGGGCTAAAGATGTTGTGTGATCACTCAGTTCTCAAAACCCCTGTTAATATATGAAATCTGGTTGTTTTCTCCCATTTAGCTTTATTATGCTTCTCCCTCCTAGTGTTTGCAGTATGAAGCATCTCTCAGAGCCTCTGCTCCCTCATGGCAGTTTGGAGGTTCCTCTGTGTCTGAAACACTTGGGAAATTTCCCTGTTTCCATACAGAAGAGCTAATAGTGTTGTTTCCTCTTCATTGACTAGGGGGTAGGAACACCCCATTTTCCAGATTTGTTCTGATGGATGAAATGGTTTCTACTTAGGCATTTGTATGTCATCAAGAGCTTGGGGTGGGAACCCCTTCATTCATTTGTTTCCATATATGACTCTTTTAACAAGTCAGATCTCAGCCTAATATCATATGAGGCTTAATGTCACATGGCATTAGCCAGACAAGGCACATAAAACTGGAACCACTTTGTATTTTCCAAGGCCTGAGCACTGGAGATGGATTCTTCTCCATATGAATAGTGCAACCTGCCGCAGACAAAACCTGTAGCTAGAATCTGTTGAATAAAGAGGAATTATTTGTTTACTGCCAGAAAAGCATTTGCCACTATAAATTAAGGAAAAGTCTCAAAACACACATCAGCAAAGAGCAGACACACGCGGCACTTCTCGTTGTAAAGCGGCAGAGCTGGGCACTTCTCCACTTGCTCTGTTCTGCTGCAGGGCCATTCCCTGGAGACTTCAAGCTGCCAAAGTACCTGCTGATGGTACCTGGCCTTTCAAAGCCTTACATGCCCCTAAAACTGTGTGCATGTTGTTGCTAAACTTTGACTATGAAGTCTGTATTTTTGTTGTACTGTTGTTTAGCCTTTCATGGAGGAATACAGCTCCATGCTATAATCACCAGAGAATAAAAACAAAGTACTTACTCAGCAGTATTAAAATATAGTAACTTCTGAATATTTTATGACAACGCTTTAGGTATAAAACTTTACCAGAGGCCGCTACTAAATAATTGTGTTAAGGAAATGAAAAGAACAAGGGGAATACAGCAAGAGAACGGTGTGAATTCAACCATCCCTTACCATCATATCCTTTTATATTTTCTTTGTACTACAAACTCTGTTATCATTTAGAGCCAATTAACACCAGTGTCCAACTAAAAATTAATTTTTATAAACTATAAATCTGTTTAAAGAGTAAGCTTTCCTTGTATAGCATCCATGAAATAATTTGCCACAGCAGGCTGTCTGAAGCCAAAGAGGTAGAAAATGACACAGTATGTGGTTAGTAGACATATAAAAATGAATTTTACCCTGAAGCTTATAAATGAGTTAGTTCCCAAACTTTGGTGGCACGTTCTCCATATCTGGAATGGGATGACACAGCATTATTATTATTTATGGCAAATCATTCCATGTGTATCTTGACCTTCTGTGTGTTGATCACTTGTCCCATTGGAAACTTTAGAGGATGTTTTTGTTTGACTGAATTTTCCCACATGTTCTTCAAACTTATTTGGAAAACATGCAGTCAAAATATGTACAATAATTTTAAAGTAAATTAATGCAAAACCAAAACAGAAAAATATGCATGAACTGTAAATATGAATAGTTGCATTTTAAAATTGTCCTTCTCTTACCTACTATGAAAATTATTTTTTGTTAAATGTTTCCTTTACCTTCCTGCTCTTCCGAAATGTTTTTGGTTGTCTTCTCTTTTTGTGATTCAGCTTTTCTGTTCGGTTTCTCAAAGATCTTTTCAACTCTTGGATCTTCTCTTTCTCTGATTTCATGAAGATAAGGAAAAGGAAAGCCTCAAACCTTAATTAGTTTGGCAAGATATTCACACTGAATGCTCTTTATCAGCATGATTGGATTAATAATAAAGTTCATTAGTAAAGTATTTGCAGTACTTTTTTTTTTTTTCTTCTTTTGCAGAGGATGTCATTAACTTTAGAGCTGACAGTCAGAGGAAGGTAATGGGACAGACAGGGCAGGTCTGTCAGTCGTTGTGTGTGCAGAGACAAACTTCACATTGGTATGATTTCCTCCATGCTGGTGAAAATATTCAAAATGTGTAGCACATCTTAGGGTTATGCAGTGTCCAGAAGGTGTGGGGTGAGCAGCTCCATGGCAATCCATTACCTGAGGTGCTTCCCTCTTTCCTTTCTCTTTTGTGGAGCTAAAATGTTTCCTTTCCCCAGTCACACTCATTTCCTCAAGTGCAGAAATAGCTTGTTTTAAGGTACCCTATGGACTTGTACTTTATACAGTACATCTCAAAATCTTTTAAAATCCAAGCAGTTCAGCAACCTTAAGAACTTTTTTTTTACCTGTAAGAGTAGCTTGTGTAGTGTCTGTCAGCCTGATCCACTGTTTTACTATCTTTACAATAACCATGTTTTCTATTTTATATAAAATAAGATCTGAAACAGCTACTGAGACCTGCTAAAGTGATGCAGGTCTTTCACCTTTGTATATCTCTTTCAAGTCGCTTGAATTGTACAAAAGTGACCTCTGAAGATGCTTTCACATGTAGATAAAATATTTATCACAATGTGTTAGTAAATGAATAGTAATTAATGTGTGGTAACATAGCAAGATAGAAAAATGGCCCCAGTCAGAACATATCTTTGTTGCCTAAATAATGAAGTTTATCTCAACCTGCTAAAACTTATTAACTACAACTATCTTGCAACTACACAGCTTAAAAACCCCACAATTAAATAACTTCTTCCTTCTGCGGACTGCAGCATATGTAGGAGCTGTGCTTGACTTGGGGAGACTGCTGTTTTCCACTTCTCACCTGCACTGCTCAGCCCCATAACACACTCTTGTTAGGGGTTAACTGCACAAATGTTACTCCTCTCTGTCCCACTGCTGCTGGCCCCACGGCGTGTCACCTAACCACGCCATCAGGGTCTCATCCGTACACCCCAGGGAAGTATTTTTGTGGAGGATAGTGTCACAACTTTGAAGGAGTCTTTGATGGCACCTTTGATTTCCTTACCCACCCTTGGGGTCCTTAAGGACGGGACTCTCTGAGGGTATGGCTGTGCTCTTGGATATCTCCACAGTTAGTTTGGCATGTGATAAAAGTAGATTTAATTTCTACTTCAGGCTTCACAGCCTGCTGGCTAATCTGCTAATTGGGTTGGAGAAAAGGGGGGAGGACGTGGAAGAAAAGGGGAGTAGTGATGAAAGAGGGCGAAAACACATTGCTGACGGGATTAGTAACAGGTCCACAGAGGAACAGGTCTTTCAAAAGGTTTCTGAAAGATCAAGGTTTGCTCAGACCCGTTTTAATCACATAAGAAATGGTAGCCTTTTCTAATAACTTGTGGTCTCTCTCCGTACTTTAAAGGAAACCTTCCCATGCACAAAAAAAATGCTGCCCCTCTGTCAGAAANCGTACTTTAAAGGAAACCTTCCCATGCACAAAAAAAATGCTGCCCCTCTGTCAGAAATTATGTAGTCTAGATCAGTTCTCTAGTTGCTTCTATTTCCAAATCACCATTTTATTATAATTAATGTGCTATTGTACTTTTAAATATCATTTATAAATATGCATAAACTGAAATAATCTGTAGCAGAAAGGGATTGGGAGTAAAAACATTATGAAACCTAGGCCTCTCCAATATAAAATATTATAATGTAAACATATTGCACATAATTACATATAATGACAAATGTGTCTCTTTGTGGTATGATTAGTACTGCTGTAACAAAAGAAGAAAGAAGGAGAAGATATCACTCTAGCTGTCAGCTATGTCAGAAAATAAATACAGACGAAACATCTCTCTCTCACTATTGTTCTATTTACTCATTAAATACCCACTATAAACTAACCAACAACTTGTATTTGACTATAGAGTTACATAAATCCAAGAAGAGAATATAAAAAAATTATCACCCTTGCCCCTTTACTGCGGACAATGAGCTGGATTCAGACTAATATATCTCTTTTAGACAAAGAACATATGCAAAATGACTCGTCAACTTCACAAAAAAGCAAAGGAGCTTTGCTGGAATTATTTAGAAACCAGATGACAAATTAATCTCTGAGCATGCCTTCAAAAGACTATTCTATTGGTAGACCTAGAAAAAGGTTGCGGAAGAATCAAATCTAAACTGCATTAAGCAAAAACAAGATCTTGAGTAGCTCTAGGAAACTCTCATCAGCAGTGCCGTAAGAGACTCTTTCTGAGAATACACATGTACGAAATACATTTGTGAATATGTCTATGGAACACCCTTCAAAAACAGAGCAATGAGCCTGGAGCTAATGGCGTAAATAGAGCTGACAGAGACATTTTAATAAACTGAAACCTCTGTAAAGTTTCTTGGGCCCTACTTGGGAGGAGACCATCCACCATTCTGAGAGCAGACATCAAGCAAACCTTCTATGGGCAAAAACGAGGTCAATGCTCGAAGTAAAGTGGGTGAGTGGGCTAACCATTGAACTGTTGGCAATTGAATGATAGTCCATTCTTGATATCTTATTTTTACGAGAAAGTTCTGAAGATCTCATTTTTATCCAAAAAATTAACAAAACCAACTTCAAAAGCTTGTTTTTTTTTCACAAAACGGAAATTTTGTTTCCTGGACATCTTGGACACAGAGCATCAAACACCAAATGCTGAGATTAATCTAAATGTCCTGGAAATAGGATGATAAAAAGTGGTATCTTGGAGCAGGCATGAAGCAGATACGAAGTATGTTTTAAGAAATACAAGCAGTCACACAAGTGTGCAGTCCTAGTGCTGTATTACATTTCTGGCCTTCCAGTCTGGTCAGGAGCACTTATGAAGTACATGCATTAAAGCTGTGGCCAGCTACACACAGCCACTGGAACAGGAAAAAATATTACATGTTCCCTTCCACATAAAACAACTACCGTGACAGTATAAACCAGTAAATGGTAAACAGAAATATAAAGGTAAGCCATATTTGTCTTGGCACACATAAAAGTAATTCAAGTCAATGTAGAACCTGCTTATAAGTCTAAGTATATTGCTGGCTAAATGTCCACAATAATTTTCTTCAGACATGAAAAATGTACACTGTCTTTTTGAAACTGTAGACTGAAGGAGAGTGCTTCTGTAATTGCTAGCACAGTAATAGACATTTTCTTGTCCACACCACTGAATTGTGGAAAAAAATACTCATCTATAAAATATTTTGTGGGAATTATACAATATATCTCCCCTCTCCTTCTATCTTCCTTTTATTTTTTTGAAGAAAATTAAGTAACTCATGAAAGACCAAATGAATACCAATGAAGAACACACGCACTTCTATGTTTTTTTCTGCACACAAAAGATAAATGATCAGAAAACAGTATTTACTACAGTGCTTTCTTCCCATAAGAGCCCTTGATTTTGCCAGAAATGAAAATTACTTATCATCTGCCTACAAAATCACATTTTTAAAGTGAAACCAAAATATCATGGGAGTGACAGCTCCTACAGAGAGCTCAACCATGCAACAGGGAGGCCAGAGAAGTGAGAGGAGAATTTTTGATGTATAGAAGGACCTTTCCAATGAGAGAACATCTCTTTACCCTCGGATGGCGGGGGCTCTCCCTGGCCTCCTTTTAGCTTTTTCCCTGCTCCCTGCTTCCCAAAACAACTCTTTATTTTGCTCTCCCTGAGGGAGGAGGAGCAAGAAGGCCTGGGAGGAGGGAGGTCGAGCTTTGTGCTCTTTGGTGGCACGGTTCATTGGTCTGGAGTGACAGCCCACTCAATGCAGGATGGGATGCTGGCTGAATCTGGTTTTCAAATTGAAGTCTTACATGATATCTATGGCACCAGATACCATGTTTAAAACAAGCCCAGATAGGATTTGTTTGCCCTTTTCATGGAGGCCCTTCCTCCCCTATTTCTGTTGAATGCTCTTTGTCTCTGAGCGGTAACCAAACCTACAAGAAACTTTCACTGAGTTGCAGCAGGAGCTAATGGGAAAACCATTGGCTGTCCCTCCATAACCCTGATATCACATGGGAACATAACACCTCCCTGGTAACTGGATTGCTGTTATTGGGGAAGGAGTGGGAGATACTGGAAAACTGAAACCTGTTCTGCAATGTTATTTCTTTTTTATAATAAGGAAGGGTGAGTGGGAAGTGGGCATGGGTCTTTTTTCAAACAAAATAACATGAAAGTAGCCTCAACTAATTCTAGCCAAAAAAAACCCCAAAACCTGAATCCAAAACAAAACAACAACAAAAACAAAACAAAACAAACAAACAAACAAAACCAAAACAAGTGTCAGGAAGAGGCTGAATCAGTTCAGTTGATTTTTAGCTAGTCTGCCACCGCTCTAAAACAGGGCTGGCTCCACACCCCTGTTTACAGCCTGGGCTTCAGAATTACTTAGCAAGTGGTGAAGAATGCTTTCATAGAGAGAGTTAGAAACCTTTACTGTCCAAGGAATACCATGGGTGCATCCACCAAATGGGAAGGTGTTGCAATGGCAGCCAGTTTTTCCCTTGCTTTGTGATAAACTGCTGGCTTCTGATAACAGCTGCAGCATCTCAGCACACATTCATCTTGCCATTACAAGTACTCTGAGGAGAAACAGGGCTGTATTCTACAAAGATCTTGTTTCTTGTAAGTTAGACTCAGCTCTAAAGCCTAGAGCAATCTCAGACCTCTGGGATCCTTTGTTTATTCTTAATTGGCTTTTAAGATCTGAGAGAACAATTTCAGAATGTCACTTTTAGTCAACACAAGGCTCACATTTCTCAATTCCTTTTGTAAGTGTCAAGATCTCCTGAATTTTTTAGTAAATTCCATTTTGGATTACAGACTTCAAGTGGTCATTTTGGAAAATTCTATTTCAACATTTCATTTAAAATGTATTGTGAAAAAAAGTATACTTTCAAAGTCACTTTTTGCAGCCAGCTTTTCCTGAAGCAAAGTTCCTGGGAGGAGATTGCAAACATGTAGTGTTACCACTGACTTAATATGTTATTTTATGTTAGATCTGGTTTAGACATTTATGTAAATTAAATTTGAGCCCCAGCAAAGCCATCTATGAGGAGTCATGGAGCAGAAGAATGCTGCAACGGTGGAGCATGAAAATCCCCATTCAGCCTAGTTTTCCATCTCAGTTGCAATTGAGAATCACTGTCTGAGTGAAAGAGGCTGGAAACTCTGCAATAGGAAGGTGTTCAATGAGGTGCTCTTCCTCCTAACCCGTTTGCTGGAGGTTGCCAAATCCTTTCAGCCATAAGAATTTTATCACTTTCAGAACTATTGAGTTTCAAAACCAGATTGTTTATTCTGGGGAAAGGAGGCAGAGGGGAGGCCTTATCACTCTCTACAAGTGCCTGAAAGGAGGGTGTAGAGAGGTGGGGGTCGGTCTCTTCTCCCAAGTAACAAGCGATAGAACGAGAAGAAATCGCCTCAAGTTGCACTAGGGGAGGTTTAGATTGGATATTAGGAAAAAATTTTTGACAGCCAGAAGTGTTGTCAAGCACTGGAAGAGGCTGCTCAGGGAAGTGGTTGAGTCACCATCCCTGGAGGTATTTAAAAGACATGTAGATGTGGCACCCGGGGACATGGTTTAGTGGTGGACTTGGCAGTGCTAGGTAAACGGCTGGACTCAATGATCTTAGAGATCTTTTTGAACCTAAACAATTCTATGATTCTATGATTCTATTAGCTTTAAGTCTTTTACTAGCGTAACACTGGGTATTTTTGTCACTTGTTAATGTCATTTGTTTGTGGCTTGTTATGTTTGGTGTTTGCAGAGCTTTCATAATTTATTGCCTGATTATGCCACTGAATAGCATACACAATTCTTATTGACTTCAAGGGGAGTTTCACACAGAGAACATGGCAATATAATGCAACACTTCTAAAGTACTTCCTATAACTATTCATGACTTTGTCTACATTGGTGTTAAGATGTAAACTGAAGAATGGAAAATTATTCCCAGTAATTCTTTTTGTCATACTCTACTTCTGTGTGTTAAGAAGACAAGAATTTGCAACAATATGATTCCTACCAGAACAGAGGAAAACAAATAATTTGCCAGTTAAGTCCACTACAGAAGCTGACCAGATAGAAACCCACGTACAGAGTTTCTGACACACATAAAATTCAGCAATAACTGGCCTAAACTGGTCTATAAAAAGGAAACAGCAAGTGCTGGGAGATCTCCAGGAAGAATACGCGACTGTAAAGCAATTTTTTGATAGCATGTTGCAGAGCAGACAGAAAAATTTACAGTCAAATATCCTCACCTCCCTGCTGAACATAGGGAGAAAGCTACATTTGGAGCATCGGACAGCAGTTTTAATGATCGAGGCACTCTCTGTTCACAAAGGTAATTATTGCTCATTTGTTGCATTTGAGAACAGGCATGTTAGATCATTGAACTAGATTCAACGAAGGCTGACCACCAGCGTATGAACGTATAAATCCTGAAGAGAATCAACGTCGGGGCTCAAAGGATGCCCCATTTGAACTCATCAGCCTGGCAAGCTAGATTCTCTACTGACAAAGAGATGACCAGGAGGAAGATAGATTAGCCACAAAATAAGGTAAGGTGAATGACACCTCCAGATCAGAGGCCTCTGAATTCTCTTCCAGTACTTTTTGATAGCCTATTTCCCTGAAGGACAACAGGTTATATACAAAGGTGTCTGCTGAAGGCTGAAGAGCTATTGGCTTGTTCCAAAAATAGGCTAGGAGGAGCCTGTGGAAATTATGTTTTGGCAATAAAGTGAAAGAGACCCCAATATATACAAATTAAAGTGATGAAGACTGGTGTTTTCTTACCATTGATGAGAAAACTACTGCATTATGTTTGGAAACTAAGCTGGTATCTACATTATTCCAAAATTATTATCTTTGTTTGTTGTAATCTTTGGTTCCAAAAGCCTCGGCTATTCAATTGGAATCAACGAGGAGCAATTTAGAAAAAAAAAAAAGTCTGAAGGCCTGAAGGGCAAAACTTCCTCCTTACCACAGGCAATGATCATTGAGGATGATAAGGCAAATACATCTCATTCAAAACCAAGGTAATTATAACTCAGGAGTTTCTTCAAATGGAAACCTTTGCAAATTCTCTTGCTCAAGAGAAGTGTATTCAGAATAGGCAATATGCCCATGTTTGCAAGGATAAAAGAAAAATCTGGGCTTGTAACTTATTTGGGGGAACATAAAAGTAGATTTTTGGTTCAGAAGATATTTGATTCTACATGCAGACAAAATGAATTTCAGCAGAGATTAGGAAATAGGCTCTGGAGACAATTCGCATTGCATGAGGTGTCAAGTTAGGAAAATCATGTTTTTAATTTAGTATTTTGGTAGGTTATCTCAGCAGGGCTTTTCAGGAAGGATAGCAATGCAAGACACATGAAAGTGTTTAGTCTGTGCAATCCAAGACTCATCCAGTAAGAAGAAACATAACCTTGGCAAATGAAGTTTAGTTGTGAGAGAAGAAAAGGAACAGAATTATTCTTCTGGCACTTTCCTTTAACCTGTGTTACATGAAGAGTTTGGTGAAGGTGGATGAAGGAAGAACTTCCTCTAAACCTCACATCATATTCATGGAGTTTTCAAGTTTCCCTGTCTTAATAGATATCGGCAAATGGAGATTTTTCTGCTTCCCTGCTGATACTGCCTCTGAACCATTTGCATGCACCTACTGCAACAGAGAAACATCCATGGAGCCTGAGGGCTTCCTACAGATGTGGAAGGAAAGGCAGTCACTGTCATTGTGACCTAATCTTAAGAGCCAAGAGCATTTCACTTGGATAGCTCAGAAACGGGTGAGGGAGAAGAAAACCGGACTTCTATCCATGGTAGGGCATGTCAGCTGTTTGAAAAGTTCAAAATCTCAGAGAGTGACAATCAGAAGCTGCAGCTGCAAAGCTCCTGACTTGGAGGAAGAACTCCAGTGTGAGATTTTGGCCTGGTACCTTTAGGGGTGTGAAATGAGAGAGCCATCTAGCTGGCTGTCGAAAGAGGCAGGGCTGAATGGTGATACCGAGATGCTAGTCTGAAGCAGGGATGAGAAGTCATTTATTCGATTTAACGGTGGTGATTGCAGGCAAACTTAGAATCAAGGACTGGAGACATTTTAAGTAGCTCCTTTCTTTCCACTGTACCATAGCTTCTAATGTGCCAAAGAAGACAGGCAAGGCTGAGTTATGATATTGCGTGGCCCTTTCTCTCCTAGTCTCCTTCCTTGACTCTTCGTTCTGCTTCCCCTTTGATGATTACCCTACCGCACCCTTTTCTTCCTCATCAAGGGATGAGGCAGGATATCTACTCCGGGAACCAGGGATCAATGCAGCAAAAGAAAAAAGGGAACTGCCGCAGATATGGAAGAAAAGGATATTTTATTTTCAAGTACATGAAGCTGGAATACTGCCTTAAGACAGGAGATGTTACCAAAACATAGCATACACCTGTTGCTAGCTGTCTTTGAGCATACAAGGCGCTGGTTGTAAAGCACCTCGCTGCAACACCAGTGAAATCAATGGGTGAAAGTCTCGCCCGTAACGCCTCTGAAAGCTGACAAGTCTTCAGCACTGCTGCATGTACCTGGGGCTAAAAAAAGATCCAAAGTGTAAAGTGTATTCTGGAAGATGGTTCGAACATGTTTTGATCTGTACCATGTTTTGCCTTTGTTTTACTAAACAATACATTGGAACTTGATCAATTGAACAATAAGATAGAAGGAATAATCACAATTAAAACTCTAAACAGTAGTTTAGCGGGACTGAAAGAATTTTTGCATTATGTGGATTATGCTAATGTTCAGCAAGTACTACAGCACCAAAAATTTTTGTAAATGCAGGACAATGGTTGGGATCTTCGAAATTGCCAGTGTCAAAAAGATCATTTCTGAAACAAAAAATCTGTAGATTCACAAAAACTCTAACATACACAGATATAACCTGATCGACCTTCTCAAGCAAGGCAGACAATCAGGAAACAATTCTCTTCCTTTATTTAGCAAATTATTTTAATTATGCCACCTGTAATGTACAAAATCATGTACTGCAAAAGCAAAATAAATACACTAACATTTTCTGTTACCTCCAGACCCTTCTTTACCATCTCTTTTGTTATCGCAAATTGGAGAGCAAAATTAAGCCCTAAAAATGGCAGCAATCCCTTTACTAAAGAAGAGCTTTTAAAAACAATTCATTTTAAAGTTATCTGCTGTCTCATTTGTATTGCTTGGCTTCTTTATTTGCATTCCAGGAAGGTTGTGCCAAAGAGGTCCCCAAAATTTGTCAGAGTTAACTATTTCACTAAACTTAAAGCTGCCACCTCTGGTGATTAATCAAATTTTGCTCTAAATAGGATTAATTCGGGTGTATCTGTGAAGAAGATTGTCAGAGTGCACGTCCCTCTTCTCATCTGTCCTCGGGTCTTTTTTTCTTGCTGAATTTAAAATGAAGCTTGAGCTATAATCTTGCATGGCAGATACTGGATCGTTCCTTTGATAAACATCTAAAATGTTAATGAATGTGGGCTGCAGTTCTGAAACAGCAAAGCAAATGATTTGACAAGAATCTGGAGGGTAAAAAAAAAAAAAAAAGGAACTTTCTGACTTAAAAGAAAAACTCTTTTTGTTCACATAGAGTATTGTTTCCCCAAGAAAAATTTTTCTGCTCTGCAGAAAACAGAAAAAATCCTACTACATCAAAATGCGGAAGCATGAAAAACTGATGAGCTTTCAGATTGTCCTCTTTTGCATGCAAATCATATCAGAAGTTCTCATTAGCATAAATGCATGAGCAACTCTAAATGCTTTTAATTTCCAATCTCAGCCAGCAGAGGAGTAATTTGTCACTGTCAGGGTGAAAATCTAAAAAGAAAAAAAAAGAGAGAAGGACTCCATGCTAAATTGGAATCATATAAATTTTTGATTTGCTAATTGACTGATGCTGCAGTTCAATCAGCTGCCTTGAAGGTGTAAATAATTCAGTGTACAGTCAGAAATAAAAGCATAATGTGCTTCTACTGAAGGCATATTAGCATTCCCTGCACCAGGACACACCTGACCATGTCTTTTTCATAGATACCCTTTAGTCATGTTCTAACTCTGTGCTAGCAAGTGCACTACAATAACAAATAAAACTACCTCGGAAAATATTTAACCTTTCATATTAAGAAGCATGTTTCAGGAGATAGTTTAAAATATTTTCACTCCAAATAATCTGGAAGTCAGTCCTAATACTTGCAGGAATGGTGCAATACATTTGTATAACACTAACACAATTATAAAACATAGAAAGTGCATAAATGGAAATCCAACACTTCTATTGAATTTTAATTATCTCTTTTCTCTAATCAACTGTTGTAAATGTCATATGCAAAGTATATTTATTGCAAAAATGTTTCTCATCAGTGTGCGTACACAAAGGGTGTGTTAGAATCTGTATAGGTAGTTGCAATAGTTTGTGATTTACAGTAGAGGAATGTTATTCATATTGCGTTGTACCATTTGTGTTAATCAAAAATTATTTCTTTCAGGGCAGTTGCTTAAGTAAAACCTATTTTCAACTGACTAGCCATTTCTCCTTACCTAAATAAAATCAGATTTATAGCCATCTTATATTTTTTTGTAATATACTTCCAAGAACATAAATGAATAATTAACAAATAGTACCTTGAATATACAAAACTTGTCCTATGGAACATGTATGAATAAAAGATCCAGTTTACAGTTTACCAGATGCATTATGTTAATCTTTAATGTCTCATGGACTGGTAGATGAGAAAATCAAATATGGTTATACTGACCCACAAAATGAGTAGTTGCCTTAGTTGTGAATTATAATTTGAACAAATTCTAGCTGTATTATTTTGTTGACGTAGCATAAAAATGTATCTGATGATACACCCTGTCTGTTCTTCAGTTGCATCATCAGACCTGCTTTCCCTGCCCTCATCCCTCCAAATGTATATTTAAAACGTAGGTTTTTTAACAGGTTTGGTTTAAACAATTTGTATTACGACTTTATCCCAAGCAAAGAGCAGATTTAATTGCCAGTAGCAGTTTTGCAATGGTTTTTGCAATGGAAATCTAAGTTTCTGATAATGAAAGGCTTACGCCAAATTCCCCAGTGTTTTCAATGGGGATTTAAACTGAATAAAGTCTGCAGGGTTAGGTTCCAAGGTGTTCAGTTTGATTGAGCATTTGATTCTGCTTTCCGTGAAATCAATGGCGGCATTGATTCAGTCATTCACACCTTTTACTTGTCATAAATTGCACATTTCCTTTTAAAATAGTGTTAAAATATGAACAACAATAGCCAAGTAGTGGGAATACATGAATTATAATGGGTTGAATACAAGCTGTAAGGATTCAGTTTCCAAACAACCAGTTCCTGCTTACTCTGATTGTTGCCTAAGGAAGAAGAAGTCCATTCAGTCTATACCAATCTAGAAAAAAAATGATCTGAAAATCAGTTTTATGAGTGCATTTTTTGTATCCAGGATTGTGGAAAACATAATTGGAAGGCAAATCTCCAAATTCCTTACTGGTGCAAGGGGAAAGCTAGAGTGAGAAAAATAGCAACCCAAGTGTCCCCACCATGCCAAGTGTAGCCCAAACATCTGCAGATGACACCCCGGCCCAAAGACCTTGAAGTGCAAGCAGAAGAGGCGGATGAGAGCAAGCAGAGCAGATACCCATAGAAGCCATTTCAGATGACAAAAGGTGGGTGGCAGAATTGGCAGTGAAACTGAAGACATCCCAGTCAGTCTCCACATCTGCTTAAGTGGGGCCACTCTGCCTGCCCTGGGCTCATGGTGGTCCAGGACAGCGATGAGGGGATGCCCTTGGGAACCGATGATCCTGGGGGGAGCTCATTGGGCTGCTCTGCCCTCTTCTCCACATCAGTGAACCCAGGAAAGGCACCTGAAGGGAATTTGCTTGGACAGAAATGATTCCTGCAGGCCCTGCTCCTCCTTTCTACATGCTCTTTCATGCTCTGGGATCCCCATAAAAAGGGAGATTTAGGGGAAAGCCTTACTGGAATGCAGCTGTCTCACCACTGCTTGGTTCACCATTCAAAAGAGGAGCTGTTTTGTTCTGCTGGTCAGGGTGAGTTACAGCCCTAGTCCCAGTGGAAAGAGAAAGGGATCACCAAGGGGAAAATGAGCTGGATCAGAGGATTAAACTGTGGGGAAATGTCCTCGAGTCTCATTCAGACTAAAAGAAGGCAATTAAAATTTTGCTCTAAATGATGAAAGCACAAAGTATAGAAATTTCAAGGGTGGGTTTTTGGTTTTTTTTTAATAGCTTTTCAAATTCCCTTTAAATATTTGTATTTCGGTCTTTTTAATCTCTTCTTAGGTAGCTGCTTCTAGTTCTCTTGTGACTTGCATCATTCTGGCAGCAATTGTGGCAGCCTTTTAGATGCAGCGGAAGGGAGATTAGTGAATCGAGTGAAATTCAGTCTTGCTTTCCCTAATTTTTCCTATCTATATTTTGGACATTCATATGGTGTACAACTATAATCTCTGACAAAAGCATTGCAAATAATCACGATTGTGGTATTACAATAGTTTAATAGCCACATTAATATATACCCTTATCTTTTTTTTTTTACATAAACATCACGAGGAATAAAAGAAACATGTGGAAACATATTTTGTGAGCAGGATCTCTTTACTGTTTGGAGAACAGGGGAGCTCAGACTCTTCAGCCGTAAAACCCCGGCCAAGTTATTGCCTGGCCAGTGGTACTGGCCTAAGGGCTTCACAGATTTTGCAGCCCTGAAGCTCCTGTGCCAGACAATCCTGATTGAAGGTAGGTGTGTGCTGGACCAGACTGTGCTGATCGGAGGGTTCACAAATGTGCTTCACAAATGTCTACCTGGGCACTGATTGACACAAAGACAAACTGCATTTTCTTCTGTTAAAAAACAAAGAATAATAATAAAAAAGACATCCTCCCTTTTTCCCGTTTCTCAAATGAGCAGCCAGAAGTGGGTATCTTCATTTGCTTTTTAAAATGCACTGCCACAGATAGATGTGAAATACTCTAACCTTCCTGAGGCTGACAAGCCCACTGATCTCCTTCCCTTCCTTCACTGACTTTTCACTCCAACTCATTGCATTCATTTTTAGATTCTAAATAAATAAATAAATAGCAATCCCTTTGAGCCCAGGTTGATCATTATGAATGTCCAGAAACAAACCTATGTCTCTGACCCCTGTAAAAAAAGGAGAGTATTGTGAACAGGCTTACAACACTTACAATCATGTCAGTACAACGTTAGGAGGGGTTGATGCTGCTGCTGCTACCTCCCAAAGTTGGTGTGGCCATAAAGAGGTCTGAATAAGGTGCTGAACTCCAGGGCAAAGATGTTGGCTTCTACCAGCCCACAGCTGGAAGTGACTATTTTGGGGAGAGAGAAATATGAACACTCTTTTCAATATTTGCTACTGTATTCCTTACCTGGCCTTGGTAAATTCCAGGGTCAGGTCGTGCTGGACGTGGAGTTTGGGGACCATGCTGGGCACATCACCAGCCGTGGGGAGCATGTGTCTGAAGCTCAGTACTGATCCTAGCCCATCTATGTGGATTTAGTCCCCAGACGACACTGTGACAACTAGACATACAAAACAGGACCCTGATTTATCATCACAGGAAAGAAAAAGCCAGCGTGAAGGCTTGGGCCTGAAATATTTTATATGGTTTTATCTCATTTTTTATTTCTTTTCTTTTTTTTTTTTTTAACTTATGGTAAATTCTCTCTGTTTCAGATGATTCTTAGAGCTTTTTTTTTCCCATAGTAACGTGGTTCACTCTTGCAGAAATGTATGCAAATTAACTTTTTATGAAAAATGGGGGCAGAAATAAAACATTATGCTGCTCTTGCAAAATAAAAAATCATTAGTGATTGCCAAAAGCAACAAAGTTGATCTCTTGGCAGCATATTGTATATAATTACAAATTTTCTATTCTATTTCAGTCCCGTGAACAGTAGAAGAATAGCCCTATCATAGGACATAAAATAATTCTGACACCATGGTAACTCACTCGTCTACCTCATTCTGACCAACTTCACATGAGCATTGTTTCAGACAAGCCACATTTTCAGTAGAGCTTTGAGAAGGAGAGAGAGAGCAAACACTTTTTCATTACTTGAAAAGTGCCAAGGATGCTATAAGCATACCTCAGGCAGATTTAATTGTAATATTAATTAACTGGTTCGCTTACTCACTAATTAATCTGCTGCCCCCTCTTTTTCACACTAATGTATTTCAGAAGCAGATCCAGAAGAAATGTAAGAAAAGTTTCTTTTGACAATCTCTGAACTAAAATTTGCAGAAGTGCGTGCACAAAAAATGCATTAAGATCAGAGTGGCAATGCTTAATCTACTACCTTCATTTGATCTAGTCATTTAGAAGTAGGAAGAGGCAGCTATTTATTGACTGGATAGCACAGACAAATCAAAATACATCTTAAGAAACAGTCTTTAGACTGCTAATAACATGGACCTGTTGGAAGAGGTCCAGCACAGGGCCACAAAGATGATCAGAGGGATGGAGCACTTCCCCTATGAGGACAGGCTGAGAGAGCTGGGGTTGTTCAGCCTGGAGAAAAGAAGACTCCAGGTAGACCTTATAGCAGCCTTCCAATATCTGAAGGGAGCTACAGGAGAGCCGGAGAGGGACTCTTTGTCAGGAAGTGTAGTGACAGGACAAGGGGTGATGGTTTTAAATTGGAAGAGGGGAGATGTAGATTAGATACCAGAAAGAAATTCTTTACAGTGAGGGTGGTGAGACACTGGAACAGGTTGCTCAGGGAAGTAGTGGCTGCCCCATCCCTGGAGGTGTTCAAGGCCAGGCTGGATGGGGCTTTGAGCAACCCGGTCTAGTGGGAGATGTCCCTGCCCATGGCAGGGGGTTGAAACTGGATGATCTTTCAGGTCCCTTCCAACCCAAATCATTCTACGATTCTATGAATCTATGACTCTAATAAGTACATGTACTAGTGATATCCATGGAATGGGTAATGCACCCATGTCTTCAACTACAAGCCTTTCTCAACCACAGAGCAATACACAACAGATATTAATATTCACTATAAAACACACAGGAAGCTCCACATAGGCTGTATCTGCACACTCTGCCTCGTTACTCGTCTCTTCTTCAATTTCTTTATCTGCTCCATTCAAACAACTGCTCCCATGTCTACAAAAGCCAACCTGCAAGAAAAGTGTTCCCCCATTAGTGGCATTCCCATCTTGTTGATCTGGAAATGAGGCATTTCTGTCATCAGAAAGAGGAGACTGCCAGCCTGATGAGAAGCACAGCACTGTTTCTTGTTCAGTAAAGGCTGATAACACTGGAGTTTAAGGTAGTCTCATGCATAGACCAGGTTTAGAAGCATTTTCAATATATTGGTTACAACTTCTCTTCCCTTTCAGCAGAAAAGCTTTCCCAAGAGAGCTTCAGTTTATCAGCAAATGGACAAAAACAATTTTCATATTTTTCTTGCTGTTTTGTTAGGGCAAAAATGCGCCCTTATGGAGTGCTTCTAAAAGGGGAGTAGGAAGAGAAGAGCATATTCATATCTCCTGTTTTATGGTATGGTAAATATATAACTCTAAAGTTAACTGAAGCATGAAGATAAGATTTAGACATGACACAGTGTGACAAAGGTGCCACCCATCCTAAGCACTAAACACAAACACCTCTCGGGACTTAAGGCCTCTTAAAAATGAAGGACCAAACTGCAGAGCCTAAATGACTTTCCCAAGACTAGACAGCAAGCCTGGGGCAAAATACGAAGCAAGTCAATGTCTTCAAGTACAAGAAGACACAGCACTGAGCCATATTTTCTTTCTTTACAATATTTTTGGAGGTAGGTGAAATAAGTATCATACATAGAAGAAATGATGGCATAACAGAATCAGAGAACCACAGAGTCACAGAATGGTAGGGGTTGAAGGGACTTCTAGAACTCATCTAGTCCAACCACCCTACTGAAAGAGATTCACCTAGAGCGGGTTACACAGGAACCTGTCCGGGCAGGTTTTGAATGTCTCCAGAGAAGGAGACTCCACCACCACTCTGGGCAGCCTACTCCAGTGCTCTGCCGCCCTCAAAGTAAAGAAATTTTTCCCCATGTTGAGACAGAATTTCCTGTGTTCCAGTTTGTGCCCCTTGCCCCTTGTCCTGTCACTGGGCACCAATGAAGTGTCTGGCCACATCCCCTTGACACCGACCCTTCAGATATTTATATATATATATTAGATATAATAAGCATTGATGAGATCCCCTCTCAGTCTTCTCCAGGCTAAACAGACCCAGGTCTCTCAGTCTTTCCACCTCAGAGAAATGCTCCAGTACTCTGATCATCTTCATACCCCTCAACAGGACTCTCTCCAGTAGTTCCCTGTCTGTCTTGAACTGGGGAGCCCAGAACTGGACACAGCATTGCAGATGTGGCCTCCCCAGGGCAGAATAGAGGGGGAGGATGACCTCCCTTGACCTGCTGGTCATGCTATTTTTAATGCACCCCAGGGTACCATTGGCTTTCTTGGCCACAAGGGCACAGGGCACATGGCTCATGGTCAACTTGTTGTCCACCAGGACTCCCAGGTCCTTCTCCGCAGAGCTGCTAACTCTTAACTTAGTAACATATAAGTTAATAACATAACTTAATGGTTTATTTGCAGTATCTTGGGACAGGCTGCATAGTTTTCTCATGGCTTCCGCACACTAAGGGTAAATTATTTCCTTAAAATCTTATACATGCCAAGCCATGATATATTTCTTCCTCACTAGCATTATTTAGATAAAGAGATAAAATGCATCCTGCTAATAAGCATTGTTAAACTGTTTCACATGGACAGTCCAGTGTTTTGGCTCAGCTCTTACTCTAAGGGTCCATTCAAGCTTATACCTCCAACAGTGGTGATGAAACCCATGCTCATTCTTCAAGTGAACTGCCTCTGAGATATTTAAATAAAGGTAATAAAGTTAAGTTTTTTTCTGATTTTTTTCCCTATCAAAATTGAATACAAGTTATTTTTTTATGGCTAAAAACATTAACTTTATAAAACTTAAGGTACTAAGCATCTTTTTGTGGGCAACAGGAAACAGCCAATGATTCAGTTTATACCTGTAAATAGGAGAAATTACCAGGGAATAACACTTCAAACAGAATGGGTTCATAATGATCTAAAATACGTCAATGAATAAATGCTTAGGACTTCTTGGCTGGATGATGACCTGATCCCACTGTATTAATACATTTTCACAAAAGTTGTAGCTGAACAAGACATGTGGTCACTATCACGCATACACTTACAATCACATATTGATAAAAAGGAAAGTAGTTCTTTAATTTAATAAATTACTGAACCAAAGAGACACAAGAAAATAATTGAGATAAGAAGTTGCTCATAAATTATATTTCCCCAATTCTGTCTTTGTATACTGGCTTGGAATTCTTTGGTGTCATCAGCCTGCCAAAACTGATATAGTTCGTCCAAAGCTTGGCCAAATGCAACGTTTCACTTTCCATTAAAAATTTGCTATCTGAATTCTTAATATGCATTGCAAGCAAATGGTCCAGTTCTCACAGCAGTAAAATAATGTACATTTTAAGGGAAAAAATAAAAAAAAAGCTTTCAAAAAAGGTACAAGTTGATAGTTGAAACTGCTTTTCAAGTTAAATGCATTTACACTGACTTTTTTCTGGAAGTCCCTTATCCAAATTGTGACTTAGTTTCTTGCAGACATTAACAAAGATGCTGGAGGAGTCTTCTGTTTTGTTTGTAGCAGCCTTCCAGGAAAGTCTGCAATGGTAAATGATTGAGGTAATTTGGTGTTCTGCTCTGTCTCAGCAGCTGAACCCTTTCAATAAAGTAAAATTTTCATTTGCTATAAATGGTGTTTTTTCAAAACGAAGTGGTAGGTTTCTATTTGTATCATTTTTGATCCCAGATCCTATTTACAGAAGAACAAGTTTGTGTCAATTTCTAAATTTTTCAGTAATTTGTGTAGACTTGGACAATATTCAGCACCCTGCAGTACCTTGTGTTCGCTAGGAAAAACAAACAAGGAAGTTAGCCCACAGAACTGGGAGTTAATATAGCATGCACCAGCATATCACTCTCTCTTTAAGATGTAGTCCTTGGTACAAAAAGAAATTTTTCAGAGCATAGAAGTCTGAGAAAATATGATTACCTGAAAATTACTGGAAATCTTCCTTGCTTTCTGGATTAAGATTTCACCCTGCATTTCTCCACTTAATAACTGCCTCATTTTAAAGATGGTCTACTTTTATTTTTGTAACTTTAGAAAAGGTAGTGGCAGGTTTTCTTGTGAAGCAGTAGCAACTCCCTTTCAAATTGCTAGTGAAAGCCTGCTTTAACTCGGTGAAATAAGAAATACAGTGTGTGTGAGAGGCAGTTGTCATAAGAATGTATCTGGCCAGATACACATTTGTATTGCTTTCTGGGTGGGAGAGTCTTGAAATGTTAAAAAATAGCCCTTTGATTCAGACAGGGCATTTTCATCTCTTTTCAATCATACTATGAACATCTTTTGCTCACTGAAAAATGCATCCCGAGGCTTATGAAACAGATTAGCTATTGAAGTCTGTGTGAAGGGGAGTATTTGCCACCATCTGGTTGTGAACCCTATCGAGAAACTATCGAGGGGTCTGCTTGCTTTTTAAGTGGTAGCCATATCTGCACTGCTGTCCCAATTAGGAAAAAAAATAGTTATTTAATTGGAAAGACAAGTTCACACATTCCCAAATTTTATGGCAGGCCCAGATGAGATTAAAAAAAACCCAACAAAACCAAACCACAAAAACCAACTAACAACAACAAAAAAAATAGTTATGTCAAAACTGGATTTTTTTCAAATTGGCACAGAAATGACCATATTTTACTCAACAAAATTCTAAACTATCCTGGATGGGATGGGGGAGGGAAGAAAAATATTTAATTATTTCTCTGGTATAAAGAGGGAAGAAAAAGCATGTGGACTCCAAAATGGCACCTTTCCAGGAACCTGATGAAAAATCTGTTATCTTTTGAGAAAGAAATTAAGTTTTGTAGGTTTCTAAAAGGCACAATGGAAGGCTTATATACAGCCAGGATTTTTAATTTTTTTTCTTTCCTCCACATTTTTGAGGAACTCCTGATGTCCTAGTTTAGAAGATAGCCTATATTTACTAGACCTGAATGTATCACCTGCAGTGAAGGCATAACTCCTTTCTAATCTGATTCAGAGATCGCTGATTTCTTCCAATCCTATTGCATATAAATACCTTTCTCTAAAGTAAGTAATGCACATCTACTTAAAACCCTTTACCCCTGTACAGATCAGATACAATTACATTTTTAATAACTTTATTTTTAGCCATTTTCCTACCAAAGTGTGTGTTACTGTAATTCCCCTGAGCATTAGGTACACAGTTACTTAAACTCTTAAGACTGTAGCAAGCTGTTAGGACTGTATTGCAGCTACAGGAATCAGCACTTAACACATCTGAATAATTTTATTTTTCAAATATCCCATTTGTTTTAAGTTAAAACAAAAAATAATCCTTATTCCCCAGTAATATTATAACTAGTGAAGGGATTAAAATGTCATCAGAGCCTCTGTTTGAGCTTCATTCCACCAGCACAAGATAATGTCCTTTGAACTCTAAACATAATCATGAAATTTCAATTAATATCTTTCCCGTGTGTTTGATTGCCAGCAGCTAGAATGGGCCATTCTGTTTGCCTGAAAACTGAAGCCATTTTTTTTCCATGTATATCAGTGGTGAATCAGAAGCTTCTAAGTGTTAAAAGATGGACTGAAATTGCCATATTTTTGCTATAGATATATGAGATTATACCGAAAACAACCAACCATTTGTCTGTTTCTCTCACCTGCATATTAATGTGGGAAATAACAGAAGATACTTTATAGTCTACAGCAATGAACTAACAAATGCTGGAAAATAGGACCAAAATGCCTATTGCCTTGAATATATCAGGTTAAGTAGCTGTTTTTCCCAAGGAAACCATCAGAAATTTCTGGCACTGGTTTAACAACGGGATTATATCTAAACCAAGAAATGAAGATCGTGACATTAAAGGGAAGTGTAAAGAATATACGATATATTCTGAAATACTAAATTATCATAGAATCATAGGGTGGTTTGAGTTGGAAGGGACCTTAATGTTCATCTAGTTCCAACCCCCCTGCCATGGGCAGGGACACCTCCCACTAGACCAGGTTGCTCAGAGCATAGATGTATATGTATTATAGAAGCATTCACAAAATTCCATGTCTTTTAAGGATCTTTCCCTAGGAAAATGGGCAGCACTTCGGGCAAAAAATAAGCATAATTCCTGGAGTTTTGAGGGGTTTTTTTTGCCTAATGGCTTTATCTGAAGGCATGTAACAAATGTGTGTTAAATACTTGCAATAATAAATAAAATAAATAAATAAAATAATAAATAAAAACTTGCAATAAGACTCTTAGGTTTAGATCTCTAGCAGCATGTGCCAGAGTCAATATCTCTGTAAATGAAAGCAAGATAGGGTGATGTTTGAAAATTTACCAATACTGATGTCATACCTTAGAAATATATTGGCACCCATCTCCTGTGGCCAGGCGACACATTACACTGTCGTGTTCCAGACTCCACCTTCCCAGGCCCTGCTTAAACCAAGAGGCCAGAAGGCAGAGAGCCAGTGAAGTCACTGAGGGTTGCTATAAATGCACTGTCATATTTCAATATAAGAGGGGTCCCCTGCAATGGGTAAGAGCTGTGCAATAGCTCTATGTCCCTCTCAGTACAGCAACCAACAGAGCTGAGACTAAAAGGAGATTAAGGAATAAACCAGAGTATAAGTGGGGCTGTGAATGAGTCTCTTTTCTGATGTGCTCATGGGATGTTATAGCTATGTGTTACTTTCAAAAATTGGAGCAAAACTTGTAGGCTATAGTGAACAACACACATTTGCAATCTCACAGCCTAGTCCATAGGATTCATACGTGTAGTATCTGTGAGCGATGGGTATTGGAATGTCGGGCAAAATCCATTAAAGTTTTATATCCATAACTTCAGTGTGAATTTCAGTAAACTGTCTCCTGTGTACATGTGCAAACTGCACGTGTAGCATTTGTATTCCTACTGAGACTGATGAAAACAATTGAAGTATCACAATGGGGATTGGTAAAATTCAACGAGATACATTTTTCAAAGATCTGTATTTTTTTTTAGGTAGAAGTGGTCTGTGAGGGATCAAATTGATAAAGGAAGAAAAAAGTAAAGATTCTCCAAACCTGCAATTAATGTCTTCTTAGCACAAGAAGGTCTCAATCCTGAGGAAGTAAATTTCTGGTGTTGGTGCTTCTCAGTGAACTCAAAGGCCAGAAGGTTTGACCTCAGGTGAGTTCATCAACAAGTGCTGCCTATTTTGCCTACTAGAAGATATCTGACAGATCAGCCATTAAAGACACGGAAGCAGAAGAAAGGGAGCCTAGGATCAGAGAGACAGATTTATTTATATCCTTCCCTATGTTGATTTACAACATCTAACTCCTAGAAGTGCATTCTGACCACTAGCTCCTGATGCACTGTGAAGTAATCACTCTCAAATTTTCTCGTAAAAGCTGTTTTACTGTATGTAGGAGACAAAGATATTTGCTATGGCAGGTTCTAGAATTTGGGTCTCCCAAAAAAGCACGCTATCTAGCAACTAAGCCATTTTTCCTTCTCTCTAGCCAAAGGAAAATGACTTATTGCAATGAGCCTGACATGGAAGAAGAAGTTCCTGTTTGCCGGGAGGGCAGTGTCCTCCTTCTTGACATTTCCTAGCAGCTGGCTTAGGTGGCTTCCTTATATTGAAGGTCTGGCATCTTTGTATCTTATATTTTTTACACACCAGGGCAGCAGGTGCTGTAACCCTAGGCACAGTTTTATATTTGGATTTAGGTGGTGATAATGATTTGGTTCAATCCAGACAGTATACTGTTTGGCTGCTGTGGTGGCTGCAGCCTCAATAGTTCATTGTAAAACAAAAATGTATCTTACACCCTGCAAGTAACCTAACCCTCACCTCCACAGAAAAACAGCAACTTGTGCCTGTAGCAAGAATCCCTGTAGTATTTACATGTAAATCAATCTCACCAATGCAAATATTTTCTAAAAGAAAGCTGCCTGGCAACACTATATATTTTAGATGTTATACTCTTTTCTCCATTAGTCTCAAATTCATAGATGATGTTACTACGTTAGATAATCACAGCCTTTGTCTTAGAAGAGTAAAGTAAATTCATGACTTTACATTAATCAAACAGGTGTGATTTACAGGATTTGGGCTTTGATAGGTTCTAAGTAATCACACACACAAACAAGTGAGATGTAGGTATATAAAGAGAGAGTTCGGAATGTCCATAAATTTAAACTAACTCTGAATTGGGTTTTAATGCTTTCCCAAACTAAGAGACTGCAAAAATGGAATTACTAAATAGATCAAAATGTCTCATAGTTGAACTTTATAGTTTTGGGTCATTGGTCTTTTGTGTCATACTGAAATTGTTCACATGTTGTTTGTTACAATATTTCTGTTAAAGCTCAAAATTATTCCTAAAAAAAAAAAAAGGTTAAGAAAACAATTAATGAAAATTTCAAATCAAGCCAAAGTTTGCATGGGAAAAAACAGAGAATGCCTTATCGGCAGAAGATTTTTCTGTCTAGGCTAGGCTCGCTGGTCAAGAGCAGACAAAGGTGAAAGTCCTGCAAGAGTGAACAAGGAACAATGTTACACCGAATACAGGAGTATAAGAACACCAATTGAGGACCTTCATCTTGGCTGTCAACCAAGTGCCATAAACACAAAGTCATCCCATGGCCGATGTCTCCCCCTAAGTCTGGAAAAAACCTCTGCAGTTCTGATGTCTGACAGGCACAGAGCATGAGAAGTCTTGAAAAATCACAGTTCAATGGGACAAAGGCATTGTTTCCTGCCCAGTTCTATTCATTAGCTGCTGGTCACTGAACATAGAAAAAGAAAATTAAATCTGATGCTGTGACAGGGTTTCTTAAAATTTATTTGACTAAACAATTTACAAAAATTAAATTATTCATAAACCAATCATTCAACATTAAGTTTCCAATGAACTTCATGTGTAAAACACACAGAGGACTCATCTGATCTGGGACAGCATTCTCTATCCTGTATCCTATTTCTAACCATGCTCAGAGGATGAGTTGCAGAGGCAGCTATGAAACTGGAAGACAAAGAAGCAAAGAATTAAAACATAATTCCTGCAGACATGTATACCTGTAGCACTCTGTATCTAATATTATATAATATAAAACTTATTTTCAAAAGCAGCACATTTGTTCCTGTTGGAGTCTAAGCAGTATTTGCTTTAAACATCACAGGCTCATACTTTATACATGAGTAATTTTTTTCTCAAAAAACAAAGGAGATTCATCCAAAAGTTTTATTCTTGCAGAATGTGCTTTGACTTCAACAGAGCAAAATATGCTTACTGCTATTTCATTCAATAATGATCTGTGTGCTCTCAGCTCCCAACAGCTGGCCACGTGGTTGGTCCTTCTATACAAATAGGATTGTTTCTCCACTCCTGTAATTGATTCTGATGTGCAGGTCTGGACATTGTTTCTGTGTTGTGCCACTTTGATTCGCCTATTTAATTGAAAATGTGTTATGTTTACAGAACATCAGAGGGAGTATATAACTCGTTCAGAAAAGTCTGTTGAAGCAACTCTAAGCCACAAGATGGCAATGGTGTTTACATTTTTTATTAGCACTTAGGTTATGTTCTGTTATATAACCTATATTTTGGTTTATGTTGAAAAATAATTGAGATTTCAGCCCAGACTGGCATCTTTAAATGTCTAACCATTTAGCTAAAACTTTAGCCCTGGCCTTCCCACCACTGGGAACATGCAGTGAGTCATGTTATGGAAGCCATCCCATCACCCCTGTCAGTCGCCTCTCCCAAGCCCAGGTAACGCACGATAACAGAGATCTACTGGTCTGCTCAGCACTGTGCTTTCCCATGCAGATGGACTTTATGTCCCAAAAACACCCACCGAGTGCATCTATACCTCACTGCTTTATGTTGGTTAGACGTACACAGGATGCATCTCAGAAAGGAAAGCCAAGAAATCACTGGCAGAAATTCTGTGATGGCATATAACAAGCTTCCATGTGCCCAGAGTAGATCCCTGGTCCCCTCACTATAACCCCTTCCACTCCTTCTCCCAAGCCTCATACACGCCTAGGGCTCATGGTGCAGGCTGCTCCAGATTCAAACATCTTTTTCCCAGAGATGCTAATTTTCTAGCATGGATTTAATTTCTTCAGTGGCATCCTAGTATCCATTCTTAACCACGTCTGAAAATTTAATCCTCTTTACATTTGCATTTGCTGGCAAGCTGTTGGCGTTGTTGGTTAGTAGACTTTCTGTCCCGAGCTGCTTGCCTCGCTCTCTTGAGACACGATCTATAGCCAAAAGAAAGGAACAGAATCACTACCTGATTTCAGCAGGATTTGAAGCTCCTGACATTAGTTTCCTCCCTGTGCCATTACTGCCAACTCATCTTTACTCCACCGTGATTTATATATCTATGTGTACATGTACATATGCATACTAAAACCTAAAACAGGAAAAAAAAAAAAAAAGCAGTGGAGAAAATACAGGATCACTAAAGCAAACAGATGCCTAACCCTGCAATTGTAACTGCACTGACATCCTTCAGCATGGAGCTTAGGAGTTAGTTTAACAATGTGCTTCAATTTGCAGTACAAGATTTTAGGCCAGAGGGTATTTGCTCTTATTTTTTGCCCAAAACATGCCTACAGTACAGTACTAGACAGAAATGAGTAATACAATACAGAAACACTAGAACATGATGAGCAGCCTCATGATAATCAGCACTGATGAACATCAACTTGTCTGTTTTATTATAGTCTCAAGTAGAGTAAGTAATGATTTCAGACTGAGAATGCACCCACAGGGTGACTTAGGAACAAGAAAACACACTTCACAGACAAAAGCAAAGGGGACAAAATAAGATCATAAGGAAGAAGGCCTGGTTCAATTTTAGCCATTAGAAGATTAAATCAACAATGGAAACTCACAAAGATGTACGAGCAAGGCTCTCTCTGACACTTGCATTGGGCAGAGGGAAGGAGGATGGGAGCTGAGAGGGAGATTTCTTGAATATGAAATACTGAGGGGTATTATGCAGAGCAATGGATTATTGATCCCAAAGGCAAGAATGGCAAAGAGGAACATCCAAACAGTTGCCTGGGCTCTGGGTCAGAAAGGCATCTTTATTCAATACATTATTTAAGCATATGAGCGTATGATTCATTGTTGCCCTGAACAGAAATGCATTTAATCAGTTTTCTGAATAGAGACATAAATAAATATTGAGAGGTAGGAGACGAGACAGTAGAGGACTGAGCTGTGAAAACAAAGGGAAGATAATATTTCAAGGCAGTTACCATAACGTTGAAATCGAGGGAGAAGTCAAGAAGGCATTTGACTACGCGGATGGAGTTAGTTACTTCAGTATAACCAATTTTATCATTATGGAAAAGGTCTGAAGAAGATCTTGAAGAAACAAGAGAGGAACAAAGGGCAGCAACAGCTCAGGGAGAGGTGGGTGTTGAACATGGAGTCGGGAACAACAGTGTCAAGGAATGTAGCATGTGTGTTGTGAAGTGGTGGGCTGTGATAGGAACAAGAAGACGATAAAGAGGGTGAGAGGAGGCAGAGGTCATTGGAAATGGAGCTGTTGGGGAAGGGGGAGAGGGAGGTGAAGGGACACTTCAGCTCAGTCGGCAGACGGTAATGTCAATCTGGCCCATGAAATGTTTCAGTCTGGCTCATCAGTTTTCCCCAGAGGAGGAAGAGGAGGAAGGTGCCACCCCGTGATGGTGCTTCCGCAAAAAGCAATGCTTTCTCCTGTGCCTGCCTCTGTCAAAACTGGTGATGCTGAGGGACAGTGATTGCAGGTGGAGACCAGGCTTCCAGACAGCTTTACCTCCTCTTGCTTCCTGTGGAACAGCCTCACTCCCTAGATGGGGCATCAGCTTGCTCTCCTGCTGCCCTCCTTCATGCTCTCTGCTGTGCTCCGGTGAGGCAAAAGATTCAGTGAGGTTCAGAATAAGTTGACTTATAGCTTAAGCATGATTGTGCATTAAGACTATTTATCAGAAACCTTCTTGTGTCATCCAAAGATGGGAAGCGATGAATGTGCTCTACAGTGTATACTCAGTCAAAGGCAGCTGGCGTTTTGCCTCAATACAGATTGCAGAATCCATCTACATGAAAGAAGGATTTCAGTATCTCACTCTAAGCCTAAAGAATCAAGACTGGCTTTTCAATCCTATTTCTCACCCCGTCTACTTCGGTGACCTATGGGAGCACATTTTATACCACAGCTTTCAAAATGACTAGTAATTTTGGTGCCACGCAGCCTGATCTTCAGACATGCTCAGCTCAAATTTCCAGCTTAAAAATTAAAGACTATATTTGAAAATGCTGCTATTGCCTCTGGCCCAATATCCCTGTTTATAATAAGGAGTTAGCTTATTTCCCAAGAATGTTGAGAATTTAATTACATAATGTCTGTAAAGCAATTGGAAGAAAAGCACTATATAAGTGTTAAGCATTATAATTGTATTAAATGTGTATGCCCAGTATTGCAGGGAAGGGATGTGATTATCTAATAAGCAATGACCTCTCATCACCAGCAATAAAAGACTTTGTGAGGACCACAATGTTATGCTGGCATAGGCTGAATTAAATGTCAAGAATATCAAGCAGTGCTTTTTAAGTTTTCATTGCACAGAAGGTTAAAAGAATTTCTGTTAAAACATGTACTGCCCAATCAGAATGCTCTCAGTACTAATGATTTTACAAATACTGGTACAGATATTAACTGGAAGAGCTAATTTGAGGCTATCTACTGTCACCAGCGCAGCTTTAGATGAATGAATTTTAATCCGACCCTCAAGAGTCAGTCTAGCCGAATAATAACAATGAAAAATGCATGAGAACAGCAATTTCAACATGGCCATTTCACAGACAAGCTTATTTTATGCATCAATAGCAAATAAATCAAGAAATTGGATGGACTTTCTGAATGTCTTTTACTGTTCTAAGTAAATCCATCTAGCCAGCGCAACCATCAGTTGTAAAGATTGGAGAGTAAACAGAGGAGGAATATTGATTGATCACTTTATTTGGAATGGAATTCCTAACATCACCTTTGCCAGGAATTTAGCTTATAGGGGTGAAACTTATTATCTTGTTGCTATAAGATGAACTATAAGATATCTTAATTGCTGGGATTTGGACTTGACAGATTATCTAAATAGAAACTGAAGCTTAAAAATACACTTGTGCAAACTTTACATAAATACCATGGAATAACAACTCATCATTAGCAACAAGTTGTTATAGAGCTCGGGTAGAAGGGGCTAATGAAGTGCTTTTAAAAGGCTCCATAAAATGTAATCTAATGGGTCCTAATTAGTAACAATGGGAATTAAAGGTTGTCACAGAAAAATAGACAAGTTAGTTCAAATTTAGGTGCCTAAAAAAATAATTTGGCCGATTTTGGCACAATGTTGTGGTCTATCACTTTTTGCTCTAAACCAGTTTCCCAGTAAGTACATACAGTGTGCCACTACCAGGAAAACAAACAAAAATTGGGTTTGGCGTGTCATTTATCGACTCCTAATATTAGGTGCTCAGGTTTAAATTTTGGGCCCAGTTCCCAGGTCATATTTCATTTGATTTGGAAGATGGCCCAGACCTTTGTATTAACACAAAGCAGAAAAGTTTTTATGTTAGTGCTTTCCAGTGGATTCAAGTGGAGTTCAGGCAGCCAAAGTTTCATTAAAACCATCAAGCCCTGAACAGTAGCTTATGAAAACAACAGATCATACTTAGTTTTTAAAAAGAAGTGAGAAATATTTTATTTGGTGAGTGTTCAGTTTTGCTATATGAGAACTGATGGAGCCTCAGAATAATATTCTTTAACATAAATTGCTGTATATGTTTCAGCATCTGAAATCTATAAAATCAAGATACCGAAATCTTTCAAATTTTTTTAATATGATTTTCATTGAAATCCTCAAGCACACATATATGCATTCAGCTTTGTGAAGATTCCCCTTCTGATGAACAAAATGTTGGAACTGTTCTATTAAACACAGGCAGGTTAGATAATTGATGTATTATTATACCTTAACAGATGCACAGGAAACGACTCTTGGATGTTACTGCTTTACATGTTACCACAGTGCCCGCAAACGGGCAGCACTGAACGGCTGGTACTGAAGATTATGTTTGAGAAGGCTTAAACAAAAGGCTTGTTTCGTTTACCCTGTCCTGTTTGGATCTCCATTCATGTGGGCAGTTTAAACATGGTATCAGAATTTCAAAGCAAATAACTTGCTGCCCATAGACTTCAGGTTTTATCGTTAAGAACAAATCTAAGCAAATGTTAATGAAACTGTTCTTTTCCAAATCCTCAGTAAGCTTCAAGAAAGCCTAACTTCATAGGTTAAAAAAAAAACAAAAAACAACACAGAATAAAATTCCACAAAATCCAGGAAGCAGGAAGGAAATATAAACCTTGATGGAAATAGTACCAACACTTTTTGAAACATTAGGCATTTAGAAAAGAGACAACAGAACACTTTTTCAAACAGCTCTTTGGCTTCCCTGACTCAGGGAGAAGATCCTCCTGCTCGCTGGGGAGAGCCATAGGGCAGAATTGCTCTTGGCTTTCCCTTGGTGAGGAGCCAGGCCCTCTGGCTAACTTTAAATAAAGTTGCTGTAAACACTCTGCTAGCACATTTACAAAGGAGGTCTGAATCTCTGGTGGAACAAGTGCACTGTGCAGTTCATAGAAACACACATGTGATACTTTGAAGGAATGTAAGGGGGTACTTTCACACACTCTCCAGTAGAGCAATTTCTCCCCTACCTTTAGGGCATACGCAAAAGAAGCCACCTTATTCAGTGCAGATGGTTTATCATACACTAAAGTCCCCTGCTAAACTGGATCAGAACTAGGGAAGTAATAAATATGCAACAGTTATTTCCCTCTTACTACTGAATTTTTAAATTGAAGGCAAATTTATCTCACCAAATTTATGCATCTAAAAGACTATGAGCTAGACATCATTCACTCTTCACAGCTGAGAGAAAGAAGTGTTGTAAAGAACAGTTCATTTGATTGTTATCATGATCTGCTGAAAAGAAGACCTCAATTGTTACACGCGTAAGAATTCAGGAATTTTTTAAATTTTTTTTTGTGATTATTGATATACGACCTATGTCTTGTTTCTGTCAAGTCAGGATTTTGAGGAGAACCTGAGTGATTTGTTGTTGGTATTTTGATTTTAGTGATAAATGTTTTTTAATTAACACTTCTTTTTTTTGCTGTGAAATTTCTGCACTTGACAGGCTGTTTAAATGCACCTAACAAATTGACGATGGAGGTCAGGTATAAACATTCCAACTTTGGAAATATTTCCAAATAACTATTATTTTTGTCTCCAAATCAGCTAAATGATCTATTCATTAGTTAAGCATATACCATATCCATGACTCTATAATAAACTGATTTTTTTACAATACAACAGTGTTGTATTGTATTGTATTGGTAAAGCACAGCTTCATTTTGCACTTCCAGCACAGAATCATTGAAATCACAGTGTTATCTTTATTAAGTATCATATGTATATATCAGACATATTAGATTCAAAAGAGTTTTATCACTGTCAAAACAATATTTCTCTTGACTCAGTCCAAACACATTCCAATCCTAACAAATCAACATGTCATAAGGTTTACTATTCTAATTAACAAGAAAAGGTGGCTTTTATGTCATGGGTAAATCATCTGTATTCTATTTATCCCACAGTCCTTAAACATTTTAGTTCGGTAAAAAACAATTAGGTCTTTGTCTCCCTGAAGCCGTCTTTTACTAACTTGCATAAAACTAAACCCAAAACTTTTACACAGAAATTAATCCCACCCAAGAAGAAAGGCATCCTTCAGAAACAATAGCATGTGTTCGTGCATATCAATAAGACAGTAGAGTTAAGACTGTGTGGAGCATCTTGACTTACATTTTCACACTCCTGAATGCTTTGATCTACTAGCTTTTAATGTAGGTGTTTGCTAATATAATTAGGGAAAAGCCATAAACAATTTCCCCAAACAGAGAAGCTCAAAGATTTCTGTTTGGGATTCTACAGTGAGCCCATCACTGTGATAGCTTATGCAATGAAACATGCAACAGAGATTTAACTCAGACATGGGAATTATTTGCTTGTCTGGATCTGATTTATCTTTGGAGTCCTGGGTCATTCTTATTTAACTTTCTGCCAGCCCTCCCACAGCATATGCTGTAGTGGAAATTTAAGAAGGGTCCTCTGAATGAATTAAAGCAGGATAAAGTTGTTCAGCTTCAACTGCACCAGTTGTAGGTTGACTTTTCCAACGCTGTCCTGGCTTGAACTATGAGAGAATGCATTTTTTAGGTAGTGGAAGAAACTCATAGGAAGAGGAGCCTGATTATCTACAGCCTATCACATTGGTTGGCAATTTATATAGATGTCGTGGTTTCATTCGGGACAGAGTTAACTTTTTTGCTAGCAGCTGGTACAGTGCCATGTTTTTGATTTGGGATGAGAACTACTTCTGAGAGTGCACTGGTATGTTTTAGTCACTAGGCAGCCAAGGCCTTTTCTGCTCCTCACACTGCCCCACCAGCGAGCAGACTGGGAGGGTGCAAGAAGTGGGCAGGAGATACAGCCAGGACAGCTGACCCCAACTGACCAAAGGGCTATTCCATATCACATGATATCATGCTCAGCATTAAAGCTGGGGGAAGGAGATGGAAAGGAGTTATGACATTCAGAGTTATGGCATTTGTCTTTCCAAGTAGCCATTATGTGTGGTGGAGTCCTGCTTTCCTGGGGGTGCCTGAACACCTGCCTGCCCATGGGAACTAGTGAATGAATTCCCTGTTTTGCTTTGCTTATACACGTGGCTTTCGCTTTACCTATTAAACTATATTTATCTCAACCCATGCATTTTCTTCACTTTTACTCTTCTGATTCTCTCCCCTATCTGAACCAAGAGAAGTGAGCGAGTGGCTGCATAGTTATAGCTGCCATCTGGGATTAACCCACTAACATAGGGCAACTATGACAATAGGACAAAGAAGGAATAAATCAAAAGTCTGCACTCAATCTGCAAATAATGTTGTAAAATATAAAAACGTAACAGGAGTTAAAACCCAGAAGAGAAGTGGGCTTATGATGTTTAGTAACGGAGAAGTAGAGAAGGTGTTCAATAGAAGAGAAGAGTGGAAATACAGACTGCAGGTATTGCAGTAAGCTGAAGAGTGGGACCAGGGCTTGTGCACTGCCATGCAATTGTTCAGTGCTTAACTTTTAGCAGACTCTGTAACATGGTTGGCTAGCTTGGGCTAGGAAGTGATTCCAGTAAACAGTATGGATGGGGCCATCTGGTTTGGAGCAGGGAGGAGTGAGTTTACCTGGACAGATGTCAGCCAGGACGTGTACTTACCCTAAGGGCCAGAGAACAGATTCTGATCTCTGCTGTTTATTAGTTATTATAGGTATGGCCATAAGTGTACAGAGCAGAATAGTCCTTTTGCTCTACAGCAGAAAAATGTTTTTATACCCTATACCACAGGTGCCCTGTGCTAAAGGGCTTGGTTGCTGGGGTCAGGAGGGGAGAGGATGGAAAGTTTATCACCTTTTACGGAAAGTTTCATAGCCATTAAAATTATTATTGTAATCTCACCAAATATATTACTCACCAAATAAATCTCACCAAATCTCACTAATCTCACCAAATAAACTAGACTTTTAAGTTCATCTGCCAGAAGACAAAGAAGGAAGAAAGAGGAAACCATCCTCTTTGTTATCAGAATTGTTCTGTGGCCAATACCAAGTAATTTTACTGTGTTTCCATATATGAATAAAGATTTTCTGTGGTCTAAGCAGTGAAGATCTGATTAGCAAACCTCATGAAGATGTTCACAGTTTAATACAAGTGACACTTATTTGCCTACAGCCATCTTTCTAGTAAGTGAAAGAACTTAATGAATAATTGAAACATTGCTATTTGATACCTGCTCAATTATTCAATGGTAAAAGAGAGAATATAAATTTTTAGGTAAACATTGCTACCCTGAATTTGTTTAGCTGTGGTGCTAAGATCACAGTGGCAGCTTTACCCACAGTGACAGTGAAGAAGTCAACCCTATTTTCTGATGGTTATTCTATGTTCTAACAGATAAGAAGCAACCTTTTCTGAGGCATTAACACTGGGGGGTCTCACAATGTTTGTAGATCTGGGGTGTGTTCAAGAACACAGAAAGGAGGTCAGAGACTTATGCATTGTGCAGCAAAATTTATTTTCCTTTTGGCTTTGCCTATTGCATCTTACAGAAAATTTCTAATTCATTACAGAGCACCGGTGCTGAGCATTCTGTTCAGCTATTGGTAATTGGGTTAAATTTCCAGGAAAAAAATGTAAGAAAGGTAAGATACAACATTTAGATTGAGAATTTGAAGCAATGATCAACTTACAGCTTGGGGAAAAAAAAAAAAAAAAAAGTTTTGCAATCTCTAGGTTACACAAGTAAACTGATGACCTACAATAACCATCTACAGACAGAGTATACATGAGTGCATACAGTATATATATTTAGACAAAGGGACAAAATGCTTCCAGCTAAAATTGAGCGGTCAATATTTCATATTAGATTTTTTTTCAAATCAGACTAGCAAAATATACCTACTTAAGAAATCTAGATCTTGGTAGCCAAAAGTTCAGATATGCTCAGAGAGACACCCTATTATTTGTATAGGCCCTTGCAAGAATATTTGAATGCCTGCCTTGGAAGCAGGTGGCCTGAAGGAGCTTTGGAGGGGTTGTGGTTACCACCTGCAACAGGCTGACTTCCTCAGGGACACTCAGAGCAAAACATGAAAAACCATGACTCAAAGAAGACATGAAAACCAAACTTACCACTGCGACAGTTACATTATCACAGGGAATGTTACAACTCATGTGACTTTTTTAATAGAGGAACCCAATTCTTCCAAAGACGTGTATTTTAAATACTCTGTCTGGACTTTCTGGAATGATGTTTTTTAACTCCACCAGGAATCAGCCAGGACTTCACACCTGTGTAGCAGGTCAATTAATGTTCTTAACTTTACTCTGTGTACAGAAATCAGACTCTAAGGTTGAACTCCCAATTGCTTTGTTTCTACAACTCTTTTCAAGGTTTCTCCAGTTCTGACTTGACCAAGTGCTCACCTCTGGGCAAAACTTTCTGTTAATATTTGCTCTGTGCAGGTTCTTAGATATGCAAAGCTTAAATGTACTAAATAGACATGAAATTTTGATGTCATTAACTTGTATTCCTATTGGTATAACTTTTGGTTTACCTCCAAGAACCTGAAGTCCTAACAAAAATTTGTTCAGAGTACAATAGCAGATACAGTTTGAATTTCCAGATTTCTTGCAAATGGTACCGACTAGTCCTTTCACTGCTTATTCTAAAAAAGGACAAAATATTGCAAGGAGAAGCATAATGGCATGATTTCCTAAGTAATTTAATTGTCCCTGATGCTTTCCCAAGTTTGACAGCAGTATCAGAAGAAACAAGGTACTGCTTCCACAAGTTAATGATAATGCCTTCAACCAGGACAGCAATAATTGAGTTTTAATGTCCTGCACTGTTGCTTGTCATAAATCCTCTCTATGTGAAACTCTAACCTCTGCTAGGCAAGATTAATGGTTAACAGTGTATATAATATTTATTAAACCTCTTTTTATATTGCTTGGCAATCTGTGCTGCCATCAAACAACTTGAAATAATTGACATTTAGCGCATCAACCTTCTTTTGACTAAGAAGCATGACATTCATGTAGATAGTAAACATTTGGCAATTGCTGTAAATGTCTTCAAATTTAACGCCATGACCTTTTCTCAGGTAAATGTTTTGGGATAAAATGTAAATAGTGATTTGCTGTATGTCAAATATCATGCAACGTCAAGTTTACTGTCATCTTATTCTTGAGAGGTTTGCAACTTGATTCTGACCTGTTGCTTCATCTTTTAAACTTTTGTATAAAATACATGTGTGCGTTTTTTCAGTCTATTTTTATGATTGGAAGAATTTAATTTAATTTTTCTTTTTCTTCTTAGTTCTATTGACCCAGCAAAATTACTACCGAAATAAACAGGATGAGACATAAATTTTAGCAAGGTGATTTTAGTAATGTTGTATATGTAAGAGTGTTTTAAAAAATGGTAGTTGTTTTTTTTTGTTCTTTGCTTGTCCTGTCATGTACTCTAAAGACAGTGCTCCAGAAACAAACAAAATCACCAAATTCACACTAGGAAAAACAGTTGAAGAAAAAATTACTACAAAAAAAATAAATGTTGGATTCATTCAGGTAAAAAAGGCATTACTATGTTGTGATTGAATTTGGTCCAGAATGAACACAGCAGGTGTCTGATTGCATGTGAGGTCAGCAGGTAATTATTTACATTTAACCACTTTGGAGTACAGTCAATTTGGAAAGAAAACCTGGAACATTTCCCTGTATAGTCCTGTGATTTAGAAATTGAGGTATTTAATTATTAATATAGCTTACCAGTTCCTACCAGTGGACACACATGCAAGTGAGAAAACATTTCTGGAGTGAGAGGAATATAGGGAGTTACTAAGAGATCTGCTTTGGTCAATGGGACCCTAAACAATATGTTGTAAGACTTAAAACATGAAACATGTCTGTTTAAGTCCCATGACTTGTCTTCCTGTTATCCTACTCCATCGCCATTTGGCTGAGCTTCACATGCTCCTACTAACTCTTGATCAGCTTCTGAGGCCCATAGAGGTGGGAGTAGCAATTCTTGTGCCAGCAGAAGTCCCTGCTGTTGTCTGAGGTCGAACCCAAATCCTTCTGATACTACTCTTAACTGCCATTTTAGCCATATGGAGGTCTGTCTCTTAAGGACAGCCATAGGGCAGAGCACATACTTGCTATGATCCAGCTATCATTGCCTATCGCTATCATCAGTGGTCTGTTGTCATCATGTTTCTCTTCTACAGGATTGTCCTGCTCCTCTGACTCATTTAATCTGCTGTTTTCAGAATATCAGTTTACACAGGAAATTCCAAATAAGGCAGATAAAGCCTCAGCAAGAACTGCTCATGTAAAACTCATTCTCATCATTGCCTGTAAGATCCTTCTCAGTTCCTTCCCCCCATACATATCTCCAAAAAGAGTTGTAGGATGCATGAGGATCTTGGGTTGTTCTTCTACAGCAAACCCTTCTCCAGAAAATTCCAAGCAAGGCCAGATACAGATATTTCCTTTGGACTGCCAACCTTATGTCTCTTACATTTACTGTCAAAAGCCAACCAGCAGTCTCTGCTCCCAGTGCTCCACCATACTGAACATCACATGTGCCAGGAACAGAATCTTCCCCATTCAACATATTTCCCTACCAGTAGTCAGTAAAGCTTCCTGCTCTGTCTCTATAACACAGCAAAATCCTCTGCATGGGTAGCCAGCACTAGCCTTCCTTGTTTCCAGACGTGTTTGTTATGATAACAAAGCTTTCAGTCATCTATTCAACTTTCTGTGCCAATGTGGCATTAGTGGACCTTCTTACAAATGAATACGCTGCACAAAATGAAAAAAACCCAAACCACCAAAACCCAAAAATACCCAAATAGCTGAAATGAATAGCTAAAATTAAATGCAGAGAATGGACTTCCAAGAGTCACAACACACATTTCAAACATTTGGCAAAGCAGTGCATGAGTGACAGGACTTAGAGGAAGTCATTAGTATGGTCATGAACCCCAGTGTAACCTGAAAGGAATAACAATAATCCAGGATAAAGAAGTTAAACGTAACTGCAAAGTAACAAGGAGCAAGACCCCCACCCTAAGACATCCACAACTTGAAAGGCAGAGTGCAGGATGCTGTATTATTGCTTGGCTTAACTGAGTGCTGATGGGTCAATAAAGAGGAAATATATTCTGCCAGTCTGTCACTATCTGCAGACTACCAAATAATAAGTATGGATATGTTTTTTAAAAAGGAAGAAATTAGCTTTGTATTCACAGTGACATATTCAGTGATGGAAGGTGTCTATCCAGTAAGTCCATATTTGCAGAACAGGCAGTATAAAACTCATTATCTCTTGACTCAAACAACAATCAAAGACACTGATGAGCAAAAGACCTAAGTCCATCAAGTCATCAGTAGCTATAATCAATAACCAGAGGCATAGGTTTGGCCATCAAACTGTAAGTGGCAAGAGAAGATAAAGGCAGCCATTTGTTACAGTAACAATGACCCTATAGTCAATAATAATGTCTCAAACATGTGAAAGTTTAGTTCGATTTCACCAGGCTCTAACTTCCTTAGATACTTTGTTTCTGGATCACATTTAGAAATTTTGACCTTCCCTATTGATTAAATGGCAATTTCATATAGCCAATGATTAGATAATCCAATCTTATCTGCCAAAAGTGATCAACCATATATGAAATAAAGGGCAGAAGTTGTGTAATTTACAATACAAATGAGCTGGTTCCTGTAGCTCTGATTAAATAAAACAAAAAAATCAAATTAAACACTGATCAAATTATAGGGGTGGCACTGTAACAATTTTAATTTTTCATGATTCATTTAATTTAAGACAGCACTTAGCTAAAAAATAAATAAAAAAGAAAACCCTTTTTACTCTGTCCTTCTTTGAAGTTAATTAGCCTTACTTAAAACTATTTCTTGAAATGCCATGGTGCAAAACATTGAGAGCTATTTTCAAAGTCATCCAAGTATTATTTCTACACCACACATAAAAGTGCTGACAGCACCCTCAGTGATAAATTTAATTTGGGGATAATGCTTTCACTTCTAAAAAAGATTTTTCCCAAGCTGTTTCAGTCCATTCCAGAGAACTTGCTTCCATTAAAATACTAAAAAGACAACTTCAAAGCATCAGCTCAGTTGATTGTGTCCTAAAGATCAGCAAGCAATCCAGCCTGGAGAACTTATGGTTTAGGCAGCTTTTCTTGTCCATCCACCCGAGCTCCATGCCCACATGCAGGAGGACGAGGGGAGGCAGGTGGCTCCCCCCCGACACTCTTCTCCTGGAGGAGGAGAAGAAAAAGTGTCTGTGGTCACTGATCTGCATCAAGAAATAGAGTATTGGAAGGAAATACCATGATGTTACCTCTGAAGAGCATGCATCATTAGACATCAGCTTTGTGTGATTTTGTGGTTTCCACTAGTATGGGAATTAAATTCTTTGACTGGAGAATTCATATTAAGCTCCTGCCCAAAATGACATGTGGAGTACACTGTCCATTTTTAATAAAGAACTCAATGCCAGAAAAGTAATAGGATTGTCACTGTGGCTCTGATATCTGGATCGATAGGTCAAATGTACACAATAATGCACAGGTGGTCGTTTTTTGACAACACAGATTCAGAAATAAAACAATTACTGTAAGCATGGCATCAAAGCTATACTGTTAACAAACTGGAAGATGGGTTCTTTCTGGAAATAACATAAGTGAAAGTTCGAAAGCAGAAGATGGGATAACATAAAATGAGAGTGATTGAGGTATATTTGGTGCATTTTAAATCTATGTTTTTTTAGAGATAAAAACAATGTAAGGGTAATCAGTGGTTTAAAAGAAGCTCATTTCAAAATAAGAGAGCTAAATGGAGATGGTGAAAGTGTAAAAACCTGGGATGCTGCCTCCCTGGCACTAAGAAAGAGGCAGCAAGGTGAATACAGATAAATGATTAAACTAATTAGTTAACACTAAAGAGGAAAGTGTAACTTTGACTTATTTATAACTAGTATTTACTCGATAAACTATAAAATTTCTGAGTTTTTGAGCACACAATTGAAATTCAGTAAAGTGACAGCACATATTTTTGAGATGATACCTGTGAGAGGCTATGTAGAGTTAACCAATTTACAAACCCGTGAAATTCCAAAGGCTCGGAAGAGCCGTGAAAGTAGATGGCCTGAGTAAACCAGGAAGTGATCTATGCGGTTTCAGTATAGTTGCATATAACGGAATTTGGTTTTATAATCACTGTAAATAACATACAAAAAGAAGAAAATTACAGTTGCAAATTTGAGCACATCAAAGGTGACGCACTCTTAAATCAGCTCCCATTTATTATATATCATGATACAGTCTTTAATGACATGATAACATACCCCTACCTCATTAAGTGTGCAGAATGTACTGTGATTAAAGGAAGAATGTTTTACAGTGGGGAAAAAAGCACCTTCTGTTACAGCACAGGATGAAAGCCCAGGAAAGCAGGATGTACCCGTATCTATCACAGACTGCATATGTGATGGCTATCAGAAGGCAGATAAAAAAGGATTTGGAATATGACTGCATGGCCAAACTTGTACTTGCTAATTTCTGAATATATTTTCAGCAAAGTTATGAGATGCTGAAGTAGTCCTGTATTGGTGATTAATGTTTTTTTATTCTAATGACATTAAAATACGTAACAGTTCTTAGGAACAGTAAGCTAGGAAGAGTCATTTTCACTACAGTGCAAATTAAATTCTAATAAAGGAGTGCAAACCGGTGAGGAAATTAAAACATTCTCACCGTTTCAGCTCATCTGATACAGATTTTTACACTGAGTCATGAAATAATGGAAGCTTACAGTATTCCACATACAAATGTCCTTAAACATTTGATCTGTCCTGTTGATGCTTTCCTGTACAAAGCATTTTGTTGGCAGACAGTCCCACTCTACACAAACAAATTCTGATTCTAGACTTAAAAATACTTAGTACAAAGTAAACAGCCTTCCATAGCTAAGCCATTGTAGATATTCTCCAACCAGTTTTTCATTAAAACAGTTCCTTTTACATTTATTTTCAAAGTATTGCAGAACCTGTTTCTGAAAGTCAAGCAGGAGAAGGCACTGTTTAAGTTGTAAAAGATACTTCTTAGACATAAGAGGGAAGATAAAGAAGATGTTAAAGAGTAACTAGTATACTGAGTAATTCACGGTCATATGTTAAAATGTACAGAGAAGTCCAGATGTATATATTCTCTGACTCACTACTATCTCATTTTATACAGGAAAATGTTATATATTTTTCAAAATGTTAGCTGAATTGTAATTGGCATGTGAAACAAAGGCTTAGCAATAATAAAAATTTTCATCAGCTCCCAGTGCACCTTAAATGAGAATTAATATAGTAAATATTTTAAAACAATGCAAGGCTACAAATCGAGAAATTATAAACCAGAAAAATCTGTTTTCATAAGAATCAAGTTCCTCCAAAAGACTATTGTTGCTTCCTGAAACTTAATGCTAGTTCTTGAAGTCACCTCCAATTTTTTCTGCAAGCCAAAATGTACATAAGTACACACAAATGCTGTTTATAAATCTGAAAAATAGATGTTTTCAAAACTGTAATACTAAGGCTTTTGAATGCTGAAGAAATCTTTTTAGTAATATTACAAAAAGCAAAAATTCATCATAGAAGCAAATTAGAAAAACACATATGAGCTCATTTCTGACTTGTCAACTATTTTGGAGTAATATGATGTACAACCTGTGATCTGCAATTATTAATGCCCAAATAAATTGATCTACCAGTAAGTACTTTTTGTTCCACTTAAAAAACCCTGACTTTTATTGATTTGAATATCAGGTTTTAAAACTCATTTTAGAACACTGCTGTATATTTATTTCATATTTATATCCCTAAATACCTCTGATTTTCTCATGATTGTAGTTCTATATAAAATAATTTCAGTCAAGAGAAAAGCGTGAATGTCCTTTGAAATGTGGGAAAGAATATAAAGGTAGTACTCAGCAAGTACATTAGCTGTACACTGACAATCATTAATTTTAGCTAAGGTGGATTTATCAGGATTAGCAATTGCTACTTGAATGTTGAGGTTTCGGTGTTGCTGCAAAAGGTAAAAAAGATTTAGCACATCTTGGAATATAGACTTTAATACAAGAAGTGTAGGGATATCTTCAGTAACAATTCATGGAAGATCCTGAGGTTAAAAAAAGGGCTAATTAGGTTATTATTTCCACAGAACAAGTTGTTTCCCTCCTGTAAATTGTTAGGTAGAACAGCTCAGAGTCTCTGTCCTCACACTAACAGTACACTGATTTAACCCTTCTTTTTCCTGGTTTATATCAAGTTCAAATTAGACTCCATCAGTTCTACCATCCTAAGATGAATCCAGCTCCTTGATTTTATATGTCCTGTGAAATCAGTATTCAGGACACTTTCTGAGTTGAGGCTGCCTATTAGGAGGCAAAAGCTTTTCAATTCTGAGGATGGCTGCAAACAGACGAGACTCTGCAAACAATTTGCAATATATACCTGAGGAGGACCAGTTCATATTAAGTGTTTTTAACTTATGGATCAGAAATTAGGCTCTGTGGAACCATTTCTGGCACTTGTTCTACCTGCCTGCCCTGCTGGTAGAGAAGGCAGGGAGGAGCCAGCTGTGGCTAGTGTGGCTAGTGACTGCGCAGGCTCCTCCCGCCCCTCACAAAAGATATTTCCAGGAGAAAGCTCCACAGCTGGACAAAGCAACGTGGTGATGGCTTGTTTCAGGGTTGTGGGAACAGCAGGAAAGGGCTCAATGCATCCTCCCCACTCTGCTCTGCACCAAATGCAGCTGGACCAAGTCGGAGAATACAGACCTATGTTGTGCCTCCACCCTGGGCATCCGCAGTGCTGTAACACGAGGGGCAAAAATAGCACAGATAAATATTGCGGATCTAAACATAACAAAATGAGACTTCGGAAACGTCATTAGCATTAAAAATGCTTTCAATAAGTGGTTGTTAGCAGCACATATTTTTTAATCAGAGAATCCAAATCACTTCTTAAATAATGTGAGGGGCCATCATTCCTATCCCAACTTCTTGGGGACCTTCTCTGCCTCAAGGAGCTTGTAGCCTTGCTTTTAGCTAGTTATGCAGCAAAGCCACACAGTATTAGGTAGGTGGGTGGGATCTTGATATTTTTTCCTTCTCAGGCTTCCTCTGGTACAGAACTGAATGTCTGCCAGCCTTTGGATGAGCACCTGCATGACAGAATGTTTCTATCCGAGTGCTGAAAACTATTCTTAGGCAACATTTGTTTAAATCTTCCCTTTTTAGTAGACTTGCTGGTTGCTCTACATTGCTAAATATGTCTATACATTGAATCGCCACCCAGCTTATGTCCAAAAACTCTAAGTCTTAATATTTGACCTGTGTGAGTTTGGGGATCGTGATTTTTTTACTAAACTTGTTCAATTTAAATTCCAGAAAAAATCAAAAAGCTTGAAACACGGTTCATAAGTTCATGCAGCTGTACAACTTAAAATTAAGAGCCTAAAGAAGTCCTCATATCCAGAAGTTAACTCATTGTATTTCCTGGACAGATGTGAAAACACACAGCAATGCCCTTGGCTAAATAAGATGGAGGCAGGAAACTTTCATACCGCTTTAAAGGAAAAGTCAGAAAAGTTTTTGCTCATTTCTGCAGCCTCTGTGAATGCTGGGATACATATAGAAATTTGTAGTCAAAGGCCATTCAGGTATAAACTAATCCCTAGATCTTCAAATATCTTTACATATCAAGCTCCTGAACTTCCAATGACTCCCAAAGGTTTTAGTGACCTAAATCACTTTGAAGATATGGTTAGAGAGATGACTTCTTTTTTTTTTTCCTTCACACCAGTCCTCACAAGAAAGTGACTATTCAAATGTACCTCTCCACCATCGGGTACTACTGCTCAATGCAAAAAAAAAGAGACTCTTAAGTATAAAATTTCATCTCTTAGGGAAGGAATGTAAGGGGAACTCTGCAGGACGGTAATCACAAGCCCAAATTTACCGCTGAACCCTCACAGTGAGCAATAGAGAGTGGCAGCAGGGAAGCCAACGCTAGATCTTTTCTGCACAAGTGACTCTAGAGGCATTTTGTCTCTCCTTGAGAAAGTGACACAATGAAGCTTTCAGTGCATGCAGAACATTTGAAGTTATTGAAGTCTTAGTGTTCCCTTATTAAAATAAAAATTTCCCGGATAGGGAGTTGACATGGCTGCCTGATAGACAGCCATATGTGACCAAATAAGCCCACTTTTAACCAGTGTTCTGTTCTAAAAGAAATTCTCTGTGTAATAGAGAAAATTAGGGTAATCAACCTATTTTTATAGAAAGGGCAGAAATAATTTTCTAGCATATCTAGAATGCACGGTATAGAGATGTCACAAGAAATCCTTAAAAAAAAGTAAGCAGCAAAAGTAATCACTGGACTTGTAGACGCATTTTAGATGGATAGAATAAAAAACTAGTTATCGTCAGCTCACCAGGAAAGGTGAAAATGCCATACTCAGAAACTACTAGGAAAAATATTTAGTGAACAAATAAAAAAGTTATGAAGCTGAAACTATAAATAGAGTTTAGAACACTTTACTTTTAGCTTCTTTTCAGCGATCAGGCAAAGCAATTATTAAGTGAAAAGAAATTACCAGTTTCCAAATGTGGTTATTTTGAGTACACTTACCCAGTAATAGCTGTACTATTTAAGTTAAACTACATGCTAGTAAAATGACTATGAATTGCTAATAATTAACAGAAAAAATATAAAAGTAATCTTTTACCTTTGTTAGTGAGCAGATGATAACTAGTTTTTATGGCATTCCAAATACATGTATTTAGAAACAATTGTGAAGCAAATGCTAGATAAATAGGATTATAAAAAAATGTTAAAAATCAGAAATATGCACTAGTTTAATCCTTTACTTTTTCATTGGACCAACACAGGAATTTGTTTTCACATTAAAAATTTTACAGTGTGCTGCACACAAGAATATAAAAAAATAAATGCCGAAAGATAATGGTTAATGATTTAACTTCTAGGATGTGATCTGCATTTGATAAAACTGACAGATCAGTAGCAGCTTTAGAAGAAGAAAGATCATACTGCTAGCTATCATAATTTTTCCAGCTGCCAGGAAAATTAAGGACTTAGAGTTCCGCATCCAAGTTGGATGAAATTTTTATAGCGCAAGTCTTAACCTCGTAGTGCCTCTTTAGACAGGTGTGCAAAACTTGGTTGCAAGCATAGAATTATCTGCCAGGTCTCAAAGATGACTTCTTTTGTCGCAGTAGAATCAGGACTGGGGAAATGTGGGAGCTCTGAAAATCGGAAACGATGAGGTTATTTTGGAGCAGAAGAGTTCACTACCATATCTCATCTTCATCTCATCCATGAAACGCGAAAAAAATAGAAACAACTGGAAAGATGCATTTCCTCTTCCCCTACAAAAGTAGGATGCAAAGCATTTCGCAGTAGGTTTCAGTGAAATCTGAACAGCTCTCCATTGTGAGAAAATGCCTTTTATTATTTCGAAGAATTCTCAAGAATGTTGCTCTCCTTAAAGACTCTAATAGAGACCCTAGTAGCTTTTCTGCCAATGGAAAGACTTTCTTATCCTTACTAATCCCCTGGTAGATTGCTTTAGTAAACCAAAAGATTTCACCATTCTTTGTATACTTATATAACACACTACTACATTATTTAAGTACTTGAATTATTTTCCCAGTTGGAGCAACAAAATGCAGTTAAATTACTACTGCTCAACTACAGTGGTCTGTTTCCTGGGGCTGATCCCAACATTCCTCTGCCCTCTTCTCTGTGCAATCCTTATTTAGAAGCACCCAGATTTTTGATAGAACTGATTTGTCTTTTTTTTTGCACATCTTTCCGCCCAGAGTATTTACAGAAATGTAGGATTCCAGCTTGCAATTCTTGCACCTAAAAATCTCACTGTGAATGCATGGTCACAAGATGAATTTGACCTATGACTGAAAGCATCTGAGTTGATGGCATGACAATGTTGTTATGGAAATGCCTAACATACAAAGCCATATGACACAGTAATTTTAAACATACCTTGTCTGAGAACTAAGGATTAATTCTCAGTTGCATCACCAACAGACATATGGTCTGAAATCTGTTCTGTGAATGTGAAAATTCTGCCAATGGAATGTATAATTATTCTACAGATTGGATTAGTTGATAAGGCATTATATGTGATTTGTTCATATTGATTTTAAATCCTAGGGAAGAAAACAGCATCGTTTAGACTATAAAGAAATTGCGACATTTTCACAAATCAGCCAAAGCTTGAGTTAAAGTACACTGTAACTTCAGTATAAGCAAATGAGTTGTTATTAGCAAGAGGCTGTAAATGCAGTTGCTGGTGAATCTATGGGATTCAGAATGGTCATTACCAAAGCAGAAGTCACCATGTGGAAGCCAAGATGAGTTATTTGAGTACTGAAATATATGTAGGTCATCAGTGAGAGATATATGTGTTCAGTCCCACCATTTATTTTTTTTTCCTTAAGTAAAGAGGAGGATGGCTGAGAAGGAGGAAGCAGTGGAAACTCTTTCGAAGCTATTAGTAGAAATAAAAAATCTGTTCCTACATGGAGGAGGTTCATATGCGTGTTCTGTAATGGGGGTGAAGTTAGAGGGGGAGGAGGCAGAGGATGTGACTCAATTTACAAGTATTATGTATTATTTTTAATGCCCACTCATCTCTTGTAATTCCTGTCCAGAAGTTGAAAAAGTAAGTAAGAAGCCAGAATAAAGCTCTCCGTAAGTCTCTGCAAGATTCTCAGTCATAACCTGATGTCTGAGAAGACCTACTTTTGAAGTGGGAGAAGCAGATGAAATAATTTGTCTCTTCTGAAAACCTCTGTATAGTTTCTGTTCTTGGTTCCTTGTTCTCAAGACAGTTGAGATGTAAAACATTTACTTCTAAATGACTGCATGTTTAAAGATGCAGCCCTAAAGATATATTTTTTCAGGAAAAAGAAGGCTCAAGCTTATTTACCAAAGTGCTCTTTGCCACTGAAGTTAAACTGCTTATACCACAGTCTCTGTTTTTCTAGATATTAGAAATTCAAAATCACTTCTCATTATATTTGGCACTGATCTTAATTTAAAGCATGTGGTGCAAGCCAGAGATGTGCTTCTGTAATCAGTTGCCCTTTAAACAAATAGACTTAAAGTTTATAGCAGACACACTATTAGTAAAATTAACCCTTTGTTTCCAACAACAGTGATACACCCCCTGGATTCCTTCTCCTCTGGGCATGCTGTACCAGGCTGCTGCCTCTGTCACAGGCTGTACACTCCAATTCAGTGGAAACACAAGCTTGGCAGAGTGGTGCTGGGTAGATCTTTATTCTCCCAATCTGCACCTTTCAAGGGACCTGTAATGGTTCTTAGTAATTTCTGAGACATTCTGAGCAATTTTACCAATCAATGAGGCTGACTGCCAGGTGTTAAATGTTTGCACTCCTTTTCTTACATCATATTGAGGACAATGAAGAGAGTCTGGCACTAGTAGTAATTTCTCAAAAGCAGTGATGACACTTAGAGTGAACAGCTAAAGGCACTGAGGCTGATGAAAAGAAAAGGAGATATGTCTCAGTGGTTTGTATCTTCTTCCATCAGTAGGTGCTTTTCCTGTTTAATGGGTTCACTTTCATGAGGAAAAAGGTCTTGGAGGCTCCCACATAAAACATTTATTTCTAGATATCATGGCATATAACTGACAGCTCAAGGATGAGGAACCCAGTTTCATAAAATCATAGAATAGTTTGGGTTGGAAGGGACCTTTGAAGGTCATCTAGTCCAACTCCCCACCTACTGTACAGCAAAGCCCCAGTCTGAAAATATTTCCTTCTCAAACTGGTGGACACTGTTCTTCCAGCAACATCCCTAACTTCCTCTCCTTCCTCCTTTTTTCACTCCACAACCTCCCAAACCTCAGGTTAGCATCCCCAAACCTTTCCAGACAACACAGTCAGCTCCTGGAGCACTTCTCAAGCACCACCCAACCAACCTATTTCACCAACAGAGCAGTGTCCCCCTGGAAATTCCCAAAGTACTTCTGCTACTAGAAAGCACTTGCAGTTACCATGTTTCTACACACTGGGGAGATAAAAAGCATGCCTGGACAAATTCTATCAGTCGCTGCTCAGTTCAGGTAAGCTGACATCAAGTTAGAAGTGTATGTACATTTAGCCAAAGAGCACACGTAGAACATATTTTAAAATAAATATTTGAATATTATCCTAGCTGATTTACATCTGCTTAGATGTTTATACAGATTAACATTACCATAATATTAATATTAATATTAATCAAAAAAGCATACAAAATACGAAAGTATTCAGTGCTCAGTAGTGGTACAATCAAAGTCTCCATACTATATTAAAGGCAGTACTATAGCTAGTTGTGTATGTTTTATGTTTTGGGTTTCTTAACTAATATTTATCTTTTTATCTAAAGAGGACATAACTTAATCTGAAGATGTATTACCTTTTGGAATACCAGAAATGCCAGAGCCAGAAGATAACATGTGACATACAGTATGAAGCATAAAGAACACAGGCATAGCCTTGTCCACCAGATTTATTCTGTGAAACAGAGTGCAACGGAATTACACAACTATCAGATTTCAAGAGATGCTCTGAAGTATCTTTTAATCTTACTAAGGTTACCTATTTTCTTGAAAGAATTTACAATTCAGCAATTAAGAGGCTAAAAAATGTTGCTACTTATGTTTTGTTTTTTCTTTATTGCCATTTTTTATAATGGATAGTGAAATAGTTGCTGTTTTGTATGCAACTTCTTCACCAGATTTATATAATTCTGTTTTCTCTTAACAGCCCAGATACCTTCATGGCAAGTTGAAAACCAGTGGGTGATAACTTTGCTCTGCTTAAGTCAATGATAAAGTCAACGGAATTTCAATTGCCACATGTAGGGGCATGATTTAAATGCAATGTTTGTACTGAATAGCTAGCAGAGTTACTAGCTAGGTATGTGAATCATGGTGATAGGAATATAATATTACATGTGTCAATCCAGAGCGTGTCTTGAAGGCCCACCTACACAACTAAATTCTTGAAAGGTTGTGAGACAAGTTTATGATCTTTTACACTGATAGAAATAGCTTCCTATCTCCAGCTTCAAAAAAGTACTTTTGTCTTCCTCTGTGTGAAAACTCATTAACTAGACTCATAGTTTTAAGATAATAATTAAGTTAATGTATTTAGACCATCATTTACTCCAACTCTTTCCTTAACCACTTCATAATGAAGTTAAACTGCGAATTAAAAGGTATCCTTCTGTTCTTTTATTTCAGAAGTCCCCAAATTTGAAGCTATAATAATGAAATAGGTTTTGAGTAATTCACTACCCAAACGAAATAAAGTAGTGTGACTGTGTGTGGGATGCTACGCTGTACAAATGGGACCAGAGATCAGCAAAGTAAGTAGTGTGTATTTGTAGTTTGACTTCTCACCTTCTGTACTGTTAATTCATTAGAGAATTTACTCTGTGCTCCTTATCACAGTGTACAAAGACCGAGAGAGACTTCAATGATTACAAAATCAGATGACAACACTGGGCAAAAAACCCTGTTATATGTATTACGGCAAAAACTATAGGCGCGTTCTTTCCCATCTGACTTTAGCCATCAAAGAATTATGTATTATTTTCACTAAGAGGGAGAAATATCTGTATTTCTAAACTTTTGAATTTATATTAGGCACTTACAGAGATTAAAGATCACTTTAGATGATTAAACTCAGCAAAGTGAGCCCTCTGGCTAGTGTATGACAGACTCCAGAGCTGTGGAAAAAAAATGAGGGGAAGAGATCTCTTGTGGACCTCTTACTTCCACAGATCTAGTGGACTGTTGTGTGGAGTACCAAGAAGTTCTGTAAGATGTCTTAGAGAATTTCAATATTCCAGATTCTATTGGTTTTTAGCTGCCACAGAGTACAAAAACAACCTTTAGAGTACCAGATATTTGCATCATATCCGGGACTTCCTATTATACTTTCACTTTGTAGAATCTTGGAAAATTGGATGAAATTATTTCATTTACTAATTCACCAAAAATACCATTTTGAGGTTCTGTTCTGATAAAAATAATGTATGAGCTCTTATAATACCTATAGATACTGTCAACTGGCCTTAAACTAAAGAATGAGATACAGAGATACCCATTATTACTCACTTGAACAGAAAAAAATTACATATTGTCCCTTCAAAGAAATTCACCAAATTAAAGTTTTCTTATCACTATATCTAATTGCAAAATGTAATTACTCTTGTTTTAGGTATAATTAATAATCATATAAAATCCTGAATAATTTGATAGTAAGTGGAACTAAAAGAATCAACGTTCCTATTAGTATTCATTGAAAATAAGAGTTCCTGTATTGTTCGCAAGTGTTATGAGTTCTATAATCTTCTCCTATAAAACAGAAAAGTTCATTTAATAGTCTTAAAGCAGCTTTTTTTAATGTTACATCAGCATACTAATTAGATAACAACTATGATACCTTTCTGTCTTCCAGCATACAGATGCTTCCTTGAAATGAAAGAATTTCAGCCCTAGTTGCTCTTATCAGCTGGGGCACACACCGAGAAGTATCCATGGGTTATCACCTCCCTTGGAGACAGAGACATTTAGGGGGAGAAATGGGTGGTGCAACAGGCATTTTTAGCAGTTCTAGGAGCTGATGTAGTAGCCTAGAAATAAACTCAAAGAGGGCTTACTTGTCATTAGCGTTCTTTTTGCCTTTTTTTTTTTTAGTAAAAAGCCTTTCTTAGAATAGTTTATTTATTCTGTGGTGTGTTCTAGTGTTTATAGTTTCCCAAAGACACCTGAAATTTCTGCTAAGATCAAAACTTCACTATGTCTGTGGTAGTTAGGGAGTGTTACATTGATTCAGCTTTCATTTCTAATCAATGGAAGTTCACTGGAGAAGTTATGCCAAACCATTGTTAATTCCCCCATCACATGCACCGTCAGAAGGCGACGTTTACAGTTTGTCCTCTAATTGTGCCTGTGGGCTGCCCCTGAAGCAGCCCTGAGGGTGGGCTGGCAGAGAAATCTCACAGGAGCTTGGGTGGAGAGCTGGAATGGGTCTTTCAACTGCCATTACGGAATGTGTCAGCAAGCAGAATCCTTTCCGGTGCACAGTCAGGCAGGTTGCATGAAGCAGGGAGTAATATATTGCCTCGGCCTCTTTATAAAGTCTTAGATATCTTCAAGATGGAATGTTGTCTGGATTTTTTGTTCTTGTGTGTCTAGGACCATGAATAAGAATCATGTTGTTCAGGATAAAAAAAACCAAACCAACCACCACTGGTAACATGGGACAAGGAAAAAGGATTTAAAAATATTTTGGTTAGTTAAGAGCCTCTTATTGTGCTACTCATCATTAGAGAAACAAAGATAAAATAACTAGAAAGACCTGGGGCCACTCAGACAATAAAGTGATTGTACAAGCACTTAATGACTTTCCTTTATGGATTACATGAGAATGTTAAAGATATATCATGGGAAAATATTCATAAAACATAGCTCCATTTTTCCACTCAGCATGGGCAGGTTTGCAAAATGACTCTTTTGACCAGCTTTAGATGTAGGACAAAAATTTAATTTCACAAGCATCTTGGCAAGTAGAGCAAGATTTTCAGAACAGACCACGACAATACTAATGTGGGACAGGCTATCAATTTTTCTGCGTTGAAGTATACTGGTTGCAACTAAATTAGGAGAGAGCTTTAAAAGCATGTTTATTGTATTAACAGCTTTGTGGAAGCCATTAGTAAAAACTATTTTCCAAAAGTAGGAAGTAATATTTTCAGGGAGTTTTTTTCTCTGCTTGTTTTTATTTAAAAAGAAATACTCGTATGAAAATTTCTGTTGCTTAGGAGTACATTTGTTCCACAGGGATTTTGATTTGAAGTCAGGAAAAAGCAGTAGCAGCTGATAAATTCCTGTGTGCATATTTTTATGCAAGTATCTCTAGTAATCAATAGGGAAAAGTGATAAAAAAACATATATGCTCTAGAAACAGAATTATTTCTATATAAAATGTTTTAAGAATTTCCCATGAGAAGACAGTAGTTTTAAAATGTAAGTTGCAAACGACATCCTTAATTTAAAAAAAATAAAAAATATGGCAAGTTTTTCACAGTGTATTTGTGAAAGGTATAGAAGTAAACATTAAAGGGTGCATGCACTGTCAACCTTGGAAACAGTTCCCATTAATTAATTATGTGCACAATTCTAGCTATTACGTTGAAAATATACCTCTGTGAGAGCATCTGGCTTAGCAGTCCCTGTTATCTAGTCACCACGTTACCGTCAGGGAGAGCAGCTACTCCATCACTCCATCATGAGCTTCAGCAGAGCCCAAACACAATCCGTGTTTTACTGCCCCTGCTCACTCAGGGGATGCTGCTCTGCTAGTTAGGATCGTCCTTCAAGTTTCCTCTCAAAAGACACTTTGCATTCCTGTGTTTTTCCTGTCACCTGGTTTTTAGCACTCTTCCACCATAATATGAATTTGTCCTTTCCCATTATTGCTGTCAAACCTGTGAGCTGCCTGATTTCCACTTCAGGTCTCCAGAAGGCACACCATAAACATGCAGCAAAACAGGGAAATGAAACTAGAGCTAGATACACGTGCACCATAGATTGCAATAATGGATAACATTTACTTGCATCATTACTTTTTACTCAGAAAGATAAAGCCACCAAGTCACTCAAACTTTCAGAAACAGTGCAACTTAGGCTGCTCAATTTAGCCATTCATGTTTAGGAATACACACAAGAAATTTATGGCTTGTCTCCCTTATCTTTGAAGAGACCTGAAACTTGACAAACACACATAAAAGAAAGGTCAGGCTTATTCTGCATGGCCTGTTCTCCAACTTGCTTCCCCTCCAAACACGTGCCTCATTCACCTTGACACTATTTTACAAATTATTGCATGTAGTTTTTCAATCCAGTTCCTTTGAGGCACCTTTCTTTAGACTAGATGTAGATGCACTTTCTTCCATTGCAGGAAGCCAATGAGTTGTACCCACCTTTCCCTAAGGCTTGATGGAGCTCTTCCAGCTCATGGTGGATACTCAGAGAGGGGTAGGCATTTGCACAACTTCAAGCCTACCGGCTTACTATTTTGCCAAATACAAGGCAATCTTGAATTGGTCCAAAGAGCAAGATTCAAAAAAAATTACATTAAAAATTGAAACTCTATGTGTCCCTCTTCTACATACGCATGTTTCCTGTGCCACTGCACAGCTCACTTCCCCTGCAGCCTCACTCCATCCGCCATCCTCCGCCAGCAGATAGGTGCTGGGTAAGTAGGAAGCTAAATAAAATTCATATAACTTGAGTTCCTCCTCTCAAAATGACATTTTGTCTCATAGAAGACTAGGCTGTCAGTCCGCAAATACAGAGTGAGCTGTATCTTTCTGATTGTGATTTCCCAGGAAAAAATTCTGGCTTTATGTTTAAGTTAATATGTTGAAAATTTCTTAATATCAGCCTTAACTCCTAAACTGTATAGACAGGTTCTTTAAATCATTGTCCCAAGCTGATCATTGATCAGATCAGGGTGAGGTCACATTCACATCTTTCACTGTCCTTTGGGCAAAGAATAGATAAGGTACAAAACTGCTCACCCTCAGTCCGTCTCCATAAAACACCATTATTTTGTAGTCATTTCAGTATGCATTCAGCTAAAATACACTCACACCAGATCTAATAAATACTTGGAAAATTATAGATTCCTTCAAAAGAAATAAAATTTTAGGCAGAAATTCCAAGACCAGTTCAGTATCAACAGGAAAATAATCAACACTGGGCACAAATAACCTCCCGTCTTGACTTCTTGCATGCACTCCTCACATAAAAAGAAAAAAATATCAAAGTATTCATAAACTTCTTGGACAAAAGCCAAAAGTAATAACACATAAGAACACATAGTTGTGATTATGGAATCTTTATCAGGCACACGACTGTAGGTGCCACACAGTTTTACTGAGATGTGTCACATTTATCAAACATATCAAATGATCAGTTATCCTTTAGACATAAAGAGCGTTGTTATTCAGAAAAAGAATTTTCTAATCAATGAAAAATTCAGATTCTGAAATGTCTTCTATTCAAAATTGGGTGAGGAAACAGTTTTAATGATACTCATCTCCATAGCTGCCTAGGACAGTTGAACTACTTTCATTATACAAAATATAAGCAGCTGGGTTTGACTATTTTAATGTAATTCCTCATAATTTTTCTTTTCAAAGAGAAAAATAAAAACTGATAATTCCAAAAATATATAATGTTAGTTTAATGTGTTTTCAATATAAAACACCAGTGTAAATAGGTATTGTAAAATTTAATATCATAATTTTGACCAATACATATTGGACTAAACAGTAGCTCTGATGGAAAATTGAGTATCAACAAATTTTCTAATGGCTTTGAGGATCAGAAATTGGATGAAAGAGAATGGAAGTAGAAAAAAAATTGCTCAAATTGGCATTCAGTGGATGTTCAGACAGCGTAATTTACATGTATAGGAGACAGAGGGAAGTCATTAAAGGAAAAGCAAATTATGGGATAGTGTAAGTCAAAATCTGTTCCCTTAGAACTTTAATTAGCTACCCTCATCATTGCTTTTCTCTTGTAGGCACTTCTGCCCCATCTCATTCAATCTACACCAGTCTAGTGCAGCACCTAAATTCAGGGATAAATTACATGGTTTAATAAATACACCCATTCTCTGACAGGCTCAGTCTACGGCTTGTCACTCTTTATGATGTTGCTAAAGTTAGGCCAGCTTTGATGGAAGATTCGCTCACTCCCCGCAGCCCTGATTTAGCTGTCTCGGAAGCACAATCTGAGGCAGGGTCCTTACATTTTGTGGAAAGGCAGTGAAAATTTTATGGCAGCAAATATTCGTTTTTAAGTATACTTTTATTTGATTAAATACAACAGTGCACACTGTTGCGCACAGCATGATTAATATGGTGTGTCCGATGTTACATTTATTTCATACTGTCCGTGCAGTTTCAGCTTTCAACGTACCATAGGCTGTCGTTTGTAGGTTTGAGTTAATAGTTCATTCATACGTGTGGAGCACTTCGTGTTCCTCAGCAATCATCCCATGTTGTCCTTAAGGTCTGGAAAGCAACACTAGATCAGTTTTTACACTTGATTTGTATTTTCAAGGCTGTCACCACCACAACAAGGTCTACGATGTTGTTTATTTATTTGTCAACTGAAAGCTGAGATTCTTAAACACTGTTCCTGGGCAAGGGGTGAAAAATATTTGGGACTGACTGTGTGCAAAAGTGTTTCAAAGGACGGCATTATCTCCAGCCCTGATCTTTGTGGCCATTTTCTCTATCATTACCAATTTTTCTACATTGTTTTTGACTACCAGCTCTGGATACATTTTCTTCTATTGATTTTACCAATGCTATAAAGCATGTCATATTCCTCCTACTCCTACTCAGCACTCCCACAACCACATAGCCATTGTCTTGCTAAACCAACTCACTGTAACAACAAGTCAGAACGAGTCAGTTTTCTACTCAAAACCATGAACTTTTCTGAAGTCACTGCTTGCCAGGAAACAAAGCTTCATCCTGTGCATACAATTTTCTTCTTAAATATCTAGATCAACAATCTCCTTTTTTTTTCTTTTAATGGCCAAGGATGCAGGATGAACCACAATGCAAATGTGCCTGGTGCACCCTCCCCAGGCTGGGCAGGAGACAGAGATGCTCCCTGCACAGCAGACCCTGCTCCAGTTGCCAAAGTCAGCATCAGCTGTCATATCAGGACAGGGATGCTGCAGCAGGTCTCACAAGGTATGGTAGCAGTTTCCCATTTAGCGAGTATTAATAACTCGTGGGGGAAAAATATTTTAGTAGACAAATAATGAATTAAGCAATAAATCTCTTGTCATTTTCCTTTTTGTTTCTCGCTGCCATTCTCTCAAGTAATCTATCAAATCACAGTAAAAACATTTGGGTCTAGTGATCACACATTATCATTTTCTCCACTATACTAAAAATTAACAACACGATTTTAATGTTCTCATATATAAAGAATATTTCCGCATTTTTCAAAACAACAAAAAAATAGTAAGAGTCGTGTGAGCTGCTTCTGAGACACAAATTGTTAACAGTTGTTGTGACTTTTTGGCAAGTCACTTAATCTCCCCTTCTTATTTTTCTTTTTATATTAACTTATCTTCCTCTAACAGAGTTTGATATAAAGATTAAATAGAAATGGTTGAACACTACTTTAAGTATGGCAAGAGCTACCAAAACTGAGTATATTTTTTAATGAAAAATATGTTATTATATAATAAAATTATATGATTATAAAATTATATAATTATGTAATAAAATATGTATAATACAAATACTATCAATTGAGCAATGAAGTAAAAGAAACAGAACATTTTAACTGCATTTCATAACAATTTAAAAGTCAACATGATTTGTAAATAGGCTTCCCTGAAGGTTTATAACATATTTTTAAAATGTTGCTCAACTTTTAAATTAATAGCATTTTACTGATAGTCCTTTAAATGTCTTTTAATTTCTTTATTCTTGAACCATAGGCAGTTGTTAGAATTTTTACGAGATCGGAAATGAGCAATATTTGAATATAAACCAACTTTAATCTCTTCTGTTTTAAAGCACTACACTGGGAAAACCTTTAACAAAATTGAATTCATTAGCTTAAGTTGTAACTACAATATAAACAGGCATATATTAAATACTATAATCACCCTGTCCTTGCAGTTACCTTTATGTTCATACTTACAATAAAGTAAATTTACAGCTCCACAGAAATTGCAGGCAGCTCAAAGCCTTGAAACACTTGCAGTGTTAATGTAAATTTAATGCAAACTGATGTAAGAGCTGACTTCCCAGAGCCCTGGTGAGGGGTGATGCCCGTGGAGAGCAGGCATGGCTTGGATAAGGCTATGGGGCCAGAGCAATGGGGTGGTGCTTGTGGCAGTGATGGGTCAGCAGGGACATTGTCAGTCACTGCCCAGCTGGAGGAGATGGGAGCTGATTGCACTGCTTATGTTGCTTTCTCAAGAAGGCACTATGGCAGGAGACCAGCCTGCACACAGTGGGGCCAGGAGGAAAAAGTCCCCATGCCTTGCCCAAAGGAGAGGAGAGGTGAGAAAGGCGCATGAGCTCATCTGGTGCTTTCTTCTCCATGATTAGACTCAGACCCCCATTGATCAGGAATTACTCCGCTACAGGTGAGAATGAATGATCTCAGGATCTGATTAGAAAGGAATCAGTTAAAAATTCGTTCCAGTCTCAAGGACCAAATCACAAGATGTGTTAAACACATACAACCATTTGGCCCTTTGGGATTGATCTGAAGTCCTAAAACTTCATGGCTTTGTCCACTGCAAATTAATTCAAATGTGTCACAAATTGTAAGTAAAAGACTTTTAACCCATGCATGCTGTCATCATGAGATGTTGGAGAAGTCTGACATAGGGCTAATTACTTTTAGTTGCTAAAACTTCCAGGGCATTTAGGGAAAGGGATAAAGATGTGGAGAGAAAATGTTGAAAGGAGAAACAGAATCAGGCATCACTTGGAAACCTTTGCTCACAAGGGAACTATTGCTTAGACTATGAAAACACTGTTTAAAGGTCTCTCATCCTCCCACTTTGTCTTTATTCATTGCTTCTTCACCACTTCTTGGTGTATTTGATCTTTATTCTCCCCCCTGCCTATGTCTCTTCATGGCTTGTTCTCACAACAGAGAGATACTTTATAGACAGTGCCATCGGCTTATTTGAATTTAAGGTAATGGAAGCAAATAACATTTTAGTGGCAGAGAAATGAGTCCAGAACACTTACGGCTTATGCTTTTATATATTGCTATACTGCAGTGTTAAAAATGATGGCCTGTAATTACTTTAAAATACAATTTCCACTTTGAACATGCTAGAAAATGCTTTCTACTAGGTGAACTCTTAGCTCTTGACCTCTGTTCTTGTGCGCACTTGTGAATAGCCATCTGGAAAGGTTGTACGTATCGCTACTCTTCCTGCACGTGCATATGATTACTGACACCAAGGACTACATAGAAGTGACCCTTTAATGCTCCTGTGCTGGGCAAACTGTATTTCATTTTTAATTCAATATGGAATAGGATTTAATAATAATCTCAGAATGAATTTGGGAAGGAATGTAAAGTCTAAATGAGGAGAAATTATTCACTGAAAAACATTCAGATAACACACAGTTTTATCAGCTCTGGCAATTTTACTACTATGCAAATGAGGAATTTGCATGGTGAAGTGTTTTTTGTAAAAATGATTTGCGGTGCACAGTCTTAAAAATATCCCTATATATACAAGTCCCTATATTAATTCAATGAAAGTCTTTATTCATGTCATTGCTACTCATTTTAAGGGTATATGGAGTCCCTTAAATACCTATGTTTCCTTCTTATCATTGTTTTTGGTGTATCCAGTGAAAGAATTTAAGACTGCATCAACTAAACTTGCTATAAAATATTCCACTGAAAATATTCAATCTAGCACTCAAAAACATTTCATCCTCATAAAAACGGACTGCTAATGAGATCACATAGTCCTGAATAAGAGCCAGAAATAAAATCAGACTAATCTAATAACTTCTTCATGAAAATTTTAACAAAAGACAAATTAATTTAGTTAAATTAAGTATGCTCATAGTCTAGGGTAAGAAACTTCAGAATGGTCCATTCACTTTCTGTAGTAAACTAAGTGGAAATCACAGATATCACAAAATGGCTGAGGCTGGAAAGGACCTCTGAATATTGCCCAGTCCAACCTCCCTGCTCAGGGCTGGATCATCCACACAGGGCTGCTCGGGACCGTGTACAGATGAGTTTGAATACCTCCAAGGAGGGAGACTCCACACCCTCTTTGGGCAACCTGTGCCAGTGCTTGGTCAACCCTCGCAGTAAGAGTTTCCTGATGTTCAGACAGAACCTCCTGTGTTTCAGTTTGTGTTCATTGCCTCTGGTCCTGTCACTGGGCATCACCGGGAAGAGTCTGGCTCCATCTTCTTTGGAGCCTCCCATCAGGTACTTATACACATCAATAAGATCTCCCTGAGTCTGCCCTCTCGAGGCTGAACAGCTCCAGCTATCTCAGCTTGTTCTCGTATGAAAGATACTCCAGTGCCTTAATCATCCTTGTGGCCCTGACCAGACTCATTCCAATAAATACGTGTCTTTTGTAAACTGGGTAGCCCAGCACTGGACCCAAGACTCCAGAGGTGTCTCACCAGCACTGAGAGGAGGTGAAGGATCACTTCCCTTGACTTGATGGCAATGTGCTTTCCCAATACAGCCCACAAGGCTGTTGTCCTTCTTTGCCATGAGGCTCCACTGCTAGCTCATGGTTAGTTAGTTGTCCACCATGATCCTCAGGGTCTTCTCTGTAAAGCTGTTTTCTGGTCAGTTCTGGAGAGCATGGAGAGGATTATGTATGTGCAGTAGTGTAGGGGAAATGGTTGTGGGCAGATGTGGAACCCGAACAACCCTTTTATACCCATATTGAGTCTCTCAATACTTTCTCCATCATGTCAGTGATGCCCTGACTCGGGGAGGTGCCAAGCCAGTTGGCAGCCGTCTTCCCCATCCATCACCTCACCTGCCAGGGCACAGCCCTCCCTTCCCCCCTATTGTGGGTAATACCCAGACTGGCAGAGCCTGCTCCCATAAGGGGTGTCCTGTAAGCACAGTCTTGCAAAAAAAATGTCACAGATTGCAGCTCGGTGGACTTAGTAGTGGCCTGTGGTACAGGAGATGAAGAGATGGAGGGAGGCACAACTTGCTTGGTGCTGTATTGGGAACATATGAGACACGGCCAGATGAAAAATATCTCATATATTGCGGGATTTTTCAGGTCTGGCAACACAGAGAAAACACCGTGAATGCTACTGTCATCCCCTTCTCCTCCTGCTCCTTGTTTTTCCCATTTCTCAGCTTATCTTTAAGCTGTTTTCCATGGCTTGCTACCTACAGAACAGCTAAAAGGAAAATCCGTCTGAGTAACCTGAGTAACCCGTGTCTGAGTAGCCCTGAGTAACACATCTATTTGTACAAGATTTCAACTGCTTTGAGGGGTTATTTTGTTTTATAAAGCTGAAAAACAGCTCGTGTGGGAAAACCAGCATTTTGCACATGTAATTAGGAAGGTAGGATACCCTATTTCTGGAGGTGCACAGTCAAGAGCTGGGAGACTTTGGCACTTACTGAAACAAATAGCTTTTGAATGTCTGAAATTGCTCCTGAATATATTTTGATTACAGTGTGAACATGGTAATAAAGGAGTCCCTTGGGAGAGAAAAGATTTTGATTCAAATATTAATATAATTTGGCTGGGAACTGATTATTTCCTAAGCTAGAGCTATTAGGTTTCTTGTTGATAAACCTTTCTGCTGGCTTGTGGAAAGAGTTAGAACTGGGGTTGCCTTCTGCAAACAGGGTGCCAAGCCCTGCTTCAGGCAGAAGCAACGGCTGTTCCCACACTGGCCAGTGATAATCTCCCTTTAAGGCTCCAATGTGACTTTTGATTTTGGTCCCAGACCCTTCATTTTCCCGCTCTTTCGACTTGACCAGTATCAGTTCTGCTAACACAGGGAAAGGAACTGGTTTATTGCACTGTGTCCATTTTATTGCAATGGTTCCTGGAGCTCAAGAGGAGCTGGATCTACAACCAAAAGATTTTTCTTCTTTTTAAAGGGGTTCTGAAATGTTATTCTGCTTTTCTGGATAAAGACAGAAGTCTTTCTCTCCGTTTTGTGCCTTGTGCCTTGCTAGGTTTTTGGACATAGTACAGGCATAAAAATGTGAATATATTTCATTTGTTGTCCAAAAAACCACAAGTTTCAGAAATTAGAAGGTCTTGGAGTCCTGCTACAGGCAACTGACTAAACAGAGGAGAAGAAGTCAATACTTGTTATACCATTGCTAATTCTGCCAGCTGCATCACAAGTGTGTTGATAAATGCATGATTCTTTTTGTTGTTCAAGCCCACTTCTGGGGCCAAGATTTTTAATATTTTATTAAAAAATAAATACTTTGTTAGTGAAAAAAAGCTGTAAATGAGAGGCCAGATGCCCTTGAAGTCTTAGTACTCAGTCAGCACTCTCCCCCAAACTGCACACTCTTTTTAAAAAAAATACACAAATTTTAGAACAATATGATGATTCTTGAACCTTTGGCATTGGCAAGGCTAATATTACATTAGTCTTTTAGAGCTTTAGGGATTTTTTGAATGTTCTCAAACTGCAAAACAGTTCCCCCATCCATAATGTTAGTACAGTTCATAAAAAAAATAATAATCCATTAACATTAACATTAATGAGGTAGTTAAATAAAAAAAAGTATCAGAAAATCTCTAAAAATTATATCCCTGTTTTTCTGCTACTAGTCCCTCTGCCACTGTTTATAGAAATTCAATAAGTTTATTTTACAAAGCTAGAATCAGAGCATTGAAGAAAACTAAAGCTGAACCTTGGCCTCTTTTCCTTCAGAATTGTCTTTTAAAAGAAAAAAAGAGAAAAATAGGAAAAGCTTTGCACTCTAGCAGTTTCAGCAGCTTCTCTCCAGAAAAGTTGAATGGTTTATCAAATATATTGTTCAGTTTCTTCATTCAACAGAGAGAAATCTGCCTCTCATTTCTTAAACATTATTGGGAAACATTATGTAGAAATAACGTAAAAATGAGAGAACACAGCAGCGCCACCATTTTGTGCCGTCTAACACAAAGTGTACACTCTGATATAGTCAGCAATTAAATGGCTGTCAGATGGTCTGCACAATTAAAGCACCCTGATCCTCTGGCTCACATGTTTACCTACATCCATCCCTATCTGTAGCATAGTGAGGCTTATCGAGTTCATCCAGGTTACTCACAGACATAAAGTCAAGCACACAGAAGAACTATGAGAAGGTCGGGGCAGAGTTCAGAGTCAAATGAGATGATTTTGCCTTTGAGAAGCAAGGCATGCATACCTAATAGTAAAATTAGGATAGCCTAGCAAAATGAAATATATCTAGGTATATGTATACAGTCTCATGCTAATAATTAATTTGTCTTGTAAAGGGTAAGCACTGCTGAAAGTACTTTAAAAAAATTACTAACAACCTCAGATAGAGGTTGCTGTCAAATAGAATAGAACTAACTGCGATTGAGATCTGTAGCAGTAATTGATATAAACATTGACATTAATGCTGAGATACTTACATGGAAGAATTCAGCACCTCATAAACCTCTTTCCATGCAAAAACTGACCTTTTAAGCTAATGACAGAGTTGTCTGTCTCATGCACGAGAACTCAGCACATGCCCATCGCTGCTTTTTCCCAAACTGCCAGAACAAATCCCTTGTCATCCTTTTTCTATATCCTTTTTAGGACAGTTGCAGCTCATGGTAATGATAAAACAATAACAAAAAGGAATACAGTTAGCTCTTTAATCAATAAAATGTCCTTTCCTGAGTCTTGTCTGAATAGTTTGTGCTAGAAATTGGCTGAGATCACTGCAAATCAGTATAATAAAATAATGATGACCAGTTCCTTTGTAGAAAATGAAGCAATAAAGAGCTTTTGTGTTAGCTTTATGTTTTTATTGATAGATACCATACTGTAGACCACACACATTACCGTTATATATGAGAAAAAACGTAGCTGTTTCAACAGACAAAAAATAGAGTGCAGTTGATTCATCGGCTCCTTTAAGAGGACTGGCATCTGGACCACATGCACTTCAAAGTCAAATGCTATACTGAGATGTGCTGCTTTGAAGTACAGCTGCTGATCCAGACAAATTTTGGAGCCTAAACCAGCATATGAATCTGCTGTACTCTGAAAAAAAATCTATTTCAGATGCCAGTTTTGACTCATTTTAGAAAATTGCTGTCTGGATCGGCTGAACTTCAAAGCAGAACATCGCAGTGCAGCATTTTCCTTTGAAGTGCAGCTAATCCAGATAGTGAGTTTTCTCCCCCCTCCCCTTTTTTTAAGTAGTTAAAATTGGCATCTGACCTTACCAGTATTTCTTCTCACCCTCTGCACATTCTTCTTTCCTTCTCCCTTATTTCTTCTTCTTATGACCTCTCTGAAAAAAACAGCAATGCTAACTGTCTTGTTAGCTCCCGCATTACCAAAGCGACTTTAAAGAGGGTGGTTGTGGGAACAGCCTATATCAAGTCACATAATGGGCAGTAGCCAATTACTGCTTGTCATAAAGTTTGTTAATAAATAAATCTTAATTTTTCCATCCAAGAAAAGTAAAGCTCAAAATAAATCTCTTGTAAATGCTTGTATTCAGAGCATTCATAACCACATTTCCATTTCTGCTAACTCATATTAATGGTCATTAGCACTGGTTTAAAAAGTAGCTGAGCTTAATAGCATTTCAACTTTAGGAAATTCTAAGCTATTTCATCACAGAAAGGTCTCCCTTGCAGCCAAGTTAGGAAGGCCTTAAGAAAGGGTTTTGCTGTGGAAAGAACAAGATTACTACAGGCAGAGTTTGCAGAGCTTTTGGCAAGGGGAGCCAGGGCTAAATGCAGAGTGCTCACCAGGACAAGACAAAAGAGGAGCTAAAACCTGATTGTCCAGGGGGACCCTCCTATAGTGGAGTTGACCGTGTTTCAAAGTAATCTCTTCCTTACTCATATTGTTGCCAGTTCCATGATGTTATGGGAGGCCAAGGGGAAGGGATTTCCCCCTGGAGAAGTGTAGAAAAGTGAATAAATTATTCTTCTCTCTTAGTAAATCAGAAAATGTGCTCTTCTTGTTGAATATAATCATGGTGTTGGCCTCTTTAATAACCACCCACTAAAGAAAAGTCTTGAACAGACTAATAGCATTCTCTATTACACTGACCTGTCAAAAGGTTTTGATCTTCCCGAGAGGTACCAAATCCTGCTGACTCATTTTTGCAGGTGGCTCATTAGATCCTTGCAGGAGTTAACCTCCAAGGAGAAGGAAGTAGGCTGAACAGTCATCAGGACAAACCTGGAGGAGCAGGAACATCTGGTTTTATAAATAAAAACAAATTCTGAAAAAAAAAAAAAAAAGGCATAAGCTCTAGCCCAGGACAGTGTTTGTGGGTTGTATTTGGAAAAGGCTTCTCTTTCCTGAGAGCCTTAAGTCCTGCCAAAGTAATGTCACTTTGCAGACAAAATGTGGGAGCAGGGTCTGGAGTACATAGAGCCAGAGCACCTGCCAGGCTGCTCAAGCCACATACACAGGGAAGGGACATGTTTTTTCCTAACTCCTCTGTGCTCAAACCTCTGGAATAGGCATCCTCTCCTCACCTCGCAGGTCATGGGTGTTTGTGAGGCTTGACAGAGAAGCCCAGGAGAACACCAATTTTTATTTCTCCCCTCCTAGCAGGGAGAAAAGGAAGTAGGATTTGTGTCTTTGCACCAAACAACGTAAATAGAAGAAAGAGAAAACAACTGCTTATTTTATGACAGCAGCCAAATGAATGAATAACTATCATGCATTTCAACATTGCCGTAATCTATATTCACAATAAATCCAGATGAATGTTGCAAGGGCAGCCTTTATTCTGACAGTTCCCGACTTCTGAGTGAATGACTGCCACTCCCAAGACCTTTTAGTAATGCTCCTGTCTTATGCATACATAAGGGATGCTCCCATTTGCTACTAAATTAAAAAAACAAATCATGAGGAAATGTTGAACTCTCTTCAAACGCAAAAAAACCACCCAAATACATGCTAGTACAAGAGGACAATTTAATGACAGCATCTCTCATTTGCTGAGAAATAACTCTGGAGAGAGAAAGGACTGGGCAATGACCAGCATTTTATTTACACAGGTCATGAGACATGTCACTTGGGTGATCTGTTCTTGTCAGGGAGCCCTTAATTAGAAAATTCCTAGAGAGAGCTCCTGCTCCCACTAGGTGCTTATTAAAATCTAAAGACAAAAGGAGTTAGTAGAAAAACCTGAGGAATGGACGGAGAACTCAGGTTACACTGGAAGGCAACAGTCAGCTGCTGCTAGCATAGGGAGAGACACTCAGGATGGGATGCTGGATTTTGAATGAAAAACTCTCAGTGCTGTTATTAGTGAGTATTTTTAGCATTAAAAAAATCTAATTGGATATATATAAATATTTTAAGCTTGTTTAAAAGACATTTTATGGTTTGCTTACAGTAATACTCCCAAGTTTAATGTAAAACTTGCTATAAAATATTCAGCAGCCTTTTTATAACTAGTCTTAAAAACAATTTAAAGTCTTACTGTTTTATTTTTAATTATTTTTAAGTCTGTGTACTTTAGTCCTCAGATAAAGGGAACCGGAGTTTGCAATTTTAATTGAAATTATATTCTTAACTATTTTTAGAGGCTTTGGTGACTTGAGTACGGGGGGCAGAGAAAGGAATTTCCTCAGGTTCTAACTCCCTCCATTACTGGAATTCTTTAATTTTAGATTTTATTGCCTTTTTAGAGACCAGGCTAAGCCCTGTGTTTAAGATCAAGTTTACCATCACACAGTAAATGTCATCTATATCCTCTGCTGGAGATGTGGGGATAGCTCTGTAATCCTGCATTTGCTAAAAGATAGCCTCATTCCAGCAGGCATTTGTGATTTCTATCATCTGTGATCAAGAACTGCATTGCACACTGAGTTTGAAGTATCTCTCAGACACTTTTAAAACTATAACCATAACCAGTTTTGTATGTATTAAAAAATACTGTAAGCATCACTAATTTGTTGCCTGTCTGCTTTGTAGCTGGTGTGGCTGGGACTGAATTTCTATTTGTTTATTGATACCTTCCACTGGTATGAAGACGAAGATGCTTACATTTATACACGGATTATGCTGGGAGTAAGTACGAGTTTGATTGTTAAAGAGCTCCAAAAGAAGAATGTATGCATAGTCTGGTTTTATTTATTTCCTTCATAATAATATTTTTGATGCTTCAACAGCGATTTTCCCATATAAAAGTTTTATGTTAATATAGTATTTTCTTTCTTTTGCTCTTCCTATACCAAGCTTGTAATTTAATTTCTTTATACTGTTATATCTACAGTCAACCCTGGCTTGGGCAAGAGCTTCTGCAATGTGCCTTAATTTTAACTGCATGCTAATCCTGTTACCAGTCAGTAGAAACCTTATTTCATTCTTACGAGGAGCAAGCATTGTAAGTACCATTTCTCAAATAGCCATTTTATCCTCCCTTTTTTATTTCTGTAGTTTAGTGGTATTATCCATATCAAACATTTTCCAAGGAATTTTAATTTTTGATAGAGAAGTCTACACACTATTGCCTAGTTATTAACATTTCAATTGTCATTATTCATGACTGGAGAGAAACAAATGGCTTGTTTAACGCAGTGCTCTGAATGCAACACTGATTTTGGCAGCTGCTGCATAGCGTGGTGTCATGAAGTGAAAAGTGAGGAGCTACAAAAAGCAGATGTAATAATGCAACTTGGCCAAATGGAGAAAGTACGTATCCATCATGTGTACCCTGTGTAGTTGCAAAGTGAAAATTGGAGAGAGAAACTGTACAGATAGATAAAACTGTCCTAAAGATAATAAGGAACACGTTTAAAACTTTCTGTCTGAGTGGCCACCAATCAGGTCTTCCTTTCTTGTAAACATGTGTTTTTGTAATGGAGTGGTCATCTGCTCAGAGGCATTTATGTTAACCTCAGCATCATGCGTAGGAAGTATTTAAGGCTTTAGCTCTACTGGCTATAGCTTCAACTTGCAGTGAATTATTACAGTCAGAGCAATTCCAGTACTACGTTTGGGTAAAAAAATCACTGATCACTTCATGACTCCAAGAAAAACAGGAATTTAGAAATCGTAACATTAATTTATTTTACTGTAAGCTGGTTCTTATTTCAGTTCTGCGTTTTTTTCCTTCAGAGTTACAGTTAAATTTCCAGCAGTCTTTAGGTTGGGAATCAACACTGTTTTATAATTGTTTGAGTCCAGGAGCTGAGCATTTAAGAAAAAAAAGTGTCTTGTCAGGCTTTTGAACCAGTTTGTGAATTAACATAAAGTATTTGCCCACCTACTTAGATGCTCGGTAAGAACCCAGAGAACTGGAACTCTTCCTACAGATAATCAATATTTTGCTCTTCTGAACAATATTTTCACTGAATTTCACTGAATTTTTTGGAGTTGAAAGGGACCATAGAGATCATCTAGTCCAACTCCCCTGCTGAAGCAGGATTGCCCAGAGCTAGAGCATGTTACTCAGGCCTGCATCCAGGTGGGTCTTGAAAATCTCCAAAGAAGGGGAGATTTTGCTCTTGAGGAGCATGGTACGGAGCAACGTGGTGGGCTCCATGACCCCAGTGATTCTGGAAGGAGGTGCTGTGTCTTGGGCATTGCACCCCTGCGGTGCCGCAGAGTTTCGGGAAGATTTATTAGCCGGGAAACAGCGTGGATAAATTCCAGGATGCTTGGCATGGCGCTCTGCCAGGCCGAGCAAGCGATGCAGACACCCTGAGCACCATTCAGGGTCTGAATTCGGTCCGTGAGGGGGCTGTCCGGGTTCCAGCAGAGTGTGTTAGCTTTGGATGATGGCCCCAGGCAGGCTCCCAGCAGGCAGAGGCACCCAGCTGGCCACGAGCACACCACCCTCCAGCGTTTCCAGTCACGGGGGGACGGCTCGGTGACACAAAAGCGAGCAGCCACCTGAGGTCTAGACAGCTTCACCCTCCTGGGGCGGGCGTTTCGTGGAAGCCAGGAGAATGTTTTCATTGCCGGCGGTTCAGCTGTGCTCAAGCAGCTAAACCTAAGCTTGCGAAGCAGCGGTGGCCCAGCCTGGTGTCCTTATACCAGCAAATCAGTTAATCACCAGCCCAGAAAAAAACACTCAGAAATCACAGCAGAGTGTTATCAAAGCCGGTTTTGAGCCCCTTCATAGGCTGAATAGCTTAAGAAACCCTGGAGCATCACTATGCCAAAACCAGTTCCCTGAGCCCCAAAGTTAAGGCTAACCCAAAACTTCCACTGAATTCCTGCAGCATTCCCTTTTAAAATGTATTGAACTCCTCTCTTCTCCTCTCCAAAATGTGAGCTGTAAATAGTAATAGGAATGATATAAAACAAGGTCTGCTTTTTCACCAAGTGCTGTGGAGGAGCACTGAGGAGACAGCTTGACAAAAACATCGCATTTCACAAGATGGTTGCCTATGGAATAGCTGTAAATGCAAGTAAGCTTTATTTTTGTTTTCATTTTTTCTTCTTTGCCTTTGAACTATTTTGAATTTCACAGTGATTCTGCTTAGTGCTGTAATCCCCATCAGCTCTGAGACGTGCTATTTTAGTGCAATCATTTGGCAACTGCAGCTTTATATAGGTGTAGGAGTCCCATTCGATTAACCATTTGTAACCTTTTTTGCTGGAGAAAAGTTTGACAGTTAAGTCAATAAACTTTCAACCTAAATCGTAACTACTAGTTACCATTTAGTTGATGTGACCAACTTGTCTGCTCTTAACATTTAGTGTAAATAACTTTCATTAAATCCCTGAGAGTAGATATTTGAGAAAATGACATAACATTACAATCTGATGTCCTAAGGAAATGGTGCCTACGAGTCACACTGCTCATCTGTTCACTACTACATCTTCTTCAATAATTTGTCCACCAGGTAATAAATTTAATAATCTGAATTTGAGATAAGCAGCTGGCTCAAAAACATTGAATTCCTAAATATTTTTTTAAAATAGGTGATGGGTACAGGGAACTATTAGTTGTATCCTGAGATGAAAAGTTACCTGTTGTGCTGGTCCTAGTGACTTACTGAGCTATAAGTGTTTGTTCGCCTGGCTGGGAAAAAGGCATGACACCTTCAAGCTCCTCAAGTTGTTAAAAGAAAAGACTGAAGCTTGTAGGAGTTCAGAGGACATGAGGGGAACAGGAGATAGCGTGGGGGAGGGGGATGTGCAAAGAAAGAAGAACAAAAGGGAATGTGAGGAAGGGCGTAAGTACTTAGAGATGGAGACGTATCTGGGGCAGATAGTTCTCTTCGAAAGTGTGAAGGAGACACAGGAGTTAATCAGGGTTATTTGCAAGCATAAGACATTGCCGGGTAACAGTTCTAACCCCAGGCTGTCAGCGTGGATCCTGGCCCCAACATTTTTTCCAGTCTACATGAGGGAGCTGCTTTTGCGTGTATAGGCTGTTAACGTCCCCAGTGCAGTGAGACAAGAATATGAAGTCAGGATTGCCATCAGGAATCAATAGCTAAAATTTGTCCCTTGTATATAGTGCTAAGGAATTCAGAGGCGAAGGCTAGGAGATGAGAATGTGCATCTGACAGTGTATTATGATGATTTACTTATCTGTCATGTCCATTAATTTATCAGAGTTCAGTTTCAGAATACAGCAGATTCCTACATAACGCAACATTGCTTCTTTAATTAACAAATCAACCCAAGAATGTAAATTAACCAACTTCCACTTGGTATATAATCTGTCATGCTCCAAAAAGAAAGGAAAACTGCACAGTCAAACCTTTTCTGTTTTGGTTTTTACATTTGTATAAAAATGTTTGCTAGTGCATTAAGGTGGACAGTTTGGGAAGTGCAACTCTATCAGAAAAGTGATTACTTTATGGATTCAGTAATTCCAAGGAAAAAGACACAGGAGCTGATATGAAATGACAGAAATCACCATTATTTAATTCAGTCACTCTCTAGGGAGAAAATGAGGGTTCATTGTTGGGTTGTTATTTGGGTTGGGCTTTTTTTCCAGGCTATGAAATGGACAAATAGCTGATGAGATATTTGAGGAAGAAAACAAAATACAGGGAAGTCTAGTGAACAAAACATGACAACTTATAAACTCATGCTTCTCTAACAGACAATTAGAAACAACTATCATATTTAGGAAAACACTATATCCCTGTATAGTCAGACTTGTGTAAAGAATGGCCAGAAACTCAGCTGCCTGAAATTAAATTTCAAATTCATAAAAAACCCCACAATCTACAGCATATATTGGGACAGAAAGCAATGTTTCAGAGTAAAGAGGTACCCACAAGTATATTGAGTCTCTTTTGATAACACCTAACAGTGTTAAAATGATGTGTAAATAGATGCCATTTTCTTCTCAACTGACACATTATTTATCCAAGTACTACCCATATTGCCTTTCGTTACACAAAAACATAGTCAGCTCCTATTAGTCTGTTGCAATTTAGTAATTCTTCGTTAAATGAATGTTCTCCCCTGTATGATCAATAGCCTAAATGTGGCAGCAAGAAGTTAAACCAATTTGCAGATCAGACCAGTAAGCTTAGCCTCGCAATATAAAATTGTAGACTCCCTTATTATAAAAGTAACATGTATTCATCTCAGCTTGCCAGGTGGTGTTATTCCAGCATATTTATTTAATAGCGGGCTAAAAATAGTCAGTGCAACATTAGTATTGTCTGGCTTCTAACAGGCAACCAGCTCAGCTGAGGTGAGCATGGCCTTGGAAAAAGTACATCTGTACCTTTAATTTTTCATCAGCTCTAATACAAATTCAAGAGCAGGCTTTAATTGGTCAGGTCATAAAGGGATATAATTAGAGACTAGTGGAAGAGGGAAGTTGGAGGGAAGAGAGAGAGTAAACAATGCTATCTATAATCAAGGGCATCATTGAAAATTCAGTAAAGGGAATTCTGCTTAGTTTGGCTTCCTGCGTTCTGCATGCCTGTCTGTGATAAGAGCTGTCTGGGAGTTATTCAGCCACTAATAAATCTTCCTTATAGACCTGTAACTCTGCTAGAATAAAATCATAGTTTCATGCACTCTCAGTTTGATCAGTGCAAATCATTCTATGCTTTCTAATGCAAAAGAGACTTTTCAGCTGAGAGGTGGTTGTCTGAAACCGAAAGATAACTACAAGAGATAGTAAATAATGTTTTGTACAACTCTTCTCTCTTACTTTATTGTTTTTACCCTCATAAGAGAGTATATGCTGAGACGAGAAGTGTTGGAGGGGGGTGGGTTTGTTGTGGTTTTTTTTCACTTTGGCATATGGTGCACATTTTGAAGAGCAAACTGCTCCTTGTGATGTTTTGCTGTTTGCAGGAAGGTAAAATAAATATACTGTTCCAAAAGCCTTTTGAATTATGATATGAAGAAAGCTTAAACAATTAAGGGAAAGTAGGGGAAGGACAGTGAGGTTCTTTGTAGTTAGGCTGCTCGAAATGGTGGTTCCTTCTCCTTAAAAATTCCAGTAGCGCTATTTTCTTTAAAAACATGCAAAATGCAGACAGGATAGCGACGTCAGGTGTGTTTGGCTTCTGGCAAGCTCTGAGAAATCTATAGCTAAAAAACCTATTTTTTTCCATTTTCAAGCACATTTTGGTAGTGATGTCTATGTGAAGGGCTTTGGTGATCCGACTAACAGTTTTGTGTAAGCAATGAAGTTTTCAGGGAAGCAGATACTTATCTTCAAAAGAGGTTTAGCTGATATCTCAGTGTTGTACTTCCAGAAATTACAAAAAAATAAAATTTCCATTAAACTGCATTTTTTTTTCAGTGAGACTGTTTAAATCCAGACTTAGTGCAAGTCCTAGGAAGCAAACTACATTAAATTAAAGATTATAAGCTTCCAGCTAGGATAAAAAATTGTCCAAGTCATGTTCTTCTTTGATGTTTATAACCACTCTAAAAAAAAAAAAAAAATCCAATGCAAGTATGTGTGTGGTCACTGTTGTTGTAATTTTTACATAACCTGCACTTTTTTAGTCCACAAAGACAGCATGAAGCTGAATTAAAAGTTCTGTGCAACTAGAAAAGGCACGAGGCAGTGGGTGGTGGAACAACCCGGGCTTGGTCCGGGACAGAATTTCCTGTGCCTGGGTCAGCTGCCTGCAAAGCCATTCTCTTCACTGCGGGCAGAGAGGCCAGGATTTGACTCTTTGATTTTAACATGATGGGTTGGTTAGACAGAACATTTAACTGCTAGCAGCAAGCTCCAATTTGATTATTATCTTGTACAGGCATCCAGAAAAAGAGAGAGTGAAATCTTGTCCTCAAATAAACACATGCAATTTCTGTTTAGTTCAATGAGAGCCGTGCATGCTTCACTGAAGGCACAATTGGCTGAATAAGACTAGCTAAATCGACCAGACTTTCAAGATAATTTAATTACATCTCTTTGTATTTAAGAATATGTACAGTAAACATCATGCTCTAATAGCAACCCTTTTCCTCCCTCCCTCCTTCCAATAAAACCTTTTATTTGATCTCAGAGGTGGACTAGATAGAACATCTCGGGGTCAAATACAAATTAATGTATGTTAAGTGCTCCAGAGGTTCCAGATGTTGTTAAAAACAACATTCAAAATCCTTTAGTCTTCATCAACAGTTATAAAAAAGAACTTTGTTTAAAAGGTTGTGTGATTTATTCCATACATTATATTTGGTCGTGCAGAATGAGGAAAAAATTGAACTGAAAATCCTGAGATGTAGTACCTTAAACTTTGTCCTCATGGTTAACTTATTTAAGTGGTGCAGAGAAAAAAACCACAACTGTTGTAAACTCAGATTTCAGAACTCTGCATATTAATTTTGGAATTGCTTAGTAAATTCTATACACTACAGACGCAAAGGACCTTCAGAAAATGTGCTTTAGGGATATAAAATATTTTAGCTAATGGCAACGTATCCCGTGCCAGACTTTTCAGTCTGCTACAACTATTTTACATTAAATGAACCACACTGAAAATGGAATTAGATCTTTGCATTACTCTTACCATCCAGCTATAATTCACTTTTAGATTGCATCATTTTTTCCTAGCAGCGCACAAAAAATCATGAGAATTATTCATCTAATAATACTCTAGGCAATATTTAAGATCACGGGAGACTCAGGTAAACCAACATATTCAGTACATCATTAGTTTGAATGTTAATATTTTCCAGTGTACCACTGCACTCTGTACATTAACAGCTACCACAAAATAGCTTGCAGAAGCGACCTCTCCTGTTCGTTCTGGAAGTCTTCTACACTTGTAATATCCTCTGCCTGTTAGATGAAAGCTGGAGGGAATGTCACCCAAAAGGGAAGATGTGGTAAATCCCAAAGAAGAGGGTATGATGATATTTCCATTGACAGTAACACAACAAAGCAGAACAATACGCACATGGACAAAACAGTGTCCTTCAGTAGTCTGCAGAAAAATCTCATTAGGTTAAGATGCAGAAAGTGGATTTCTTCTTCCAGGGAAAAGTCGCAACATGATTACCCTTCATTAAACTGTAGGACCGAGACCTTCTTGGGAAGCTCTGTCTACTCAACACACAGTCTTTCCCTGTTCAAGATTGCAAATACTATGTTAGGAAATGTAGACCTCTGTCTGGAAGAAACTACCACCTCATTTCATTCTCATCACAGCATGTACCAGATACCACTAGGTTTCCTGTTGCTGCTGACATGACTGGAATTTGTACAAATCATGTACAATCCTGCATTTTGAGGAAAGTGCAAGATTTCATAGCCTCTAAACAACAGAAATGTCATCATTGCACATGAAGATTTTGCAATCTGCAGAAAAATCTATGTGTTTTGAAGGTGAAAGTGAGAAAGTGTGTTATTCTCTGAACACAGGTTCAAACTGCCACCTCTAGTCAATGTTGCTATTTTAAGTGAGCAATGATAGTCCAAATCTTGCAGTCTATATGTTGCAGGGAATCCTTGGTAAACAACACTATGGATCACAACTGCAAGAAAATCACCTGGTCCCAAAATTATGGTGACTATTACATGATATCAGAGTTATAAAGAGCATCCTACAGGTAGGGACAAGAGGCCCAAGTGCCACTACTGATTGCACCACTAATCACTAGCAGATGCCAAGATATAACAGCTCAGTAGAAGTCCACTCAGATTAATTGTTGGGGCTTCCCATTCTTTGAAAGTTTTCTCTCCTCTTTCCTTTAATCCAGTACTGGACTACATGCAACATGTAGCTCCACAACCTACCGCAGGCAGCAGCCTGTTACCCCATGCTCCCGTGCTCCAAGTAAGCTCTTTCAGATGTCAGAGAAATCAGGTCCTCATCAAGCAATGACTTGGTTCCCTTCCAGCTGGATCTGATAAGATCCTTACCAGGCCAAAACATCTGTTCTGAAAGGAGCCCCTTGTAGAAACAGCTCCCCCTCCTTCCCACTCAGCACTTAAAAGTGCTGTTACACTTAAATACATAAGCTGTGTTTATATACTGCTTATACATCAGTTGTACGCTGGGGAACAGATTGCCACAGCCCCCACACAGCTGCCACCTAAACCCTGCAGCTCAGAGCCTCTCAGGCTTTTGGGTTTTGACAGTCTGAATCCACACATCTCACTCCACTTACTGCTGGTGGTCTTGTGCAACGTTCCTTCCAGTGTCCCAGTGCAGTCAAGGTGCCAGGAGCACCCTCTCCCACACAGGCTCTGGGGAGCATCTCCCACCTGCTGTTGGCCAGGTTGTTTCACATGCAGCACCAAATCCATAACAATGTACACAGGACATGCTGGGTCACTGAGTCCAATACCCTCTAATGCTCACAGTCACGTCATATATGCTATTTCATAAAATGACCAACCTTCAGCTGAAAGCTGCTTAGATTGCTTGATCCCATTATCCCATTTATTGAAAGGTTATTTTAGAGTCTCATTCCTTTGATGGCTTGAATCTGTCTTCTAATTTCCAGGCTCATTTTATCTCTGGGCAGTTCGTACCTATTTGGATTCAGTCTCCATTCTGCTGAAGCTATTCCAGCTTGTATAAATAATTTATTATTCGTTGGGCCAAAGATTCAGAAAAAATGGGAGCTTGATTTTGCAGTTTGGGTGCTCAGGATATTCACTTGGGATGCCTGTGTCAATAAATATTTGATGATTTTTATTAAGCTTTTCATCAGGAGACAACTCACAAGAGAAGAACCAGTCAGCCCAGTGACTAGGACAGGTGATTCCATTTAAAGCCCTACTTTAAATGTAACTTAACAAGGATTTTAAAATAGGTCTTTAATCTCCCAGTAAGTATCTAAGCATGGGGCAATGAGTTGAAGATGGTGTTAGGGAGTGGTGGGGGGAAGTCCCCAAGCTAACATTATATTTTGAATGAAGTGCAACCTGACAGTCAACCAACTACATCACATCTACTGCTCTAGAAGAATCACCTCAGAAGATCAGAGTGAAAATAACCTCTCTCCAGCCTGGACTCATGGGCTAACCTACTGCTGATGGGAAGAGTACAATCTTCTACCTTTTTGCAGTGGTTATTTCCATGACCAGTATCCTACCTTAACTCATATTCCCATGCCCACAGCTCTCCCCAGGCACTGCACAGGAGCTGGACTCTGGCTTGCAGAGTGAGGGAGCTCGTGAAGTGGATAGGCATCTCAAAGACTTAGCAATACCAAAGTCCTTATGGATTTAATCCTGTGTTTTCATCTATGATTACAAAGTGACTAGCACAATAAGACCTTACTTTTGTGCAAATAATTAAAATTAAAAAAAAAAAAGAAAAAAATTAAAAAGAAAAAAGAAAGAAGGAGGAAAGAAAGAGGAAAGAAGGAAGAAGAAAGAGGAAAAAAAAGAAGAGAAGAGAAAAAAGGAAAAAAAGAAGAAAAAAGAAGAAAAAAGGAAAAGGGAAAAAGAATCTTCTTTTGAGGTAATATTGTTCGGGGAAGCAGATCATATTTCGTTTACTACAAATACTGCCTTTTAGAAAGGCTTTTTAAATGGTCAGAGACAGGAACAGATAAACACTGAAGGAGGGATGATAACGGGAAACTAATTATAAAAACTAGAAATAGCATATCCTAATAGCTCTACTGTAAACATATAATTGTTTTTCATTGTCATTTTTTCATCCTTTGACATTTAATATTTTGCATTAATTACAACTTTTCTGTAATGGATTTCAGAATCTGTCATACTGAATACTGAAACTCTGCACCTAGCTTGATTACGTCTTTATCTATATTAGCCAATAATAAAACAAAGTCCTTCCTTTTTCCCTCATTTGAAATTATCATCTTTCCACTCAGGAAAATAATTACAGGGGAGTTCTTACTTCACTCTAAGGCATTTTTCTAAACTGACCAGTTCATATCCTTTTTGAGAGCAGGCCAGAAGTAGAGGTGATATATGATGCCCAGGACAAATCAGATCTAATACTGTGATTTAGATTTCTCCTTTAAAATCATACTTCCTGTGGCTTCCACAGGACCTACCCACATACAGTAATCCTATAGCTACTTGTTAATAGGGGGCAGATTTTGGATGCATCTCTTAAATATCCCCAGTGTGAATTGCAAACTGATCTGTGCCTAAAACGGACAAGTTAAGTGTCCTGCGTAGCAGTATTAGACCATGGCACATCCTGCCATGTTAATAAAAAAATAGGGATTTTAATCAGTTTACCTCATTTTGAATGATTTAAAATCAGAGGCAAACACCTTTATATTGTGTCTCAAGAGGTCCTCCTTTGATGACAGTAGAGAGTGCAGGGCACTTGACTGTAAACATGGGAGGCAGCCCTGGAGCTGTTCCTCTTCTCTCCAATGTGAAGCAGTTGCTTCATATCAGACACGCACTTGATAAAATTTTCCTTTTATTGTCAGCTTACCTCGTGCAAAGCTCCCAATTTACACCCAAGCTTTTCAAATAGTGTGTAGTGTGCTTAATGAAGTTCCTTCTGGCGCCGTGGACATGTACCAGTGTGTCTGTAATTTCACACCACTCTTTCTCTCGTGCAGCCATCCATATTGTTGCCCACTTGATCAACATCGAGCGGTATCACACCAGCCAGTCAAAGGAAGCTGGGGCATTACGGAATAAACTTTCTGGCCTTGGCAAGAGCCCAAATGAAAGCTACTTGAACCCAATCAGGACCTACGAAACGGTAAGCTGTCACTTTTCGGTTTTCCTCATCTAAAAAGTTTTCCTCTGTGGATTCTATTGTCGGTAAAACTGTATTTCAAAGCCTTTTAACCAGAGCAAGAAGGTGCTGCCAAAGGTTAACCTCAATTTCAGCTGAAAACACTTACTCAGAGCTGCAATTTTCAGGTTACTAAGCTCAAAGAAATGCCTACAGTCTTTTAATTAGTTTGTCAGGCGACAGCTGCAGGGGGCGAGGGAGGGGAGGATAAGGAGTGTTGTGAATAGCAGACAATGAAATGAACCTGCAAAGAATTTACAAAAAAAACTAAACTAAACTATACTATCAATACATGGAACAAACACAACTTATTTCCAGAAAGAAAACAAAACAAAAAAAAAGACCAAACCCCAACAAAACCCCAAGAGCAGTAGCACTTGGCAGTATTTTTTTCACAGTTGTGGTTTGTCTCTCCCCATCGTTGTGCAGTATCTTCCCAATCCGAGGGTTGGTTCTACTCTGTTGCATGTCGAGTGGGGCTGCCCAGGGAAGAGCACGAGCAAAACCACAGGGAGTCTTGTGTGTAGCAGGACGTGGACGGGGATGCTAGTGCCACTGTGTGCTCCCCAGAGCCAAGCAGGACTAGGGGCACCTCAGCCCTGCAAATAAATGGTTTTGCTGGCTTTGGGGAAAAAAAAAAAGTGACTGTGCCTCCTGTCCACTTCCTTGGCTATCTCACAACGGCGTTGCAAGCTCTTCTTTATAATGCTCATAACATAAAGAAAAACAGACCCTTTCTGCAAGGTGTACTTGTAAAATAGGCAAAAGTTAATCAGTTTTTTTTCCTTATTCTGTTGTGCTATACATCACATTTATGTTATATGTGTGCTTGTGAATACTGTTGTGTAATGTTATATACTCCAGGGTTTGAAATGACCCCAGTGAGACTCCCACACACATTGTTTCTGCTCTTTAGAAAATTCCCATACAGCCAGCACGCAATAAAGGCTGTTTGAACTTCATGAAGTGGGGTTCTTTTAATCAGTGGTGTGTTCCACTGGAACAAGAAATGAAGTGAGATGATGGCTGGACAACCATCAGTAGGATTCAATAGTACTTTTCAGTTATAAGGCATTTTGTCTTGCTTTTTCTGAGTTTCCTTTCCAGTTCATAAATCTTGCATCTTTCAAAACAAACAAGTAAACAATTCTCAGCTTTGAAGAAAATCAAACAAATTAATGGTCTCAATGGTGTGAATACAAAAGTCTGGATGTTAGTGTTGACGAAGCGACCAGGTCTATCAGAACAGGACAGGGAGCCAAGGACTCGGCTGCAGTGTCTTTCAGTACACCCGGTGCCCACTCCCACTGCATGCACTTGAGATGCCCCCCAAGAGCAGAACCAAGCCCTGAATGAAAACCTACCATCTTTTAGCATGCATTTTTTTCTCCACTAAGCCTTCCCATGGTGATATAATTGGGACGTAGGCCTCTAATTAGCATTAAGATCCCAAGAAGGAAGGCTAACATTTTCTGAGACCCTTTCCCAGATTTCTCACAGTAATATGCCCCACAATTACCCTCCAATTTACAGCCTATATTTTACTCTAACTTCTAATATTTCTATTTCTTTTATTGCCCACTTGTGTCTCAGTAGCTACACTTAGAATTAATAAATTGTGAAGGACAGCAAATAAAAGATTGCTTCTAACTTCAGAGAAGAAAGTTCTGAGAGCAACAATTCAGGCTTTCTTTTTGGTTTCATCCTACCCCTGTACTGGCAATGTACTAAGTGTCTTTGACATTTTTCCTTGTTTCATCTCAACATTCAAACTAGCCACTGTAGTGGAAATGTTCAAAATATCACCTAGATCAATCCTGTTAATATGTAATAGGATCTGAACACACTTTTCACAGGCACCAATTTGAAAATGTACTGTGTGCTGTCAAGTGTGAACATTTGAAAGAATGATTTTACTGTAAAAAGTGCCCGTAAAAATGGCATTGTGGAATTTTATCACCTCTAGGATTTCCATATCAAATGAGTGCACTTTACAAGTACAATATAGGGCTTTTTTTTTCCTAGTGTATTAACCTGCAGAACCAACTCAGGATCCAGAAGGCATGCTGAGCTACTCCATTCTTGCACATCAGCACCAGGAAAACAGATATATATGCTTTGCGGGCCAAATGAGGACTTCATTTACACTCTGCTGGCATATTTAGCTTGAGTCTCATCTTGCGTGTGAGATTCTTAACTGCTGTTCTTCACGAATTGCACTTTATAACTGAGATCAGCATCTGACTGTTGTGTTCAAAATACATCTTCATTCTCACTTCAGTTTATTTTGGTGGGTTTAGACAGATGTAACAGACCTGTGCTGATGTCTGTGAGTCACGAACAAGAAGGAACATGTTCTAGCCTATCATATTAATGCTTCATCATGGACAAGCATAAAAATGTAAATATAAATATGTCTTTTAAAAAACAAAACCAAGTATTATCCAGTGTATCTCCAGGCAAATGTAAGGAACGGTTAAATGAGGTATGCTGTTTAGGTAAATGAGAGCATGCATTTTTATACATCGTTTCAGGGATGCTAAAAACTCACAAACTTTGAAATAAAGTAAGCCCAAAAGAGCTCCAGCCCCACCTTTATGATTGCACGTATCTTAGCACCTTACTTTATCACCCTCACATGAATTAGCTGGTTTCTAGTGCTGTTTTGCTTATTATATCTCTGGGTTTAATCTTCTAATTTCTCTAATCAGTTTCCTTTTTTTTCTGAGACACTTTTGCATAGGCAAAATAGATAAAAGTACTAATGAGACTGTCTAATTTCCTCCTTTCAATTCCTGAAACAAGTAAGTGGCAGCAAACATTTACACATCTGTCTGGGACAAGTTTGAGTGGAAACAGAGCAGAAGGATATTTTTCCATGCTTTTCTGTGGTAAAATGGAGGTTTTCTTTGCCTCCATATCTTCTTCTGGTTTTGTTCCTATGCTGAAAATATATCTTAGATTGTAGCTTCATATGTCATAGCAGCAACAGTAACAATAGTAGTAATAAAAGTAACAATTATAACAACAATAACTACTGTATTCTTATTCAAGAACACAACAGGAGAGCTACTAACCACCGTAGCTGGAATAACTGGAGTTGTGATAACTGTGGCTTTAATTCTGATCATGACTTCATCCACTGAGCTCATCAGAAGGTCATGCTATGAGGTGTTCTGGTATGCGCATCACCTCTTTGTGGCTTTCTTCATTGGTTTAATAACCCATGGTATGGGGTAAGTGTCTGCATAAGCTACATGGGGTATATGTACACAGTTTGAGATGAAACACGATTCAAATCTATAATCCTGTGCTTTTCTATTAGCAAACTGCTGGGATCTTTGCTTGGAGACAGATTGCAAAATGAAAGCATTTTGAAATTAAAACACACCACTTCTTTTCTGAGGATTAAAAGTGTGTTTTAGTTCTTTCAGCCACTCTTTTACCATCTTACAGCCTGCACCTGCATCGGTCTGAATGAACTGTCATCCTTGGGAACTGTGGGCCACACAGATTAGGAATCAAAACTTTGCGGGTTCAAATTAATGAAGGATAGACTTTATGATCATAACTCTTGTAAGGCGTTTTGCAAGCAAGCTTGTACAAGCTTGACAAACTTTCAGCATGTCAGCTACCCTATGGTGGATGTGCATGTACCCATGCTCCTCTGCATCCATAAACGTAAGGCAGTTTTGACCTTCTTTCTCTGTGGGGAAAAGAACCCAAAATTTCCTTAGTATAGAGAAATACTGTCCAGCAGCAGTAGGCTCTATATTACAAACCAGGTTTAAATGACTACAGCAACAAACAAATCAAGTTTATGACTAGCCCAGTCAGGTGGCTTTTATGGAGAGAGATGACTGCCAGGTTGCTGATTATCTCCCTGTTCCTCAGCAAAAAAGGAAGGTCCATCCTCTTGGTACAGGACTCTGGTTCTTACGCTGAGGGACAGCAGAATCGAGGAAGCCTCCTTGAGAAGCTCATGGGCTGATAAAGTGATGCATCTACATCCGCATTTTGGTTCAGACAGGGAGTGCAGTTTTGAGGTAAACCTCGAAACCTCGTAGTCCTCCTCACCTCATAGGCCTGGCTCATACACGGGCACAATCCCTGGACTGTATAACCGAGTGCTTGGGGATGAAACCGCAGTGACAGGAACGCATCTCTCTGTGGCAAGCACTAAGTGACCCATTCACAGGACCAAACCAGACCTAGTCCACAGCCCCAGGCAGCCCTCCAACATGTTCAGTGTAAGGCCCTCAGCAAAGACTGCTGTGCTCTGTAGACCTTTCGCTGCTGACTATCTAGGGTATATGTGGCCTCCAGCTGTAGTAAAGCTTTTCGGATCTGAAGACAGAGTCACTTGGTGTTATCATAATACACTTTTTATGTTTGTTTCATAAAACATTCAGATGGTATCACCCACCACTAAAGTACATGCAACCGCTACTCTCGGACACGGGAGAACTTCCACGGTGGTGTGCACGTGTGCCTGCTCTCTGCAGGTACCTGGCGTCACCACGGGGCAGGGAACAGGCTGGTATGATGTTTTGTGGCATCTTACTTTTCCCACCTCACGACTTGAGAGCTGCCACATTCAGTTTGGCTCTGAGTGTTCCTGAAAATTGGCCCAATTAATTAGTCCAAAGTTTCAGAGCCACAGCCGCAAACAAATGCTGTAAACTGTATCCCGGCCTGATTAAAATGGCCCCCTCCCCTCTCTCTCTGGCAAATCTTTTAGAATCCAATTTCAAACAACCGTAACGAACCCTTTAAACCTTCAGCTTTGTAAGCTCCCTCTGCCTAGCCAGCTCATTGACAGTCCTCAGCATGAGATGTCCCCGAAAAGGGGATACTTATTTAAGAGCCCTATCGACGGCATTCGGTGAGCACACTGCAGCAGAGCAGCTCCTTCCTCCTCCAGCACATCCCTACCACTATCCCACTTACGAAAAGGAGTCAAAACCCAAGGTTTCATCATCCACTTCCCATCTCTTCCTCCTTCCCAGATGACTGAACAAAACTCACTCGAGCCTACCTCCTTTTCTGTCTTTTTGTCTGAAGTGGTGGCAGCCAATGACACTGCCGTGTAAAAGGCGGCAGCACTTCTTATCTCCTTGTCTCTTGTTAGTGGCAGGAGAGGATAATGTTGTAGAGCCAAAGTATGGAATGGAAAATTTAGAGAAACAATATGAAACAAACAGGGTTTCCCCATAAAAATCTTCCTTCTCTACCCATAATCAACACCAGCTGAAACCCATTAAACTGAACAGTCAGGATTGATATGCTGGGGAAAATTCACATCATTAACACTCTCAGAAGTAAAGAAGCTAGAATTTAATATGTTTAGAGTGTATACATCTAATTACAGTCCTCCAACTTTTTTTGCAGCTTTCAAAAATGCATTTAGAAAGCAGCAAATGAAAGAGAAGGTCTGTCACTATTAAATTTTATTATTTTTCCAAACAATACCAGATGCTTACATACAGAGGAGGTCAAAGTGTTTGCTGCAAAGAACTTGGAAATCATTCCAGTTTTGCCACAAACAGCAAAATGTACATTTTCTATGCAAGGACTCTCCACGCTTCAGTTGCATTGATGTATACCAATACTATAGCACACTTCTTGCGTTTGGTCAAAAAGTCATGGCAAAGCTAAAGGAAAGGTAATTTGAACAAGTGAGCAGAAAAGGACTGAAATGGCCAGTTCTTAAACTTTCAGTTCTTGAACTTTCAGTTATCTCTGCATCTGCATTTGACTACAAGTGCAAAACCTACAGATGCATAGAAACCTTGTGAAAAGCATATCGCTGACGGACAATTTTGTTTTAAGTCAGCTTGTCCGGGGTCAGACGCCTCAGAGTCTGCTGCTTCATAATGTCACTTACTGTAAAGACCACTACTTGGAATGGGAGAACGCCACCCAGTGCCCTTTGCCTCAGTTTTCCGGCAACAAACCTGTGGTAAGAGTGATGTTTGTCTTCTGTTTCTAACTTAATGTCCTTCCTTGGGAGGCCAAATATCTTAGGGAGCAGGGACCTGGAGTGTATGGTGGTGATTGGCACTAAGTGTTATGTTTAGAGAATAGTCTGACATTTCTGCTCCAGGACCTCTCCCTGTGCATTAAGACTGTGAGCCCAACCTCCCTTATAATCAGTACAGACAGGTACAGATTAAGAGTGATGTGTAAAATTTTTGGTGTTATTAATAAAAACTTTTATTTCTGTAAGATCCTTTAGTTAGGCAACTCTCCCTTTGAGAGATTTCAGAATTTTACTCTATCTAAATCTGTTGTGTATGTACATTTATTTTTAATTATTTAATATAACCGATATCCTTGATGTGTTCGTTGCACAAACATAGCCTCCGAGCAAAAACCTTATGAGGGAGAGATACAGAAAATACAATGGAACAATAAAGCTAGGGATGCAAATTAATATTATTATTTTAACTAATAGTACTTTAATATGGATAGTCTACATACCAAGGGAGAATAAGTTTGAGATAAAATTATGTCCTTGCTTTGGGCCACATGCTTCATATCGTCCAGCCTTGATGTCTTAAGTTAGGTAAAAAGGAGAGAATTTTAACCAATGAGTTATGAAAGGGAAAGGCGAAAGGCAGGAAAAATATCCCACGGAAGGGTGGTTTTGCTGCAACAAGATTGCAAATCCACAGGGGGTAATTAAGTAGCAGACTTGTACAGTATGTCAGATGTCTAGCATCCAAACAAAATCATTTAACATTTACAGCTCAAGATTTAGCTTGCTCATATGCAAGTTTTTGTTGTTTCTTCCAAAAAGAGAAAACATACCAAAGGAAATTGTATAGTAAAGGAGAAAAATTAGCATTCAGTGCCTTGTAGCTCTTTTAATGGCTGACATAGATTTTTCTTAAACTAAACTATTGTTAGCCACTATCCAACCTGCATATTAATGAGAAAATGAATGCCTCTCTAAAAATTTCAGCTACAATGTCGCCATAAAAATCAATACATGGCTACGCACCATGAATACAGACACAAGCTTGCTTCCAACAGCATATCTTGACATTCATTATCGTAAAGCTAACTGGAGAGAACTTCCACTTCTCCGTGTTAAACCTATTTTGCCACACTTTCCTGCATACCCAAGGCCGTACTTGCAAAGTCACATTACTTTAAATGAATTGTGATAATACCATATGGCATATAGATCATCTGTAAGAACAGCGCTTTGCCGGATGGGTAATGTGCTATGGTGTGATACCTGCTAGATACCTCAGCACAAATTCATTCAGAGGCTAAAAAGCCATGGTGAGACTTGCACAGCGCTGGCAGAGGCTGGTGCGGATGGGACTGAGCAGGGAAGGGACATCCTTGTGCCCTGCTGGGCTTGCTGCTCCTGGGGGAGGCTACCACAGCAGAGCCCCTGTCTCAGTCATGCCCTCCCCTGCTCCATATTTCAGCAGGTAGGAGCTTGATCTGCTCCTGCTGAGGACAATGAAGCACTCCTGTTGCACCTGGGGCATCCAGACTTTTATCCTCACAGTGTCTCCTGAGCCATCACTGCCCCGTCTCAGTTCGTTCTCATTACAGAAGGAAACACCACTTGGGCAAGAATACCAATGCCCTGATTAGTCGGCCAGGAGCTGTGTTGCCTGGCAGCAAATCCCTCCTGGTGGATGCCCTGTTGTCCCAACCCAGCCAAAAGATATTTTGGACTGAATGCTCCGTTGCACTGGAGCGATGGCACGTTTGAAATCTCAGCTGAGCTCTCCCACAGGGTAGCCTTCAGCCTTAACATTCCTGTCATGTGCTTTTATTTACAGGTAGCACAAATGGAAGGGAGGAAAAACAAGTCTCATCATTATTGTAGCTTGATATATGCAAATATATTCAAGACATGTAAGATTACCCACTGTGCAGAGACACCTGTAGTATTTAGGGACAACGGATGTGTTGAGTTTCTGCTTTAACTGAGAATCTTCTGTCTTATGCTGGTTTATTCCCATTATTAAATCATGCATTCTTTTAATTTAATTTTCAAGACTTAACCTTGGGAAATTGCCACTCCATCCTCTTAGCACTTTCCAAGGAAGCCACATAATTTTATAGCTTGCTTCTCATAAAAGATACTTTATAACCCCTGTTACCCAGCTTGTGGAACAAAGTCAATGTTTCAGCAAGTAACGTTACTTTTCTGAGATTTTAAAAGCCACATGATTGTGGAGCCTTCAGTTGGCTACAATGAGCTCTGTAATTAACAAAACTGGAAATAAAACAGTATCTCTTCTAGGAATTTTTTTTTTTTTTTTAAATCATGAAGATTCAATTACATCTAATTATCTCAGCTATCAGTGCAACGCAGTGAAATCATCAGCTAGTATACTTGAATAGCCAAGTATCTTTGATTGTTATAGTGATCACTAGATGCGATTAGCAAGTACAAGCACAGCAACCATCTGCAATACTTAAAGTATGACCAGCTTAGTATCCTAGATCAAAAAAACACATTTATTGGTACAGAGCCAACTAATGGATTAAATGGAAATATAACCCATTCCTCTAATTGAATATATGGGACTTAATGTTTTCTCATGCAGCAACAGAAAAATCACAGCTGACAATAAGCGCTACTCCTATCTGACCCTTCTGAAAAATTTTAGACTTTGAAGAGCAAAAAAATAGTAAGTCTATGGGTAATATTGTATAAATGTATGCATCTATACATCTTCAGGTCCAATGACGTCCATATGTAGCATCTAAATAGATTAATCCTTTTGCCTTTTAGTAGGAAAAGATTTTAAAGGACTCTTCTTGGCCAGAATACAGATAGATATTAGCACTGCTTTTGGAGTGCATCTGTGAAGGAGTCCCATATGTCTGTTCCACAAGAAAGCCAGAACTGCTACAGTAGCAACAGAAATACTCTCCTGAGAAAGGCGAACCAAAAATCACAGGAGAGAAATCAAATAATTTCATTTTAGGCAACCTGCTGATTTAAACCAGATATGCAAAATATTTTTCTAGAAATTGAAATAAATGTTGTTTTTTTAATATGCAACTTTCTACAGGCTTGGAAGTGGGTTTTAAGTCCTATGGTGTTGTATATATGTGAAAGAATTGTTAGATTTTGGAGATTTCAACAGGAAGTGGTCATTACTAAGGTATGTAACAGAACTTGCATGTCTGCGTAAAAAAAAACGTTATGACAATTACTTTTTTTATCTCTCATAGATAACTCCTTCATATTATGACCTCATTTTTCAATCCTAGCTTCAGCAGCTTTTATATCATTACCATGGTTTCAGCCAAGTATTGATTTTAGGTTTTGCATTTATTCCAATAGCAAGTCCATGAGAATATTCCATACGGGACCCAGTTTGATTAATGAAGTACCAGACTTGCCAGGCTGCTACAGCACCATAACACAATCCTCTGTGCAGAGGATCCCTCTTTGTGCTGAACTGAAAACCATGTTCCTCTGCAGTAAATGGTGGAGACGTGTCTTTGCAGGACTTTGACTTCAGTAGGACATGGCTTTTACTTTCAAATCTGGAGCCTTCCAAGGAGATTAAGGGTTACACTATCATATAGCATAAATAGCTGAAGCTTCATTAATACCACTGTACCCATTTATCCCAGTTGTAAACATCTCTGTGTGTTAAGGGCCTGTTTAAATCACAGCTGAGTGGATGAGGAATGCCATGACTGAAGCAGCCGAGCCCTCACGTATCAAGCTGGAGATCAGAAACAGGCTTATCTTGTGTGAGAGGGAAAAGCACGTCGGATAAGCCTTGCTGCTGATTTCACAGAGTGGCTGTGAACTGAGAATCTCAGTTTACTATGTGGGACATGTAAAACTGGCTGCTTAACTGAGATTACCTCTTAATAAATGTATATTAGAATTGAGCTCACTGGGCCTTTTTCTTCATGCCAAGCCAACAATAACCCTGTACACGTTAATTGTGAGCAAAACTGGGCAATTATTCCAGTCTGTTAAGGAATACTTTTGCATAGGCTCTACTAAGATGGAAAGTTGACAATTTTTTCAATTGTTACAGCCTTTCCTCTGCCTCGCACGCTCACAAAGCAAGCTGCCCCATGATAGACACTACGTGCTCTCCAGCTATTGGGCAGCAACAGCACTACAACATGCAGTTTAGGCCATAATTTACAAGACATTTAAACATTATCATGCATCCCAATTCACGTTAACTTGTGCTTGAACTCAAATAGAAATGGTTGCAAAGTCACCTGTAACCTATTGGAAACAAACAGTTACTCTTCTGAAGGATAATGAAGCAGATCTTTCTATTACTGTTTAGGTGGTGACACATGCCTCTGGAGTCCTTGAGCTTCACATGAAGAAACGTGGCTTTAAAATGGGACCCGGTCAATATATCTTTCTACAGTGCCCATCAATCTCACTGTTGGAGTGGCACCCTTTCACTCTCACCTCAGCTCCCGAGGAGGACTTCTTCAGCGTTCATATACGGGTCGTCGGGGACTGGACTGGGGCCCTCTTCAAGGCCTTCGGAGCTGAGGAAAAAGCTTTCAAGGAATTGTGGATGTTACCAAGGTTTGAATTGCAAACAATACATTTTAAAATGTTAATTCTACATTTTAAAATAAATGTTAATGTTTTGACTTTAATTCATTTTGTGTGCATTCTTTATGGCACAGTATTGTAGTTCTGGATCTATAAAATGCCATTATGCTAATAAACCACAAGCACAGCCATGAACCTAGGCCAACGGCTATCAAGAACACCTGTAGGCTAATACAAGATTTAAAGTCCATATCAATATCTATATCTCTGTCATTATCATCTAAATCTGTAATATCTACATCTACACCTGAAAATATCCATTTCAACAGATAAGGGCATATGAACTGAATGGAAATGATGCTAGAAGCTATCTGATAGCTTTGTGTCCATATGCTTATGCTCTGATGACTCCCATCAACTGCCATACAAACTTTCAGCTTTTCCCTTTCAGTTACTTAGATGTTTTGTGGCCCCGGAAATTTCTATCTGAACCTTACTTCTTTCCAGTTGTCTCCCTCAACTCTCTCTCTGGTCTCCAAGCCCTTTTCCACTTTATAAAGGTTATTGGTGTTCAAATTCTGTAACTGTGGCATCTTAATCCAAGCAAAAGGTTGATGCTTTGTTGCTGCGAGTCCACAGGGCTCTGCTGAAATTCATGGAGCCATCCTGCCTTACACCAGCTAAGCACCTGGCTCTACACATCATGGATTCGAACTACTTAGCTCCTTGCAGGCGTAGTGGAGATTTTCAGCAAAGAAAAGAGCCTGTCCTGGGATCATTTCAATTCTGGTGGAGTGTGTAGAGCCTGGGACTGAAGGGACTATTTTCCCCCTGGAAAATTGCTTTTGATGAGGGAGTTCTAGTAAAATTGAACAGCAAAAGGCACTTGTTTAACTACATTTATATAGTTGAATGGGACTTGGAATATAAGGAGCATTCCCCGAAAAAGCTTGTAGACACCACTGAGCTACAGAGGCACACTGGAAGGTGGGAGCAGAGAAGAAAGTCTGATCCAGTCTTTGCATTGTATCAGTTAATAAGAATTAGAAATGAAAGCTGAGCCTTTGTTAAAGGCAACTGGAATGAGAAGTATGCCGTTTCAGCAGAACTGGAGCAAAAATGGTCCAAAGTGATTGACAGCCAGTGTAAAGAATGAGAAAGAGAAAAATATTATCAAACATTGCTGGCCACAATGCAGGGCTGAAATTAGCAGCGCTGTCATATAAAAAGGCTCTTCTTTTTAATCTTGTTAGGGTGCCTAATGCCATCATTCAGTTGCTTTCTTGCAATATATTAAAAAGAATTTTTCAATAGTTAAGCTAGCAATAAAGCAAAAAACAGGCCTTTTTCAAAGGTTTCAATATCTAAGGATAAACACTGAACTGGTGACTATATTAAAAAATAACATATAGCAGAAACTAAGCAGAAGACAGAAACCATGTAGCAACTGAATGATAAGGTAAGGTTCTAAAAATAAAATATGTATATTGTAATGAATAAAAGGAGATAAAAATAAAGTATAGGTACGTTTATAAAGGTAGAAAAAACAGTTGTGATTGCTGGTCAATTTGAGAGATAACACCACAGAAAACACTATTCCTGTGAAAATAATCAAGTTCCATATTAAGCTTCTTCAGGATTTTGGCTCACTTAATTGCTGTTTTAGTACACTGTCCCAAAATCTAACATCTCTCACAGTGAGGAGTACTACCTAATAGTGCTTATCAGCAAATGTTTAAATTCTAAAAATAATACAAAAATCCAGTAATGTTACTTTTCCAAAAATAAATACTTTCCCTGCGTTCCCCAAAAGTATAATGCTTCTTTGTAATGAAATTGTGTAGATGGATGCAAAAAATGCCAACAATCCAAGCCATAGAAACAGTCTATAGCCCTATTTTCTACTTCTCCCTTGGCAAATGCAAATGTAATATTTTTTTTTTCACTTTGTTTACCATCTTCGTACCTTCCTCCACCCTCTCTAGATCAAATGAATGGGTTGTACAGCTCAGTTTCTCTTTCTCCACTTTCTCCTCCTGAATTCTCTAAGTCTTTGTACTCAGCTAAGCTCTCTGGCTACGTCTGAGCAAGGCCTTCAAACCAATGATGGGATCTCTGTCACCTGAGGATTTAGGAGCAGACTGACAAGATAAATCTCTGTAAGGAATGATTTAGAAATAATTGATCCTGTCTTGTAGCACAGAGAAAGATTAAAGAATCTCTTGAAATTCCCTCCAGACTAGCTTTTTCTCAATCTACTAACAATAATGAGAATTGCTCCCAAGCCCACGTTGAACTACATAGAAAGCTTAGCTGAAAGCACTTCTTAGGCACTCTACATATATTCTCTAGCCTTATTTAACAGGAAGCTTTGAGTGCTCAAAAGGTACAAGGCTGGGCAATAATCTGAATAACAATGCATATTTTTCTTAAAAGCTTATATTGTTTATACATGAAGCCAGATTTTCAAAAATTATCCCTGAGTAGCTGTTTCATTTGCTACTGCAGTTGCAGAGCATTTGGAATACTGAAATAAAAATGAATCATGTGACAAGTGCAGTTGAAAGGGCAGATGTTTGCTAGGACTTCAGGTACACTTTAAGAAAACCAACAATAGAGTTTCAGGTACACTGTGACCCTCTATTTGCATGTACCATTGCTTGGTGGTCCCCCTTTCTTTTCCCGTTAAAACATTTCATTCTTCTTATGTCCACATCTTTCTTTGTATTACTTAAGCTGAATTTTAAAGATCATTCATGCAATAAAGAGCATAAAACAATAGAAAATCTGAAACAAGGTAAAAAATAATTTTTCCTAAGATAATAAGATAAGGGCATAAGATAGTGAAACTCTCTTCCAGAGCACTTAAGTTATTTAAAGACAGACTGGACAGAGCACTCCAAAGTACTGGGTATATTTATATTCCATGTTGGTAGAGGAATGAATCCGATTATTTAATAATCTTTTTCATCTCTAATTTTGACCAAAATGAATGCCTCGGCATCAGCAATGTTGATTATAGGAGGCAGTAACATAAACAAGCATTTCTCCTTACAAATTTTGCCTTTATGTCAGATCCTAACTACAGTATTATTGCCAAAAACATATCTCTGAAATAGTTTTTTCAAAAGAAGCTGAGAAAATAGTAGTTTCCTTGCATATGATGACCTCTTTCTTGCTTTCTCTTGAACACATATGAAGAACTTTTCAAATTATTAATATAATCTTTTCCTCTTTACTCTGATATATACAATATAGAAAATAAAGCTCCAAAACAGGATGCTTTTCAGTAATTCATAATTAAATATGTAAATTCCACAGCTAAATTTGGACATGCAATTATATGACTAATCACATTTCAGAAAGCCAGAAAATTGCAATTGCATGCTTAAATAGATGGCCAGGCCCCAAACCCACATGGGTGCTCTTGTTCTCTCATTTCAGAAATAACAGTTGCTTTGCTATTAAATGGCACCCACCGAAAATTACATGTGTTTGTAAGGGTAATTTGTGCACCGGTTTAGATAATTCTTTTTTTTTTATTTTAACAGAAGTTCCACTTTGAAAACACGTAGCCCAGCAGATTTTAACCTTTCTCTCACTTCATATGTTGCTGACCCTTGACTGAATGTCTCGTTGCTGTAGAGTGGCCGTGGATGGACCGTACGGATCTGCAGCCACAGACGTCTTCCACTACCGAGTGAGCGTGTGCATTGCAGCAGGGATCGGAGTCACGCCGTTTGCCTCTATTTTAAAATCCATTTGGTACAAAAGCTGCAACCCTAACGCAGGGCTGGCGCTGCAGAAGGTAGGTGGGAAAGCTCCTCGCTCCATCCAAAAATTCCACAAATGAGCCTCTTTCACCAGGTGGGAGAGGCGACCCAGAGCCAGAGACTCACTTGGGCGCTTTAACCCGCTCTCGGAAGCAGTCGGTCGCTTTCCAGCTGCCTCAGGAGCTGTTGTGGGGTAGGGTCCCCCAAATTCACTCTCCTTCCCCCAGGAAGTAGGTAGCCCTAGGTGCAGTGTTTTTAGTAAAAACCGAAGAATCAGATTTTCAACAGCAACTGGAGATAAACGTGGAATGTCTTTCATAGCTAGACAGATAGTTAGAGAGCTGGAAGAGAAATCTGTCCTCTTTCCTACCAAAAATAAATCCCGCAAGGTCATTCTGACAGAAGTGAGGGGCAGCACTTGCTCCTCGTCCAGCTGCAGGTTTTGTGAAGGTCCTTTGGCTGCATGTCCTGGTCCAGAATGCTGCATTCAGAGACCATTAGCTGCTTTTCTCACCTTGCAAAGTCAGGATATTAGCCAGCATAGAAGGAATAAAAAAAGGCATTTAAGCACTGGATGAGATGCATATATCAAGATGCACATTACTGCCTCAAACCACTTTAATTATTTTCTTGAAAAAAATATATTGGGGTCTGTAAGGCATGGATGGCACCAATTAAGTTAACATCCTCTTGATCTGCTAACCTGTTATACATCTTCTGCTAAGGATATGTGAGGCAGCGTTGGGGGAGGATAGGTGAAGAAGAGATGATGGGTGATGTAGGGTGAGGGACAAGAAGGTTCAGAGAAAAAAAATCAGTGTTAAACATTCTCTTCCATATCCATCAAGGCAAGTGGTAGCTTGTGGACCTTACAGTTTCTTTTAGCGCATTTTCCAATGTAAAAGCTGAATTGGGAACTGTTCAACATTTCACATTTAAGGACAGATCTTGAAATTGCATTGGAGTGGACAGATCTCTGAGAGGGTCAGTACATATGGAGCTGATTGCAGGACTAAGGGGCTGATCTTTTTAAATGAAAGAGTGTTAAAACTGGCATCTTAATGACAAGCTGCCACTGAAAAAGCATCTGGGATTTTTGCAACTGAGGAGTTGAGGACAGGTTCAAATTGCCAGGGGGGATCTTTGAGGCAGAAAAAGCACTGAGAAGGGAGGGAAATAAAAATGAAAATATGTGCAATTTGTGAAAAGAAGTGTATTTACAAATGCTACCACTGTACCAGAATGATCTTTTCTACTGGAAGGAGAGCTACGTATATGTATATGCATGTTTTATAAGTAATTATGTATATTATATATGTGTACATGTTAATTTGTTACTATTGTCTTTGTTATCTTAAGGGGGAAAGAACAGAATATAACCATGCATTGAGAGTATAGTATACCTCAGGCTGTTCATCCATAGCTTAGGGAGAATCCTGTGTAAGTGTGCCTACAAAGATAAGCACATGGTGCCTTCTGCCACCATTTTCTACTATAGAGTTCAGTTTTCCTGAATTCCTGTGAAATAGAAAAGTATCATGATTTCTATATGTCCTGGCTTCCTTATTGGTGCAGTGGGAATAGTGATGCTTATTTTTCACAGGTGTTATGAGGCTAAACTTCATCGGTGTTTGTAAAATATTTTGAAAGCCTGGGTGAAAGGTGCTGGGGAAGTTCACAGCATTACTTAAAAAATTTAGCAGTCATCTTAGTGAAAACGATTAATCTCAGGGTAGCTCCACAGTTTTTTCCCATTGGTTAAAAGCTTCCACTTACGCTATAATTACAAATAATTTAATCTTCCTCAAAGTATTCAGCACTCTCTTTCTGCCATGATGAGTACCATAGAAATGTCTATTAAGGAAATAAATAAGAGGTTTTTCTTTTTTTAACAACTTCGTTTTGATTTGAGTACAGCTATCATTACGCTTATTGAACTAATATTTCTTAGTGTTGCCCACATACGGTTGAGATATAAATACTCATAGCTTCCATAATGTCTGCAGCTGTATAATTTAAAAAACCCAGCAAATCAAAAGGAGTACACATTTATCTAATTGATTCTTCACAATTAAATAGCCTTAGAGCCTTCATTTCCCTATCATTTATTGCAATGAGGAAGGGTGCTACTACTACTCACGGCTGGAAAGTTTCTACTGGCTTTAGTTATGCATAAAATGATCTTTTTTTCACATTAATGGTCTCATTTTTCAGATCAATTGCTGCTGAAATTGATAAAATTGTACTGATCCATGAGTTACTAATATCAGCAAACATTCACTTTCTCTTTTACCCTACATAAGGACATAGGAAAGGTCCTACTGGGTCTCACCAAAGATCCATCTAACCCAATATTCTGGCTCCAATGGTGGCTCTTCATGAATGTCTAGGGAAAAGTGTACAGACTAGAAAATCATACAGCAATATGTCCTTAGTGGACACTTTCTCATCCTTGAGCAACTTGCAGTTCAGTAATGTCTTGATACAAGAGCTGCATCTCTTGTGTTTGATATCCTTTAGTAGACTTTTCTTCCACGAATTCATGAATTTGTCTAATTGCTTTTTGAACACATGTAGACTTTTGACAGGCACAGAAAGTTCTGGCAATAAGTTCAGATACATACAATGAGGAAAACAAAACCACCCTCTTCCATTTGCTTTGAGACCAACCTTCACTGCCTGAGGTAACCTTCTGCTTTGAGCTCTACTGTAGCCCACAGCCTTCTCTGCAAAACATCTTCTCCTGAAGACTTAAAAATCTGGTTTCTTTTTTGCTGTCAAACATAACCACCTTTCTGAGCTGTGTTTGAGAACAGTTTAGGCCTTTTGCTTCAAATTCAGGGGTATGAATTTGAGCCTTCTCCTGCATTTATACAAAAGGCTGCCTGCTGCCACCCTAGGTCCGAGTCCCCTGCATGCCCCCACCGACAGGCACTGGTGCATCTTATCTGTAGTGGCCCACAGGATCAACTAATTAGGCTGAATAAGTTCTCTGACCTTTTTCTGGCACGGCACACGGGTGGTGTGGTACGCTCAGGAGCAGGAAGGACTCGGGTTTTGCAGAGGGGTGCCCAGCTGGAGGTGTAAGAGGGTTTTGCAGGGACTAGTCATGTCTAAGAGGGAGCAGCAAGAGTCAGGGATGAAGGTGCCTCCCTGGGCACCCCCTGCTTTATCACCTTTTACACCCCATTAGTGAAAAGCTGGCTTTGCCCAGAGCTGCAGCTCCACCTCTGTCTTCAGGGAGCAGGGAGAAACAGACAGATAGTCATCAACAGACAATTATTAATGACTTTCCACATGATGGAAGCTGATTCACAAACTATATTCTTTCACCTTACAGGAAAGAGGTATCAGAGCTTTTACTCCTGTCCTGTTGTACAAAATTCAGCATGTAGGAAGCTGAATGATAAACGTGCACGCGTTGCAAGGGAGCAGAGTATTACAGAAATAAGCGACTACTCAAAACCCCTGCATTACGGACCTGATTAATAGCAATACTGCATCTAACTCAATTTGCAAAAAGAGCACTTGGAAAATTTAAGACAGTTTACTTGGGCAAGCCATCAAGCTGATGAATGTAGTCAACGGGGGTAGGGTGGGTGGAGACTAATGAAACATAAATCTAAAGCAGATTTTTAAGGATCCTAAATAATTGCAGTTAGTTAATAGTATGAGGCTTACACGAAAAAAAGATAGGATTCAGAATAATTGTTTAATTATAGAAATTCACTGATGCTGGCTTTATTCTACAGTTTTAATAAGGATTAATTTTATTGTGCATTTATTGTATTTTAATTATACATGTAATATGTGGTGCTATGCTATGGGCAGTCAGAGTAATGAAAGGAAGACTCCTTTGTAAACAGCATTTATTTTAACATATTACACTAGAAGTCCTCTTTCATCTAAGGCAAAGGGAGACCTTTTATCTTCCTTCTTCACTACCTCTTTTCTTTCTAAGATTATAATCATGGCCAAAAAAAACCTTTTTATAATGACAGTCTTTCTTCATTACCAAGTGCTCTCCACCTCTAATGTGAACATTAGATGCAGTGCTATGGATACTGCTTCTGTGGAACTGCACCGGGGATGAGTTTAAGGAATTTCTGTGGTTCCAGAAAGCTACACCCTTTCTCAAGGGGACGGTGCCAAAGGTGGCTTTACACAATTTGGTTGGACTGGCTGTCACTGTGACAGCTAGGTCTGCAACCAGCTAAAAGCACTCTTTCAAGCTCCGTAGCATGATATTGTGGAAAATAGTCCCCCATTTCCAAGACCACATTGTCTCAGCTCATCAGCTGGCTTTTCTTCCTCCTTCCCTGAACATGCATGGCTCCCAGAACTGCCCGCATCCTCCCAGTTGCTACCCTGAGCACAATTCATTATTCATTTAGAAGCACATGCCTCCTCTTCACACACGTGTACTAAAATATACATTTCCATAAAATGCACTGCTGAAAAGACTTGAGAAATAAGATGATCAAGTAGAGGCTGGGGGAAGAAATTTCTCACTACAAATCAAGAGCCATGGCGTGATACAGACTGACAGCACTCAGTGGCCTGATTTTCGAGGTGCTGAGGATGTGGAATAAGCAGGGACTTCAGGATTCAAACACCAAAAAAATTACAAGAAGGTTAAGGCTATAAATCTGATCTAGTTTCGGTAATTTAAAATAATGCTGTTGTTGGTCACAAAAGTGAAATGCTCTAAAGTCAGTGGGCTTGCTTTTTTCCTCATAAGCTATGCCATTGTAAATCAGCAGCAACACCCCGTAAAGCAATAAGGTTATATTTAAGGCAAAACATTGAAACAGAAAGGGAAAAAGCAAGCAGCCAAGATGGTTGGTACTAAAGTTCTGCAGACAGTCCTAGCGCTGGGCTGTAAAAATACCCTATTTAACCCTGAATGCTTTATCTCTGTTTCCTGGGATCATACTTCATTTATATTTCTTACAAAAACCACAGATGGTCCCTTACAGTACACTCAGGGCTAGGAAACATCTCAAATTACTGTTAGTCTCCTTCACCAAATCTCCAGTGAAGCATGATGTTAGCACATTTTTCTCCCACCACCTTACCAGAAGTCTGACAACCTAGTATATTAAATCTTCGGGAAATCTCTTTATAGCTTTCTGATTTCTCTTCCGATTTTTCACTTCAGAAGTGTCTAATATGCATCTTTATCTCATTGACCCTATGGCAAAGGGCTACAATTTCCAAATCATCAGAGCTCCCACAATGATTGCCTTGGGGACACACCTTCCAGATTACTTTTGATATTGAGGGGCTGGTGAGCGCAGAGAGATGGGTTGGAGGAAATTAATGAATTTGGCAACAAAATAAAATAAAAAACAAGTTTCCACCATCCCTTTGTTATAAGCTTATACATTGTCCTCTACACCATTCCTTTTTCATCCAAAATTGTGGGGTTTTTAGGCTTCCTCCATGTTTGTGAATGATTTCTTTGGAGGCACTATAAAAATAATTACACTCAAAATTACATTGCTCACAGAGGGCCACTGGAAGTCTGGTGCCCTCTGTTCAAAAGTAATCATGGATTGTGTGTCCAGAGCTACAGGACTCAAGTTATAAGAATTGCAGTCAGATTTCTCTTATAATTGTGGTTCAGCCAGGTATCAGGGTTGCACCTGTGCACACATCCAGGGAACTTTGGGCATTCAGCCCCTGGGTGCTGCAGGAACTCCCAAATTAGCCACCTACACAGCTGGACCGTCTCGAGACCAGGGACTGAGCTGAAACCAGGGGATGGGGCTGTGCTCCCAGCCCAGAATTTGACTCACTAGTGAGGGAGGTTTCCAGGTGGGAATTTCCAACTGTTCTGAAGACTCCCTGAGGCATCTCCTGCTCTGTGTGTTGATTAAGATCCTGGGAGGGGAATCTCACCAGTTCTGAGACTCTGCAGGCAGTTCCTGCTGCAAAAACGATTAACCTGTACACAGGTAAGACATTTGCCAATGGTCAGCAGAAACTGTTCCTGCAGAAGTGGTCACACAGGAGTGTCTTTTATACATAATTAGTTAGAATACGCTTTGTATGTAGTTAAGACAATAAATCACAATAGATGATCTCAATAGATCATGCACATGCTGAAGTGGCCACAATGGTCCATGGGCCAGCTGGCTATAATGAACTGAACAGAGAAAGGGGTTTGAGGAGTCTCACCTGATCCAGCTGAAGATGCCACAGCAAGGACTCTTGAAATAGAAACTCTCATCATCATATGGACAGTGACTAACCATCTTGTTTAAAAGATTTTATTCCCTATGCCAAGATCCTAATAAATTAGGGGGTTTTATATTTTTTTTTTTATTTAAACAAACCTTCAGTTCTGTTTGTGGCTGACTGCAGTAGGGGAGGAATAGACAGAAATAAGCAATAGAAATGATTAAAGGCTGGAAAATTAGCCTGTCAGTGACAGATCTCAGGAATGTTTGGTTTACCATAGAGAGGATTACAGGATGACTTGACCCCAGCTTCTAATTTCTACCTGGGGAATAAAACCTTAAGAACAGGCTCTCCAATCCAGCAGACAACTAAAAAAAGATCCAGCATACGGAAGATGAAGCTAGAGAAATGTGGATGAGAAAAACTGTGTAAATTTTTCATAGACAGGAGGTTTTCAACCAATAGAAAGCCAATTATGAGGTAGTGGTTCATTTTACTCCTTTGGCAACTTTAAAATTACAGTTTCGTGTTTCTCTAGAAATTATGTGCTCCAAGTTAAACAAGAAATACATTTAAAAATAAGTAGAGGCATTCTGTAGCCTGTTTTATGCAGAGTATCCAACTTGAAAAGCATAACTATCGTTTGACTACATCAACTGTTAACCTACAGCATAAGGTCTTGAGAAACAGGAACTCCTTGCTTCAGTGCTGAATGAAAGTGAAATTCCATTTTAAACATATGATATCTTTTTTGACGATTAGATGTGGTGCTGAGGGATATGGTGTAGGGGAGGACTTTGTAGAGTAGGGTAGATGGTTGGACTCGATGATCCCAAGGGTCTCTTCCAACCTAGATGATTCTATGATGATTCTATGATGATGATAACTGAAAATAAATCCAAAATTTCAAAAAGTAATCAAATAGTTTGCAAGAAATGCAGGGTTAGGTATTACAAGTCAAAGCTGAGGTGTGCTGGCAGGGGGAGATGGGAAACCTGTACATTGCCTCATGTACATCTTCAGTAACACGTTAATATATTCACTCAATGTTTAAGAAGATAATGACATTTTTAAAATATAGAAACTATATCATAAAAATTATGTGCAATTATATTTAAATTTACAGTGGAGAAGAGACACACTATGTAGTTAACGAGTTGAGCCAATCATTAAGAAATTTTATTGACAGTTTGCTTCTTGTTAAATCTCTTTACTTTTATCTGACAGGTTTATTTTTACTGGATTTGTCGAGACCCATCAGCATTTGAGTGGTTTGCTGATCTTCTGTTCCACTTGGAAACAAAAATGGCTGAAAAAGGAAAAAATGATTTTCTAAGTTATCATATATTTCTTACCGGCTGGGATGAAAGTCAGGTAATAATGAAACTCTTACGAGTCTGAGTTAATGTACCTTGCTTTTCCAGTATGGGAACATATGGAACAGGAACAGCTGAATAAATGATGGATGAAGCAGAGAGACAAAACTGTAAATATAAAGACACCAAGCCGTCTGTTTCCATCTCACATTTAGGAAAATAGAAATGGAGAAATCAAGTCAGTCCTATATCTTGGCTTGGGCAGCGCTGGTTACCAGGTATTTTGCAGAAAAGTGCAGAGAACCTTTCAGGAGCTTGTGAATGGGCATTTGTCCATGTCTTCAAAAAGCAGGGTTGTATAAAACGTTTCGGGTTTGTTTACTCATATTATTTAGTATAATTCTTGTTGTTCACGTACATGTCCAGTACACTCTTGAACCCCACTATGTTTAGAACATCTTGGCAACAAACTCTATGGACTAATTCATGTTGTCTGAAAATATATTTTCTCTGGTTGACTTCAAATTTGCCATCTTACAATTTCATTGGACCATCCCAACTCAAGGCACTTAATCCTTAGACTGGGTCAATTTCATTCAACTTCTTTAGTCTTACTTAGACTCAAATAAGTTGATTTTCTCTCCCTCTTTTTTTTTTTTTTTTAATGGATCACTCAGATGACACTGCAATCAGTTAGGCACCTGCCAGAAAAACTCTCACAGGAAAGTCTTTGCTCTTATTTGCTCTGCTTATTTCCTGTGTTCTGTCTTGAATGAAGGACTGTCTAGTAGAGATAAAAGAAAAAATAGATTCCATAAAGCTTTTCCCTTCCTGCCTCTGCTTCTAAAAAAAACCCAAATAAACAAAAAACAAACAAACAAACAAACAAAATCCACACAACCAACCAACCCTATTTCTTTCTGCTTTCTTTAAGGCTTCTGTCAAGCAATGAGGTATGTGCATAAAGCTGTATTTAGAAATATCTACTCCTACAGTGAAGTATATGGCAGTCACAGAAACCACCACTGTACATTAGCAATATCACAGGGTATTTTGTGATACCTCAAAAGAGGTATCACCTCCTTTGAAAGAAGCTATTGAGGAATCTCTCAAAACACAAAGTTGCCCTCATCTCTCAGCTGTCATCATCCCACTTCTCTCTTGGGCAAACATCAGTCCAGAAGTCAGGTAGGGAGACAACTATTCTTGCTGGGATGTCTGACTCTCTTCACTCATGTGCCCTGCATTCTTCTGAAGTGCCTCCTTCTTCTGTTCAAACCCCATAATCCAGTCTCCTGTCAGCACTGTGTCATTGCCTGTTAGGTGACACAGGAGCATCCCTGAAGCTGTGCTGCCTCCCCATCTACACTGGTACTGCTCTTGCTGCTGGAGCCCGCCAGAATCCCACCTCTGAAGGGGCTGTGGGGGAAGAGGAATGTTTTTCAGTGGCTGCTTCTCCTACTCTGACCAAGCCTAGGGAACTGTGCTGGGTAACAGCTCCACCTTCTTCAGATATCCACAAAGCTCCCTCATCTTACAGGTCTTACTTATCTTTAGAAAATTCCAGCTCATTACTCCTCAAAATTTGAGCTCCAGCACCAGTGATACTTGGATGATCCTTTACTTCTCCCTTAGCAACCAACAAACACAACATTCTCCCCAGTCGCTGCCTGTCTCACTATATAGATGACCAGTAGTTGGGTGAAGCTGAACCCAAGCAGGATGGGCAATTTACGACTTCTGGTGCACACTTCACTACTGGCAGGTGTTTACTCCTCAGACATAATGCTTGTTCAATGCTTCAAGCTCTTTGCAGATTCCACGTTGGCTTCAGATTGTCAAGCGGATATGGCACATGTCTGCCTCTCCTTGGACAAGAAATCATGTTTCAGCCTACTGGTCCTTGCAATGCCCCTGAGATTCCTAGGACACTTTAATGCTGTGAGCTATAACAACGGCTAACACCAAAAATCCTGGAAAAGTTCCATTCAATGTGAACGGAAATAGCCCATCTGCTCAGTGGTACAATTTTGCTGTAGACAATTAAAAAATCCTGCCATTCCCCACCTCCCACTCCCACCAGACACTTTAAGCTCACTCTTACGCTGTTCCAAATCCTTCGTGACATTGGCCCAAACTAATAAGAAGAAACTTTTAGAAACATGACCTCTTGTGACAACTCTGCTTGATCAGAATAATTGAGTTGTTAAGCAACATGGAAGACTCATTAGCACGAGAAATATACAATATTCTCAGGAAATGGATCTAAATTTCAGCAATGACTTCTGCAAGAGATGATAATGATGCCTAGTTCATGCTAGGGCCTGAACTAAATGCAAACCCCATTTTTCAACTTAGCCTTCCTCTGGTAATTTCTTGACAGTGATAGCAATGATGATAGTCTGTAGTGAAAACAAGCGTATTACTCCTACACAACAGCAGCACAATTATTCTAATTGGGACGGTGCTTTTGTTTTTATATGCACTTGGGAAGTACCCAGATAACAGGGTAATGGGCCTAGCATAGGAGCTGAGAGACAGTAAATGCCCATGAAAATTGGAATTTGTTTTCTTGGCACTGGGAGCTGTGCAGGTCTCTTAGTTCAGCACTATACCTGAGCTGATCCACTTTCTGCATCTGCCTCCACCTGAGAAGAAGAGTCAAACGACTCAGGGTTTTACCCCTGCAGAACTGGTACATCTCCCATCCTTTTTCATCAGCAGCAGAATGCTCTGGGCTTATCTAAAGGTGCATGTCACTGCTAATATTTATTGTCAAACTCTGTTGTGGTACACTTTGTTCCCTTTCCTAAAATCCAACTCCACCTTTAAAATGGTGACTGTTACTTCAGGATCTGCAATGAATAAAGTGTAGGGTGAGATATTCAAAGACTAAGAAAAGGTTTAGGAATCTAAGACCTGCCTGTAAAAGTGACTGAGGCACTTAGGCCCAGGCCAGTAAAGACAGGTATTTAATCCCAACTAATTTCAAACATTTCATCTCAAGAAGCTGAACTCCTTTGAGGTTTCTGGCACTTTTGGAAGTGCTTTTTACACTTCTTAGTCATTTTGTAAACTCTTGAGTATTCCTCTCCTCTCTTCTCCTCTTCTTCCTCCTTCCACTGGATAATTACAGAGTTTCCCTCATTGATACCTCTGTCTTTCACCATGAAGCAGCATTATTGCTTTCTCCTCTTATTTGGCGTATACATTGCTGACTCTTAAATTATTATCTTGTAAATTTGCCTTTAGGCTACTCACATAGCCCTACATTATGATGACAAGATGGATGTAATTACCGGTTTGAGACAGAAGACTTGCTATGGAAGGCCAAACTGGGACAATGAGTTCAAGCAACTAGCTGAAAACCATCCTAGGTAAGGCAGGTTGGCTTCTAACCTTGTTAGGTTACCCTTCTCTCAGCATAAACAGTGGGAGAAGGGGAGGGCAAACCTTTCTAAATGACCCTTTTAAAATAATTTAGTTTTTTTTCTGTGTGGAAAGAAGATTTATGCTTAATGAAGCTTTTAATGAAGAAATCTCGGAAAGAGAATGCCAATAAAATCTAATTTTTGGACAAGAAAATCTAATATTTAGAAGTATTTCAATATCCTGGCCTTTGTCCAGATATAATTGAAACACACAATCCAATTACTGTTCTGCACAAAGGACAAAGTAGCATTAATTTCCCTTGAAGATGGTTATTAAAGAGATAAACTGTGATTTTTTTCTTATGATGTCAAGGATATGTTTGTTCCCCTAACATATTTGGCTACTCTTGCAAGACTATGCTGTTCTGTTATTAGTTCATCTCTGCTGGCAAAGACAGTTCATTTGAACTTGGTGGATTCGCTAGTGGTCTGAGAAAAGCCTCTTTGTTCCTGAAAGCCTTTGAAGCAAGAATTTGAAACATTTTGTGTTTAGCAGTAGAAAAATCCAGAATACATATGACTCTTTATGATTTCCAAAAATTTACCTGCGAATGCAAAAATAAGGCTTGCACTTGGGAGACAGAAAGACAAAAAAATAAAGCAGAAAACTTTTTTTAAAGATGAAAAAGACTCAAGAAAAAGCTGAAAGGGAGGAGATCAAAGAGAATACAGTAAGCTACAAGAATACCATAAAATTGCAAAAATAACAGTAATAGAGAAACCACTTGATGGAGGTCAAAATAAATACAATCAGGAAATATGAAAGATTAAAAATAGGAAAAGGCCAAGAGTAGAAAATACGATTTTTGAAAGACCTTCTATAGAGATTCTACTGCATAAACAGAGCTTTTAAAGTTATAGTTGGAACATTACTTTTTGTTACTTTTGTTAAGCACAACTGAGAAAAGCCAGTTTTCTGATGCTCAGGGAAGGCGGATGGGCATTAACTGTCTATAATGGATCTTGTGATATTTCCTTAGAACGCCAGTGCTAAAGTGACAGAAAAATCTGTATTTGCTTCTGAACCTCGATGCCCATCTTTATGGTCAATGTTGACCTTTTAAAGAAAACATTGCATGAACTAAGCTTTCCTTATGAGAAAAAAAATGCTCTACCTTTCCTTGCTCTGAGTTACAGAAGGTTCAAGAGGCAAAGAAACTCAAGAGTTTCTATTGCGTGATGGAACAATCAGCTTTTACAAACTGACTAAATTTCGGGTCCCTGCACTTAGGTCCATGGACTTTCCCTTGGCTGCAACAGTGCCTTTTAGCCAATCAGCAGGAATATACCACTCCAGGTTAAACCTAGTGGGATCCAGCACCAGGGCAATATGGACACTACTTCTGGGGACTATGGCTTGGGCACCCAAACATATCTACAGCCCCTCCCTTACAGGAGCAAGCTTTGAAACCCATGCTGTCACTTGTCATTTGCACTGCGGTTACATATATTAAGCTTTCCCCAGTAAGACAGCATTTGTGTTACATATGGATAGATGTGTACATATAGATGTTTCAAAGCAATATGTGCTGTGTACTTAGGTGTAAACCCTTTAAGGCACTTTGCAGTGAGTAATCAAGTTTCTAGCTCCCTGTAACAGACTTGTGCACTTATGAACACATGTCTTTGTTACATTGGTCACGTTCTTATTTTATAAGAACTACCTATTTACAAATTTTGTTATTAAGTCTGCCATTTAGAAATTGTCCATAGGCAGAAAAGTGTTAAAATGGGAGGAGGGGGGGGGGGGGATAAGAAGAAAACTCAGAAGTAACTGAAAAATTTATGTATGTTTTAGAAAAAAAAAAAACAAAAAACTCACCTGGAGAAAAATAATTTCAAATCTTCAGTCCAAGCAGATTGTTTGCTTCTCTGATTAAAATAAACAATGAAGATCAAACCTGAAGAACTACATTTAAAACCGTTCGTGATCTTTAATATATCAATCCAAATAAATAATGCATTAAGACATAATAAACACTATAAGATATAATAAACACTAAAGTATTAAAGTAATTATACTGTAATACTGTGTGACAACAGCACAATTTTTTTTCAAATGTATTTCTCAAAAAGCCATTTCAAAAGATGCAAAGCTGGAGGCAGCCAAAAGCTACAGTTTATTCATTTACTCTGCTACTCTCATATTTTTGATGTTATTGTCTTTACAGTCACAGTATTGGAGTATTCTTCTGTGGACCCAAGACTCTCTCTAAGATCCTTCAAAGGACATGCAACTCATATTCATCAGTTGATCCAAGAGGAGTTCAGTTTCACTATAACAAAGAAAGTTTCTAGCCTGTACCTCTTAACTACATAATTGGTATTACCAAGTTGTGTATTTTTTCCTCACCTTCTCCTGTCCTCTACTCATTCTGCAGCACTCATTGAAGTAGGGGCATTGACTTCAATAGAAAAATGCCATCCTGTGCCAACTAAAGATTTGGACCCCATCCTTAGCCTTTCCTTCAAAGAACTGAAAGGCTGGTTGTCCACTGCTTACTTAATGATGCTGTGAATCCACCTACATCTGTGTGAAAACAAGCACAAACCAGTAACCTTTGAAGAAAAAGGATGAGTAACATGGACACTGAGAACTGCACCTCACTGTAGTGTATGATCAAACTACCACCACAGGCAATACTCACATTCTTGCCGTTTAAATCGTGCCCAGACATTCAAAGCATTTTCCTTCCTGGTGTTCTGATTTTGCACTTCTTATAGCTTCCCACTGCGCACACATCCACATCCCCGTTTCTGCCGTAGCAATACCATTTATATACACACTGTCCAACAAATTCCTTTTATCCTACCAAACTATGCACCATTTAAACCTGCCATTTCTGTAGTGATGCCGGCTGTGCACGCCTTAAAATAATATGTTCTGAGGATTAATATGTTAAGGAGACCCCAGAAACCTTTGCACTCAGCAAATGGATCCCCTGAGACAGGCAACTGAAACTGGAAAAAAAGTTTCAGGTGTCCTTTAAATGTCACACGACTTCATGGGCACTGAAGAACAGGCTTTAAAAGGTACAAAATCAAAGATACATGACAGAGTGACTGAGGTGGGAAGGCACCCCTGGAGATCACCGACCCCAAACCCCCTGCTCAGAGCTGTTCTGTGAAGACAGGAGTGACATTTGCATTCTTCCAGTCATCAGGAACCTCCTCCCATCACCATGACCATTCAAAAATAATGACAAATGGCAAGCTCCCTCAGCACTTGTGGGTGCATCCCATCAATTCCCATGGACTTGTTTAAAAGCTCCCTAACCTGATCCTCCTTCACTGAGGGTAAGTTTGCGTTGCTTCAGATTTTCCCATTTGCCTCAGGAGCCTGGGATTTCTTACCTGTAAAGACTGAGGTGAAAAAGGCATTGAGTACCTATATCTTCTCTGTGGCCTTGGGCACCAAGTCCCCCACTCCATTCAGCAGCAGACCAACATTTCCCTAGTATTCCTTTTGCTATTCATGCATGCATAGCAGCCCTTCCTCTTGCCCTTCACTTTTCTCACCAGATTCAACTCCCAAGGAGCTTTGACTTCCCTGACCCTATGCCTATACACTTAGTATCCTGTCCCTTCTTCCATCTCTTGTACACCTTCTTTTGTGTTTGAGTTTTGTCAGGAGGGATTTGTTCATCCATGCAGGCCTCCTGCCACCTTTGCTTGACTTACTCCACAGCAAGAGGGATCACTTTTTAATTTGGAGGTGGCATTTCTTGAAAAACATCCAGTTCTCCTAGATGCCTCTTCTCTCCAGGACCATATTATTGCATGGGATCCTTCCAAGCATGGAATTCACAGAATCACAGAATGATGTGGGGTTGGAAGGGACCTCTGAAGATCATCTAGTCCAACCCCCTTACCAGCGCAGGTCCACCTAGAGCAGGTTGCACAGGAACAGGTGTCCAGGCAGGTTTTGAATGTCTCCAGAGTGGAAGACTCCACCACTTCCCTGGGCAGCCTGTTCCAGTGTTCTGCCACCCTCAAAGTAAAGAAGTTTCTCCTTATGTGCCTGTTACCTCTTCTCCTGTCAAATTCCTCCTGTGTCCTCCCCATGCCATATATGTTAGTGTACAGGCACTTCAGAGAGGCATCCAGTCATGTGTGTTTTCCAAGAAGCAGTGTTAGAGCTGTCCCACAGGCACCTGGTGTTTGTGTGGATACACAGGGTGTATCTACCCTGTTTTGTTGATTGTGATGTCTCTCCAGTTCACGTCAGCCCGCACACTTTGCCTGTCGCCCCAGTCCACCACTTCCTCACTGGATTGTTGGTCATCCACTCCCTCCCCATCATTGCTAATTTAAAGCTCTCATCACAGGCTAACCCAGCCTTTGCATCACTGCAGTGGATTCCATCCCTTCTTAACGGTCCTCAGTCCCCATGAGGGTCTCATGGTTGTAAAAGCCAGATCCAGATCCCTGTTGTCATCACCAGCTGCACAACCAGTTGTTGACTTGCAGGATCCAGACCCACCAAGCTCCCCATCTTACTGAGAAGCCTTTTGTTTGGCTGGGTGCTCACTAACCTCTGTCGATGTGGGAGGGACCGTGTCTGCCTGCCATGTCGTCACATGCCAAGCTGACAGCCTCAGGAATGGTGTATGGGTGTCAAATGCATTTCTTGTTTTCAAATCTGCCTTGTAACTGACCCAGCCTTTCCTCATAGGTCACAGGCTGTTTTACTCAGACTAGTCACCTGTTCTCTGCTATCCTCACACAGCACTGAGAGGTAGGTATAAACCAGTAAGTCACCTTTTCACCTCTGCAAACCTACTCAGGCAGCTGCCGGGAGTCCAGAACTACCACTGAGGCCAGCTGCAGAGCTGCTGGAAACGCTATCGTTTGACCACAGTCTTTCTAACAACTCATCCAGGGCCCATGGACTGTTCTCTGGAGCCACATCTTCTAACGTGCTGGAACTAACATAAAGCTATGCCTGCCATCTGTAAAACCGCTGATGCTTTCTCCAAAAGAGGACTGTCTCCAGCTGGTTAGGTCAGCCAGCCTTGCAGTGCCTTGTATATCAAAGCAACGAAACACTGGCCTTCATCCAACCCAAATCTTTACTGATCTTCTCGTAGCTCTCACTGGCACCAGAGCTGCTATGGCTATAGGTCCTGTCCCCTAAAGCAGTCCTTCCCTCACAGCCTTGTACTCCTCATCTTTGTCATCTCAGTATATCGTTGCCACCTTGCTAGACCTGATATTGTCTTCCACCCTCAAGTACTATTTGTACTTATCTTTGTGACATTAGCACTACTAAGCACATGGAGCACAGGATAAATCAAGAATGAGGGAGAAACAAAATAAAAAATACATTAATGTTGTAACATTCACATAAGCTAGAAAAGTTGAAAAGTGAGAAAACTATTTCCCTATTCCCAGCACAGAAAGTTAAACTATATTCAAGTTGGACTGAAGTGTAACAGAGTTCACTAGGATCACATAAGGCATTTACCCAGCCACACAATAAAAATGGGAGGTAGAAAACACCCTGTGTATGTCAGCACTCAAATAAGACAAATGACAACATTATAGATGTATACTTACACACACACACAAAAATGCCCACTAGAGGGGACATAACTGTAGAGACAAAAGAAAGTGAATAACAAAAATTATGTCACAGAAGACTCCAATATTATTTTATACCTCTTCTATTAGGGGATACAGTATGTGTGAACTGAGACTGTTCTACAGGATACAGTTGTATTACTATTAAGTTTAGGGCAATGCATCTTTGTTTTAAAATTGTTGAAGTTTTTTTAAACGCCTGCCTATGTGAAATGATTAATGCGGTGCATACTGTGTAGCAGTAGAGTGAGTAGAGAATTAGAGCCTCTGCCAGTTCACCTAGAGGCATTTATCTTTTATTTTTTTCCCTGGTGCCCGTGCTGAGCCTCAGGGTAAGCTGACACATTTTTTAACATAAATTAAGCTTCTTTTTTTTAATGTGTGTTGAAAATCTTGAAGGAAATGAGAAATGTGTGTAGGCACCAATACCAGCTGCCATTGCATGAAAGAAAGAGGTGACAATTTCCTGCAGATTCTGAATGATTGTTTTAATGGGGTTGGATCGGAGGTAACAAGCACAAAGATATTGTGCTGCCAGAAAAACAGGATCTGTTCTCCCCCTAGCCTCCTGCAACAAGATGTAACATTTAGCTTCTGGCTCAACATGGCATCTCTTCACTGCTTTGATTTATTCCCACTTTTGCAAATCACTGTGGTATGCTGCAGGAGATGCATTTAGAGCCCTTGTTATAGTTCATTGAGTAGCACTGCTGTTATCACCACCAGAGGAGAATTTCACTTGTATCAGGACTGAGTGACCTAGAATAAAGGAAAAATAATAATAATAAAAAAAAAGAAGTGGGGAGGTTTGTTGGACCAGGATGAAACTGCATTTAGGTTGAATGAAAATCCCTTTATTACAAATACAATTTAAATCAAAATGGGAACTAGGAAGATTTGGCTTCCTGCCTTGTTTTGAATAACACCGAGCACGCAGCAGCGATGATAATGTGAGTGCATATGTAATGACTCTATTATTATGTTTATATATGGAAACATCATTCACTGTCAGGGAAAATGAAAGATATCTTCATGGATTTGTCCATTCAGCTTCTTCAGCAGGGAGTGTTCAGCGCTGTGTAGGAAAATATTAGTAAATAAAATATAGTCATAACAGCGAAGACTCACCACATCCAGTGACAGAAAACTAATCATAGACAAGGATTGTAAATATACAGATTAATTACTTTGCTTCTTACAATAAAAAGAATGGTATTACAGTGATTGAAGTTGTGTTATGATAATTTAAGTTTATTCACTAGTAAGTGTAAATTAAAATACTTGGGTTTATAGATCCTGGGTTCCCCCTCCTCTCCCTCCTCCCAAGTTATGCTTATAGTATAAATTATTTAAGTTTGCTGCTTAGTTTACACTGAAAGATGAAACAGGAACTGCCACTCTTAGCAGAAGGTCCATCGCATGGTGCCTGCATCATATCATCACCGTTATAAGGTGCTTCTATCCTGCTTTTAGATATAATAAAATGGTTAAGAGGAAATACTGTTAACTGCAAAAAAGTGACAAACTTTTCATAGATTTGAGTACTCCTGATTAGCAGGAGATTTTATACGAACTGCCTTAAAGGCAGCTCAGCTGCTCTGGAAAAGTAATAAACTAAATGACACGGTAGGTTTATAATCTCAACTGGTCAAAAATTTCAGTGAGGGGTGGTTTTTTTTGGGTGTTTGGTTTTTTTTTTTTGAGGGAAAATCACCTGAATTTATTCAGGAACAGAGAAAAGGAAAAGCAAAATATGACAGTGCTTCCACCCAGCTTGCCCAATGAATACCAAAAGCTTAAATGAAACATGCATAGTCAGCCAAATAATGAGGGATGCTGCCCCGTGATGGTCCCAGCAGCACCACAGGCGATGGGCTGGAAGGTGCAGTACTGTGTCCAGCAGAGGCAAATTGTCCCTAGGCCTTCACCTCTCCTCCTGGCACCTCTCGGGCGATCAAATACCAGGCGTGAAGTCACCTTGGTGACCCCTCACAAGGTGGGGGGGCCACTTTACCAAGGACTGGCCGGCCTTAACCTTCCCAGTGCTGGAAACGGGCTGAGCTGAGGCTCAGGTTATCTGTTCTGCAGCAGCAACTCCAGCTCCTGGGGTGGGATCACTGCGCTCTCCGAGAAATTCTGCATTTCTGTGGAATAAAATCAGGAGGCCATTTCATTAAAGCTGCAGCCACAAAAAGAATAATTTTCCAGGAATATCCACTTACATGTTACTGAACATGTTTGAATGAGAGCGGATTGATGATTTACATTTTAAAACTATAACCAGTTAAGTCCATTTAACAGGAGTCATCTTGACCTTCAACAAATCATATCTAACAGTGAAAAAAATCTCAATTACACAATGGTCTTAATTTAAGTGAACAAATGTCTTAGTTGACATGGAAACACATTTTTTTTCTCCTTTCAAAAGCAAGAAAGGACGAAAAGGCTTAAGCTCTTTAAAAGATACATTAATATCCTTTCGAATACATAGAAACAAACAAAAGTTGTACAGTATAATGAACCACTCAAACCAGCATATTTCAAAGGCTATCTGCTTCAAACATTTACAACTATTATTTCTAAACAATAATGACTTCTAATATGGTAAGACATTTGTATTCATTGAGGATAAAAGCCCTGAGCCTGCCAATACCTACACATGTGCTTTACTAACTTCAAACAATCTTTTTACTGTCCTAGAGGACTAAATATGGTTTTCTTTGAAGCTCATGCACAGAAGACTGATGTCAGGCTCAAGGTTGGGTCCTGAAGGCTGATCTGTATTATTCAGCTATTAAAGTTTTGGACTGTCTTGATTCTCTTCTAGAGACCATTTCTCTGGTACAGTAATTCCGAATATGAAAGACAATTTACAGTCACGGTTGCCTTAAGGTACACAGATAAGATTGCACTTATGCACTTTAATAAAAGGCCTGGTTTTCAGTGGTCTTATAGCTTCTGTTAAACAAAAAATGCGGGTTTGGGGAAAGCTTTTATCTTTTTTTTTATTTTGGCCAAATGATGAATACGTAGATCCGAACATTTTATTCCGTGGATATTTGCAAACAAGCAGGAGAGAGGGCAGATGTAAGCCTTTCCTCCAAGACAGAAGTCCTAGTCTTCTCCCCACTGCTGACCATTCCCCAGCATCACTGCCTTGAATGTTAAATCTCCTGTCCCATGCAGTGGCCTGTGTCCTTGCTTGAGATGAGGGTTCTCTTCACAAAAGCCACATCTTTCCTCCTGGTGCTGTCCAAGGCTGCAAAACCCCCCACAGAAATCATCGCTGTCAAAAAAATGCACTAAGTGGGACTTTGTGAGCCAAGATAAGGAAGCACACACGAGCCCAAATTAACGCACTGTAGTTGTGGCATGGATGCTCACAGGAAATCTGCAGAAACCAATCTCCTTTAGATCTCACAGAAGCTGACATCCACAATTCCCTCTTACTGTAACAAGCACAACGTATTTATTCTCATGTTTCCAAGAACTGATCAAGGTCAAACAACTGAAAGACAAACTTTGAATTCAAAAGGTCACAGGCACCTAATCAACCTGCAATGCATCACACTCATTAATTATACATTACTATACAATTACATTACATTAAGATAAAAATGTTTAGATTGAAGAATGCCCACCATTTTCTCATTAATATTAGTAAAATATCCATGCAATTTTCTGAGTTTGTGTGCTGCTAAGGAAATTCAGAGGGCAACGCAGAACGCATACCAATGCAGAGCTAGCCATTTAAGATCCCTCTTTTTTAGATTCCTTACCATGCTGGCAAGAGGAAGATAGTTAAGAGGCACAGCTGGACAACTTTGAATGTAATATCAAAGGTCTGAGGATGAAACAAACAAATGTATGCTGTGATACTGGTCAACACAGAAGTTGCTTTAAATATAAACCGTGTGGAGAACAGCTAGATTTGACTGAACTGGACCTTTTGTAATACAAACATGCCCAAGTACAATTTCTCTGACAGGAATGGACATCAACTATTTTATTATTTAATGGAAGCTGCGGTCGCCATTACAAAGATATATCTATAGTATCAAGCATAATCACAAATGCTGGCCCTCCCTATGTATATTACAGCAAGTACATCATCCTTCTATAACACTGCGCATTCATAAAGGTGCCTGAGACACTTTAAAAATGCTTGATGCTGGGAGGTGCTGAGCTGAAAGAGCTTTTAGTGAAACCAAGAGAAACTGTATCTGCTTGGCCTCCTGCAGAACCGGACCTTTGGAGTCCAGACAACAAAATTAACTGGAGTTTTGCCAATATGAGGACAGCAGAATTTGGCTCAGTTAGTCAATGTCAGTGCAGAATGAGATATTGCAAATATGGAACGCTGAACTTTAAAGGAAAAAAAATAAATTCACTTCAAATTGTCTGATGTTTATAATGAAAAAGCCAGCGCTTTACTACATGCTGATTATCTGATTGCTGTCCATGTAGATAGGCATCAGTAATGAAGTCTGTAAATGGGGAGATGCCTTTTGGGGGATGGATGCAATTATACCCATATAGATAATATATATTATATATATTAATGTTACTACACCAGGCTCCAATTAAGCAGAGCATCTGTGCTTATGCTTAGCTGAAAGCATATAAGATGGTTTTTTTGTTTTGAGGGGGCTAGACACATGCTCAAGGTCAGTCCATATCTTGAGAGCTTTGTTCAAGTGAGACTCTAAATGCCTCCACAGGGAAGTTTTTCCTAAATTGTAAGAGACTTTTCTCACAGGGTTAGTGAAGAAACTGTGAGTCTCCTTGGCTTTGCTCTCCAAATAAATCTTGTCTTGTACATGGGTATGAAATTGATTGCACCCTTTTCTGGAGAGTCAAGTAAGACCAATCTCAATTTTTAGATTTGCATTTGCCATAGTAACTGGTTGTAATGTGGTTGCCTAAAGAAGTAAGACTTATGCAGTTATGATGCATGTCTGTCTGTCTGTCTGTCCACTGGCTCCCCTTTCTGCCCCTCTACTCCTCAGCAAATATTGCTTAATTTCCCAACCAACTTCACCCAAGATATAAAGTAGATAACCCTATTCTAAACTCTTATATAGACCATATCACCAAAAAGGTCTGAACACTTCAAAAGCTTTAACAAATGGGCAATGTCACAGAGCAGCCACTCAAACAGAAACTGTCTGAACACATGCGAGTGAGAAGCTGCACATCTCAGGGCATGGAAGGCATTCCAAACTCAGAGCACACTGCTGGACCTTAGAAATTAGCGACAATGAAGAAGAAATTGAGGCTTTACTAGACAAACATCTCATCACAGGCAATCAGCAAAATAATGCAGCAAAAGAGATAATTGTTCCTTCGTATATGGGAGGGATGAGACTAATAATGGTATATTGCAAATTGTTCTGTTGTACATCTTAGGATGTTAAGAAATTAGGGTACAGAAAAGAGCCACAAACATATTCAAGGACTTCAGAAAATACCTTGCAATTAAAGGCTCAATCAGCTTAGCATATCAAAAATTAGATTAAGAGATGACTCTATAATAGCATACAAGTACCTTCATGTGGAGAAAATCTAGGCACTAGCAGGTTCTTTAACATATTAAAGCATAACAAGAACAATTTCAAATAGGAAATAAGGCACTCATTTTTAACAGAGGAGGTGATTAGCTACTGGAAGACCCCATCGGAAATGGTAAAACTTGTATCTCTTGCTGTCATCCAGTCAAGCCTGGGTGCTACTCTGGAAGGTCCATACCAGCCAGACTCAAGTTAGGCTCAGTTAAGTGGAAGCTACTGATGCAGCTGGGTAACTGCGTTGAAATTATTGGCTGCTGCTACTTAAGCATCAAGGGTAAAAGGGCAGTGGTCCCTTTGGGGTTCAAAATGCTTTGAATGTATGTTTTCTCATAATATCCTTATCAGGTAAAATATTTATTACTTCCAGTTTTAGATGGGGAACTGAGACAGAGAAGTGCTAAGTGGTTTGCCTCAAGCTCTCAAAGGAATGACAGAACGAGGATCAAACCACAGCCTTTCAGGACCAAGACTGTTGCTTGAACTGCAACAGCAATCTTCCTCTCCCATAAACTGCATTACATGTATTTGACAGGACCCTTAAAAATATCTGTGAGCTTTCTGAATGAACATAAAACTGAATTGAATTATTTGCTTTTAGTGGCAATAGCTAATATTGTTATTAGGCAGCATGGTTTGAAAGACAAGTATTTTGATTCCCAGGACCGGCATGATATATGTTTGCTCACTCTTAGAATTACATGTATGATATAAAGTATTTAGATGAAAAGTAATGGCATAAAATGAGTCATTTCTGTGATAAAAGAGGAGGCTTGAAGCAAATAAAAAAAATATGCACCAGAAAAGAAACAAGCTTTGAGGTTTTCTACTAAGCAATATTATCCAAATATCTGAGTACAGATTTTGATGCTGGGCTGGAGCCTGATCCTACTCTGAGGAAAGAACACAGGAAAATGCTTGTTGCCTCACACAGTAACAGGATCCAGCTAAACACCACACAGCACAGCAATGTGCTGTCAGGAAAGCTACGATTTCATTTTCATGTAGGACAGATCAGAAAATCTTCAAGTGTATTAAAGCTCCTCTTTAAATATTTCATGTAAAGAATACACAATAACAAATAATAAAGCTAGGTAAATAAATAACATTCTGCTTCAGTTTCCTGAGATGCATTTATCCCCTTTATGACCATTTGAGGCTACACTGCATTTGTTTGCTTTCTGCTTTCTGTCACCTGGCTTGTACTTAGAGAATTTTCTAAGATTGCAAAGGTGGACCTAGTTATTTCTTATGTCTATTGTCCATTAGCAGCTTAAAATAAATTCTAAAAGAACAAGATATGAAGTCTTTATCCCAACTCTTTATCACCCCTGTTATTGGCTCCATACTAACCCACACTAATGGTATTTGGTTATTGCCCTGCTTAAAGGTACATTAAAGCTGTGTCTGCAATAATACTATTTACAAGAGTAAATTCATTCCTTCTCATTCCATTCACTAATATTTTCTATTAAATTAATGCTAGGGGAGGAAGGATTTAGTACACTTCAACTCCTGCAGAAGTAATCAGAAAATATTTATGAACGTTTGCAGTTGTGATGGGAGGAACAGAACAGAAGGCATTTTATTATGCTGATTTTATCCTCTTTTTTTTTTTTTTTGACGAGTGCTAACTAGCATACAAAATTCCAAAGCTCATTGGAGAAAATGGTTCTATGAATTTTCGAAATTCCCCATCAATAAAATAAAGTTGAGGGGGGGGGAAAGTAGCTCATACCTTACTGCGGAAGTTCAACTCCCCTAGCTGCCAACACCACAAAGCACTGGGACATACTGTTAAGCAGAGGAATGAAAACTACTCTACAAGACAATATCAATCTAGAAATGCAGTCATTGAGAGCTTGCTTCATGAACTGAACCTAATTAATGCTCTCATGTAGGGTTGAACCCAAACCATCAGAATGATAGCAGCTCCACAGCTGAATTACTTTTTTAGTGTTCTGCCACTTAAAATTCCACCCAGTCACTTTCAAAGGATGGAGCACACGACTAAATTGTGCTGCGGGAAGGGAAAAGATGAACAATTAAAGTGAGAATCTCCTAAAAAACAGAGATACTTAAATAGAGAATGACTTTATATTGCAAAAAAAGCTTTCTGCAAAAAAGCATCCTTTGATTACCTTGCACAGAGAGACTCCTTGAACAGCTCTGTTTAGAAGCTCTAGAAAAGGTACCTGCTTCGGTAACGGGGTTCAATATCCTCATATCAAAGCATAACAATGATGCTAAGAGCGGGAACTATGCGATTTTTTTAACCAGAATAATTTGCCCACGCAGATGCCTGGAAGAATGTGAAAATAAATCCAAGGTTAGATTAAGCAGATCCTATTACCTTAGGAATGGGAAACAGCACAGATCATTCTTACAAAGAGTATGAATCTGGAATATTTGCAAGTTACTTTCACATTTTGCAAAATGACTTTAACTTGGGACATTGTCCATGATGGTGCTTTCAAGCCCTTCCAGTTTATTTGCATTCCTCACTGCTCTTGTTTGGATACTTCACTTTCTGAAATAGACAAGAATGAGATTTCAATGTGTGTTTAGGCTGGGAAAGGATGATCAGATGTATATGGCTATAAAACCACATCTGCTAATGTCTCTAAATGATGCTACAGCTGCTAAAAATCATAACATTTACTTGTCTAGGTTATCAACTAAATCAAAATTATATTTACAACTGGATTTTTCATCAAATACATGGGATTATCAAAGGTAACATTTCAAAAGGAATTGAGTTAGGAGACTAAATCACATTGACTTTCAATATAATGCAGGCATTTATGTGACATAAATATGTGACATATATAGATTAGTATTTTCAGTACTAACTCCTGGCAAAGGTAAAAGGCCTTTCATTGAGTTGGGAAACAGCACCTTGCAATTGGGAAGAAACCAAAGGTGTTCAGGAAAGGCAGGGGCAGAGGAAGTGTGACAGGGGGCACAGCATTTGTAGTGTCCATTTTTCAGTGAAGAACGGTTTTGCCCTCAACCAAGAATAGCTAGAAGGCTTCCTCATGCTGCCTCATGGAGGATTAGTGTCATCTTCTGTCTGGTGTTTGGATTTGTTGTGATTTATGCAAACTAAGCCAGCTTGTGAGATTCAAACCAACATAGCTTTGGCAATCTCGTCATGGTCAGAAGCAAGAAAGACCAGTGCCATAGTGGGGCAAACACAGACAACGAGGCTGCTGTCAGCAGCAGAATGGGTAGTAGGGCAGCAGGAGCTGCAGGAGGCTGTAAAGCATGTGGAGGCCCACTACCTACTTTTATTCTAGCTATTGGACTGGGCTCATATATGCCACACGAGGTAGTGTCACACAAGGAGAGGCAATACCAATATGGCAGCAGCTCCTCTACAGATGTTTAAGAGTGATCCGCGAGGCCCATACACATCCCAGGCATGTATGGGCCGTCTTTGTGTCACCGGCGTGGTGCGTGGCACAGGCCATGGAGCGGCCATCCCTGACTGCAGCAACGTGAGTGAAGATGTCTACTGCTGATGATTTAAGTAGGAAACGTTCTTTTCAGACTCATATCCAGGACAACATCACTGCAGCTCAGGAGTTTGTGCAGCTCACCCAGAAGCATGTTCTCCTGTTGAATCATTGATTTTGCAATAGCTTTCTATCTGGCACCATACAAAGAAAAGTTTTGCTTCCAGCAATGCCTCAAGCCCTGAGGAAATGATATAACATGCAGAAAACTGTTAGGAATTTTGACTTGGTTTTTAGACAACCAAAAGAGCCAAAAGCCTAAGGTCTTGAGCTCTTAAGTTTGGCAGCTCCTCCTGAACTTCTAGGCTGTCCCCTCTTCTGAGCTGGGTCTTGTTTTCTCTGTCCACATACTCTGGGAATCAAGGTAGATAACAGAAGTGATTCAGAAGAGGTGAGCACCTTGGCAGAAAGGAGAGGTCCTTAATTTATTTCACTGTGAACAAGTCACAAACCTAATGTCTATGGTTCCCTCATGTTAAGTACCTGTAGCTGTGTCTCAAAGGTTGCTGGCGAGCTTCTAGAACTGCAATGGGAAGGACACAGGTACTGGACAACTCAGAACTCCCAAAGCTGAGTAACAGGCCCAAGGCATGTTTATGGGATGCAGCTGTGGACCCTACCATGTGGCCAAAGAGACACTGATACTGAAGTCAGATAAGGTGACAATAGCAAATGGCTGTGATCCTGCTGCATGAGGCGTGAAACTGGAACCTAGGAGACTGATTTCTGTTATGGACCATAAATCACATTCTGCACACTTGTGTAACTTCCTAGGAGAAACTGATCTTTCCTCTTATCACTTCAAAACAATGAAAATCATGTCCAGAATGGTACATCACTGCAGGATAATGGTGTACCCCAGAAAAACAGTCTCTGCAGGTTGATTGGAAAAACCACCTGTGTTTCTGGGGCAGGCAAAATTCCGAGAGAGGTGACCAGGTTGTTCATTTCACTCTATGGATGACTGGCAAGTGAGATGCCAGTTTATCCCACACAGGACTCCCAGTATCATAGGCAGATGTCCTGAGGAGGATAGCACAGAATAAAGCGATCAGGGCTTCCCAACACCAGATCTCAATTCTTTGGAAGACAGTATCATTCAATAGCAACAGCTTCCTGGGCTGCATAAGGAAGAACAGGTTGAGGGAGGTGATCCTATCCCTCTACTCGGTGCTGGTGAGGTACATCTAGAGTGGTGGGTCCAGTGCTGGGCTAGCCAGTATAAGAAAGATATGGACTTACTGGAGTGAGTCCAGCAAAGGGCCAAAAAAAACAATTAAGGGACTGGAGCATCTTTCCTGGCAGGAAAGGCTGAGAGAGCTGGGGACTATTCAGCCTGGAGAGGAGAAGGCTCAGGGGAATCTTATCAGTGTGTATAAGTACTTGATGGGAGAAAATGAATAGTCATCTATGCAATTTTCTCCCTTTCCATTATTATACATAAGGTAGCCCCAGGGAATATTGAACCTGCAGAAAAAAACGCAGGGAGTAGAAGTAAAAACATAATCTGATATATCCTCAATCTGAAGGTGAAGTTGCCCAGAGTTGGATCCTTTGCCAGGAACCTACATACCACACAGTATTCTCAAAAGTAAGGTAATTCAGCGTTGATCATTACTTACCAAAAATCTGATCAGAGATTGCTTTCTGATGAAAAACAACACTAAACTGTCAGAAATTGTCTTGTTTTATTTGAGATACCAAGGTGAGTGGTGAAGCTTAAAATGCCTTTTGTTTACAGGGAAATGTGGTTATGATAGTCTACTGCAATTTTGGAAAACAGGGAAGATGTGTTAAATTCAAGGTTGTGCTCTCCAAACTAACCTTACCAATTCAAATATGTGTCTTGGCACAGGACCAAAATGACTCCTCAGAGAAAACACATCATAGATCTCAAAGAGGAAGCTACACAAGTTGTTAAGAAGTTGCCAGATGTGTTTTTAACCAGGTCAGCTGAGCACCTTTCTAACTACATGGAATCACTGCCTAAGTGCAAAGAAAAAACCTCTTTGCAAGGTAGTTATCAAAGACAATCAGAAAATAGTTCATTTAAGCATCTTTGAAAAGTCCCAATTGTTTTAGCTTGTAGTATCTGCATTTTGTATTGATTTCTAGAAGAGTACTGAAAAATGAAGTAGTTGAATTTGACCCAATCTGATGCTTTGAACTGATGAAACGCAAGAGACTTGGGGAATAGCCATTGAAAAAACAATCTTGAGTTAATGAATGGATATTGGCAGGCTCTGTTATCCTTGAAAACCAAGAGTTACATTAACTGCCTTTCTAGTCCCTATATCAGCTGTATCTGTTTCACATCCTGCTGCAAGGGCTAGGTGGAATGGTCTGATAACTTGTGGATGAGGTACTTTAGTACTATGGATATTGAGACATCTACCTTGGTACACCACCTTGGGAACTGAGTCTTTGCATAGAAAGCTCCTCAAGTCTCTAAGGGCTTTTTTTCCACCAGTGACACATAATTGACTGGCGGTTTTAGTTATCTAATAAGGTATTTAGACCCTGTGCAGCCTAGTTACTATGGGTTTAATCAAAGGAAGTCTCCATTTCTCTCACATCAAATATCTTCACTTATCTTCACCCCAAAGTCTCCCAATGCCCTAGTTCCACTCTTCTTATGATCTCTTGTTCACTAGCGTGATCCTACAAGTCAGTGAGCTACTTATCCAGGTGAAGCCATGCCTTGGATTCCTGCTGATTTTAATTCCTGTTTTAAGGCCTTTTATTTAACAGAGAAACAAAGTTTTGGAGGTACTTAGAGCAACATACCTTCAGAGTCTTGGTTAGGTCTTCTCTAACGCTCAGCTGTTCTTCTAGATCACAGCCAGATCCAAGCTTTTGTATTATTCTCATTTACAGCTTCAGTCCTAGTAGACTCTTCCTAGCCTTCAAATACTTTCCTAAATTTTTCCTGCTAACAAGTATATGGAGTTTTTTGCAAGTCCTTTCTGATCTTGATCTTCTCAGCTCACTCTTAGCATGTGCCAAGAGTAGGGGGCAAGAGCTAAAGCTCCCAGTGTGTACCTGTGTGCCCAGAATGATGCCTGGGATGGTACGGTCTGGACAAAAAAAAAATGCCTTAAAATGTTCTTCCTGCACATTCCTAGCAATACTTGTTCTGATCACTGTCAACAGTATTACCATCGTGCTCCCATCTACTCATTTAATCAGACTGTCATTAGCACCGTGGATCTCTCACTGGGCCTCACTCCAAACCTTTTTCTTGTAGATCTTTCTGCACAACATCTGTAGGATATCTTTTCACTCACATAGCTATAATTCTCATCCAATTCTGAACTCTTCATGACTTGCATACTGAAACCTCCTTCTCTGTGGTCTTCATTCACTTGTCATATCCACTTCTTTCACTTGTCATATCCATCCTTCATCACGTATCTACCCACCTCCTGCTTGGCCAGATCCCTCCTCTCTTTACTTCTTCCACTGCTTCACCTTTTATGTTGCAACATACACCACACACCCTCACATTCACTTGCCCCTCTACAAAGATTTCTGAGTTTCTTTCCTGGAAACTTACTCATTGTTGAAAGCCAGCTGGTTCATGACAGCAGCCCATGTTTCAAAGAAGCACCTTGATGTTTTCTCCCCTCTGCCCTCCCCATAAACATCCATAAAGTTCCCTTATTGAACCCTTCAGATCCTTCTTTTGTGATGCTATAGGAAAAATGCTGCCTTGCTGAGACCACAGCTTGTCATGCTGACCAGTACTAACTCAGTGCCTCCTTATTCTCTTTATCCATCAGTATCTACTCTTTCCTATTTTAGACTTATGTGGCAAGGTTTTCCTGACAGAGGTCATATCTTCTGCTGTGTTAGTACAATTTCTGACATGCTGGAGTTCTGCTGGGGGCCTCCGGGTGTAACTACAATACAAAAAAAAAATCCATTCGAAGCTTTGAAGACAACATTGAATTGTGTCTATTTAATACACAGGGCTAAACAGACACATGCATTAGCAGTCTGAGTGGAGCTGTGGCTCCAAATTAACTTCAAACAAGGGGTTTGCAAGTGAAGAGCCAGAAAGAAATCAGTTTATCCCCCATTTACCCCCACTTTCAGATCACAGGATGACAGAATACATCTGGAATTGAGCAGATCAGTGTTGGGTTTTTTTCAAAGACGTTAGAATATTTTGGTTTAAAACCAAATCAAACTAACAAGATATAAAACAATTAAAAAGCATTCCCACCTGCTAGAAATCAACCCAGTCACCACGACTTTAACGTAACTCTAGCAATTTATGGCAAGTAAAGGCTAAGCACAATATATTTAGAAAATCTCACACTGTTGATTAGGGGAGCAATTTCTTGCTGACTATTTTTAATTTCAGTTTAGCACTTCCCTTAGTCTGGACAGAGAAATCATTCCAATTATTTTACTCTCTGATATCCATCACTACAGCAGTGGTAGTTGTTTGCCACCTCAGAAATGCACAGTCAGAATGCTGTGGTAGCTACAGCACCCTAATGATATAAATAAGCCAAGGTTCAAACAGAGGTGCTACGCTTTACTGTACCAGCTGCATTAGATGGAAAAAGCTGGCTTATAATCTAACAGTTAATTAAGTGCTTTCTTCTTTAAGTTCTTTTGAACCAGCCGTCTTAACCTTTTCTTAGCAAAATACAAACTCTAACCCAGCTACTTAGGAGCTCCCCAAAAGCAGAAGCAACTATGATTAACAACCTTACCTTTCATGTGGCATATTCAGTAAACCTGAACCCCTGGGTTTTGTGGCTTATATTACACTTACTAAATCTTCTCTCCTTGTTTACTGTAAGTGTCCATCATTGACCTTCTGCTTTTTATTTCTGCTAGGCGGAATACACGGCGTTTGTATTCTGGCAGCCTGACTCAACATAAGGGCATACAGTGGAGTCAGTAAACTTTCTGTTCCTTGCTACAGACTGTGCAGCTCCACTCGCCGTGGAACAAGAGTGGCACCCAGTGGCCAGAGAGCTGGGTCCAACACACCTCCCCTGAAGTTTCTGCCTTACACGTTTTATAAATCCACTTCCAGCATTTTGAAGACAGAAATCCTTCTGTGCCCAAGCTCACAGACCCCTCTCCCACCTCTGAACTTGCAGGAGAAGCCAGAGAACTGAAGTTGAAAGGTTTCCTCTCTGTTCTCTTTTTGAATATCACTTTTTCTGAGAGCCTAAATAACCCACCACAGACATCTGGCACTTACAATGGGGTGCCACTTATTTCTGAGGGATCAGGCAGCGACTGACCTGCCTGATACAAGCACAGAAGAAGGAGGAGTTCAAGGACATCATCCAACTCTAACATGTTGGCCAGTAAGTCCAGATGAGGTAAACATACATTTTTAAATTGCCTCGCAGGAAAGGAACACCAAAGGGATGGAGCCTGCTTGTGATCTCCCCTCACGGGAAACACACCATCCCTGTGCTGCTCCCAGTCCATGGCTGGGTTTTACAAGACCATAAATCACATTATTGCACAGAAGGCATAGATGGTGGTGACACAGTGTGGGGATGAACGCTGTTACCTGAGTTATAGCACAAACTTCATGTACTTCTCGGACGCTCATGTGATTTTGTATTCATTTTTCATGATACACAATCAAGTATAAAACTCTGAATTTCAGGTTAATGTGATATGCTGTACTTTTAATGAAAGTCTTTGTGGGAGCTGTTGCAAGTAGCAAGAAAGCTTTTACTCTCATTTTTTTCCTTCAGCTGAGGGATACTTCATGCTTAAAACTCATCAATTTTGAAAACACTCTGCCAGAGAGCCTAATTAAGAAGCAAACAACTATTACCCTCACGGGAACATTCTCAAAGACGGAGACTTGGGTGTTGTGTGACCAAGACCAGGCTCACTAAAACACCACCATTTCACAAAGCTATATAGTTCCCAATGATAAATGGGTCATAATGGTGCAGGAGCTTGAAGTTTGTGGTTTTGGGTTCTACTTGCAGCATGAAAATCCCTATTTCTACAGGTCAGCAAATAACGCCGTGAGAGTAGTCTTAATTCTCATAACTCCTGACATTCCAAAAATTTTACCCCCAAACTTTGCATTAACTGATATTCCTTCTGAATACCCTAGAATGGTATTGGCAAGTGGAATTCAAAACTATCAACTAAAAATAAAGTTTGGCTACAGCTAGAGCTTGACAATGTGACCCCAATAGACTAAATGGCTCACAAATCAAAAGGCACATCAGAAGTATCAAGCATTAAAAGAAATTCTAATGTTTTAAAATAAATATAATGATTTTTAGACATCTGCTGTGGCAATACTGAAAGCCATGGATCTTTGTACTTCCTGAGTTATGTTAGGAAAGAACTCAGCAGTCTGGGCAGAAATTTCTGCCAGATTTTCTGTTAACGGGAAGTCTTTGTTCCTTGAGTGTCTAGTTTTTGCTACACAATGTTATGGAAGCAATAACAAGGAAAATAATGTTCTTGATCATAATGTGGCTTGATGAATCCACAGTGCTAGACTGACAAAAGTAGGAAGATTTCCCCCATAACTGGATTGTTTTGCTCTAGGGGAACAAATGGATGCAGTAACATTCTGGTTTATCTCACATTGAATGTAACCGTTGCACCAAGCAGAACATTTAGTTCAAAAAAAGGTATTTTAAAATGCATTGCCTCTGCCATCAAAGAGCACGGAACCATCTTACAGATCCTCTAGAGTTAATAATGAAGATGCTTCATGACAGTTTTGCACTTTTTTGCAGCCTATGGCTTCTAAAATTACTGTGACTATGCAAATGTACATCTCTCTGCTCTTATCTTACCTAAACTTTTTTTCCCATTTGCTAATTTATTTTCTTCAGCACTTTATCTGGTCAGAGAAGTTTTCCTGAGGGCAGTCAGTCACTGTATTGTTTGTACAGTGCCTGGTGCAACAGGCTCCTAAAATCTATTTAGGATCCTTCTGAGGTAGCGCAATAGAAATAATAAACATTTTCTTTTAACGAACAATAGAAAACAGTGTCTTTGAGAACAAGCTGAAGAATAGAGGCCTTCTGATATGAAAATACTTCCAGCAGGGTGGAAAATAAAACATTTTCTGTATCTAACCTCTTCTGGGTGTTACATTTCCTTATCACTTTTTCAATGCAATCTGGCCATTTACAACTTGTCATCTCGTTTACCTTAAGTTGATGTAAAACAGTTATCAAATAGATTTTTCTGTCCCAGAATTGGAATGGAGTGTGGCATTTCAAGAGTATGGTGTGAACCCTATTTTCTACAACATGATGCCATAAATCCTTCAAATTTCTTCAGATTTTAAGTAGAAAAATCACCATTTTATTATTTTCTCGTAAAGTCCTTTTGGAATTGGGCAAAGTAACAACTACCATTTGAAATCCCACATTTTCACCAACAGGTGGAGCTTACATTTTATATTTCATTCATAATGACTTTAAATTCAAACAATGTATATTAAGACAAATACACCACCAACTCAAAACTCCAGTGTTTCAGATAACATTAGGACCATGACATTCCATTCCAATATTCCACTGTATGTAAACAATAAACTCTAGGCAAGCTCCTTTTCTCTGAAACCAATTGCAAAATTCCCTATGTTTTTAATGACTGAATAATTAGATCCATTTTAATTTTTCCTTAAATGAAGCCCCTTTACATTATATTCCCTTTCCCGTTGACTCCACTAATGTTCACACACGTATTATTTATCTCACGTGCGTAGGTTTCAACTGTGATTAACTTGATTGATCTCAGAACACAAACTGAACTCAAACCTGTAAAGAGATATTGAAGCAGATATTGTCTATCAACCTTCTTCCACTTAATACTTCACAGGCCAACACTAAAATACATTATAGCATCTGCTGTTGTTATTTAACTAGAACAGGCTATTGATGGCAGAAGCTATGTCTAATGCACAAAGCTATTTAGAATTACACCCATTATTTATCCTGAGTGAGGAATTACTTTTTGCAAATCCTTCTTTTTCTTACATCTACCAAACAATACCCTTGATTATCTGTGGCTTTTCAGTAAGTACTTAGCTTTCTGGAAACATCTTCTTAGCATTATCTTGCACTGTCACAATAACCATTAAGCATGAATTATAAGGACAAAATGGAAAAAGAACCTTAAAAACCAACAATTGTTCAAAAGTACTGTGGAGAAGGGAACTTCCTTAATCCACTGTGACAAAAGATACTGCAGAAATACTCCGCCAAAATGGCTTCTGTCGCTACCAGAGAATTTTTGGATGAGCAAAACTGGACAGTGTTTTAAGAATACATATAGATACAAACATATGCACATATATACAAACACATGCATTTATATGTTGGTAGAGCATCCGGTAGCTAAAATTCTGTTGCAACTCGCAATAGCTGAGTTTATATAACATAGTTACTCATAAGAACACGAGTATTAAATGTTTCTTCAATGTTAACTCCCCTGTCAGATCAAGATGTGCGCTGTCTGCCTCCAACTGAAAAAAATCAGATCTGCAGAAACACAGAACATCCAAATTTTCAAGGAAATGAAGAGAACAATAGGTTGTGACCACACTCTTAAAACTGATCTCTAGATAGACAAAAATGAGCAGAGCCAGACATTACGCAGTATCCAGGCTAGCGGAAAAATTGCCTAGCAATTGGCTCAAATTAAAAACAAACAAACCCAGAACTGCATTGTAAATATAGAAGTCAAACTCAATTCCAGACATATCTGCAAGTCTGCGAACCTGCATTCCCACTCGACTTCCACGTCTTTTTAAAACATACCATCAACACCCACGTGCCCGCCCCTGGAGCCTGCAGGTGACAGTTCTACCTATCTACGTACCCTATGCAAGGGTGTCAGACCAATCGAGTTACCACAGAAATGGATAAACTACACTTCAACCCACAATGATGACGGCCAACAGGTTGTGTTTTTTGGGGTTTTTTTATTGCCTAGAATTATCTTTGCCGTGCAGGCGTACACCCAGAACCGCACCGCCACTTCAGGCCCACCGCTGCGGCCCACCCCCGCCGGCAGGGCCTACGGCCCCAAGGAGGCCTCGCTCCGCGGCCTCCTGCGGCGACACGGCAGGAGCTATCTCTGGCAGCAGCAGGCAAGCGAGAGCTCTCTGAAAGGTTTACGCTGTACGTGCGGAAGGGCCTCGGAGACCGCCCCGAGCTGCTCCGGTAACGGACGGAGCCATACGCAAGCCCCGCAGCCGCTCGCTCACTGCGCATGCGGACGCGCGACGGCGGCCCACGGAGCCAATCAGGGCGCTGAAACGAGCGCATGCGCCTTTAACGACGCACGCGCGGGGCGCAGAGGAGGCACTTCCTTTTCCGGGTTCGCTCCCGCCTCATACCGTAAGGAGCCGCGCGCCGCGGGGGTGAGAGGGGTGTCCACCTCCGAGCGGCGGAGGGAGGAGAAGCGCCAGCGGCCGCGCGACGCTTTTGCCCCGCCCGTGGCGGGACCCGACTCCCCTCAGCCACGGCCTCCCCTCCTCCGCCCTCTGCCACCCCGCGGGGCGCCCTCGCCGGGAGCATGCGCCATGCGGGCCCGTCCCGCGCGCGGCGGGGCGGGGCGTGAGCGGGCAAGGGGCGGGGCCGTTACCGGAGGGGCTGGTGAGGGGAGTGGCGGGTGCCAGCAGGGAGAGGCGAAGCGGTTTGTGCTGTCGCCCTCCAAGTTAAAATATTTATTTATTCACTTTTTAATTAGCTAATGCCACTGTTTACACTTGGGTTTCCGATCTGGGCCTGGAACAGGTTTCCCAGAGAGGCTGTGGCTGCCCCATCCCTGGAGGGGTTCAAGGCCAGGCTGGATGGGGCTTGGAGCAACCTGGTCTGGTGGGAGGTGTCCCTGCCCAGGGCAGGGGGGTTGGAACTGGATGATCTTTAAGGTCCCTTCCAACCCAAACCATTCTGTGATTCTGTGTCTCTGCTTTGAAAACCAGGTGGTTCTGTAATATAAAAAATAAAAAAATTATTCAGGGACACTACAATTAAGTATAATCTGTCTTTATGCAACGCCATGAATCTGGGCAGGTTATGCTTAATGATTCTCTTCTGAAGTAACGAAAGATCAACATCGAACAGTTGTGAGAGGGTTTTTGTTTTGCCTGGTGTTTTGGCAAAGCTATAAAACAAGACTTGCCCAATCCCACAAACACACGGTTAGCGTAAGCACTGCACACAGCAGACCAAAATACTCATGTTTAAAATTTGGCGCTTGTGTAACGGCTTCTAAATCATGTCTTGGTCTGTAAACTTGGCATTTTTAATATTAAGTACGTTAGAGTTTATGCCGTTTACTTGAATCATCTTTTCAATGTCTCTCTAGGAAGAAGGAACAAGAGCTTTGCCTTATGGCTGTTCCAAGAAAGGTGGCGGCTGTCCGTCTGCCTCCCCTGCCAACTGTCGGAGAGATTATTAAACTCTTTCGCCTTAAAGCACAGAAACAGCTTTCCCAGAACTTCCTACTGGATCTGCGATTGACAGGTTAAATATTTTATTCTAATATGTTTAGCTACTATAAAAACACATAGCCCAGTTTTCTTCAGAATCCAGATTTTAGCTAAGGAGATGATGTTTGCATGATGACATCTGTCAAACTCATGACAGCTCGATGGTAAACTTTTAAAGAATTCTTTTTAAAGTAGTTTTAGCTTAAATGAATTAATTTTACATGTAACAGCATAGAAATCTTTATAAATTATGCATTAACTTTTTAGGTAGAAACTATATTCCTATATAAAATATGGGTTATTGATTAAAGTGCAGTCAATGCTTTTATCATTCAGGTACTATTATAGTTTCTAAGTTGGATTCAAAAATGAGTATTTTTTTCAGATTGTTGCATATCACAAAAAAGTACTGTAACTCATTGTACAGTTTAATTTACTGTATACTGTGATTAGGAAGGTCGTTTGTTTCAGTTTATCAGAGATGATGTAGCTTTTTTTGAACGAGTTACATTTTTCTGAACAGTTCTGGTTATTTCCAGCCTCATGTCAGCAATGTGTGACAAAGCTGGCACTGTTCAGTCAGTGGTGGGTTTCTTGACTGTCCTGGTCATGGCTGGGGTTTGCAGCGATAAATGCAGTGCAGCTTCATGTAGCTGATGATTTGATTACATTCAGGTTGATAAAGATCTAGGATATGAACATGAAACTCAGTTCCAGTACTTGATAACTGGAATCTTGCCCTGGAATGAAAATATCTGCATGGTTTTAGTAAAACCTTCTAAGTAGACAAGTCTTCAGATATTTCTTGTTTTCATTGCATACTTAAGAAATTGTGGAGTGTGCAGCATAATTTTTCTCAGTGTCCCTCTCTCCATGCTTCCTAGGGTTCACTTTGTTTCATTAGCTACATTTTTAATCCTTATTCTAATCCTTTGTCAATCCTTAATCAGTTTTCTTTTTCTTTTTCTCTTTTGCTTTTCTCTTTCCTCATCTTTCATCTGCCTCATTTTCTATAACTACTGGTGGCCTGTATTCCAATTTTCACTTTACTCCAGCTCCTTCCTTAAAAAATTGCTCAATATGTATTGTAATTTTCATAGAGCTTCGATGTATCATTTTTGCTTCTTAAGTTTCCTTGAAATAGAGGTACTGTATTGAAATATCTTTATAAGGATAAGTAGTGAGACTTCAGGGCACTGAACACAAATGCTTACTTGCAGGAGGAGAATAGTACTGCTAGTTTACAGATGATAAATAATTTTCTCTTTTTTTTACTTTCTTCTGCAATTAGCAACAATGTATATTAAAGCCATTAAACTGAAAATGGCTCAACTTTAAACAGTTGAGCATAGCTTGTAGAATGAAACAAATCTGAATTCTCTGCAATCTGGCAGGCGTGTGATCATTTAATTGGGATGTGTCACTGTTTGTGTCTGTTCTGAGATAAGCACACTTGTGCTTCAACAATAAACAATGAGGTTATCTTAGTAAGCTGGATCTTTTGGAGAATAAAGGCTTAGTATGTTCTTTGTGTCTTGCAGACAAGATAGTGAGACAAGCTGGTGAGCTGAAAAATGCCCATGTTTGCGAAGTGGGCCCTGGGCCAGGAGGTATTACCAGATCCATTCTCAGTGCTGGTGTTGAACAACTCCTTTTAATTGAAAAAGATGCTCGGTTTATTCCAGGATTGCAGGTACCATCTGGAGAATAGTTTGTATAAATGTATCGACAACATTGAATAAGAATATTTTAAGAAAAGAGAAAGGTTGTTGAGATCTCAGAGTTAAAAAGAGGTTTTGCTTCTTTCGCTTAAACCAGAGTTATATGCTTGAAGATGAATATACACAGTATAGCAATTAATTGCACCTGCTTTCTCATATTCCTGTTCATTTAAATGCCTGTTGTCTCTTAAGGATCTGATCCTGCAACTGAATTAAGGCTAAGGCCTGTCTCATTTTTTCAGGTTGAGATGTTTCAGGTGCTTCAAATGTCTATCCATGCAGGTGAAATTGTAGTTTGAAGGCTGAACGTAATGTCCTTTGGTCTAATTTTTCATTTTAATTATTCTTTAAAGTTTATGAAGTTGTGAACATGTATCTCCAGTTAATATAGTTCAATGTAGATTAACATAAAAATATAGAATAATAAAGCAAGCATTTACTTTACATTTTCAAAAAAACCCACTCTTAAACTTTTCTCCTTTCTTTTGAGGCTGCTGTAAGTTCATAAGTCTTTGTGAGATTTTTCAAATACCATCTACTTGTTTTGCTGTTCAGTTTCCATGTTTATGGAATTTGGCTGTATAAAACTGGCAAGAAAAACAGTCCAAAATCTCTTTAGATTTGACTGTTTTCTTGTGCTTCTTCAACCTCAAATCATAGCAATTCAAAGGGCTTTCCTTATATTGCCCTGTGTACTCTGTAGTAAGTTAGCAGTGAAAATCAATGGGTAGTTCACTTGAGAACTGATACTGTCTCTTTCTAGAACAATAATAATGTAAGTTACAAATGAAACTGCATATAACCTTAAACCTGAATATGCATGTAATTACGTCTTTGTAGGGTTAGCCATCGATAATTTACAGTATGCCACCTTTAACTTATGAAGTGTAGAAACTTCATTTTTTCACTTTTCTTGAGTGGTGGCAAATCTGCATTTTTTTTTTAGATTTTAAGAACTGTTTGGGATTGGAGAGAATATGAGAAGAGAATATGAGATCAGTTAACAGAGTTTTTTAAGTACTTAAGACAATTTTTCTGATCTCCTGAAGTGCAGCCACTGCAACAGATTTCTCTGAATAAAAGTATACTTTCCAGGGTCTATTACGAGCATTTGGTATGTAATCGTCTTTACTGTTCAAGAGAATTAACATTAGTTACTGTTTTGCATTAGCAACCTCTTCATAGTAGAAATAAATATGTGTGAATGAGGTTACTGAATATAAAGATGCTATAACTTGGTAACAGTGGATGGGAATGAACAAGAAATATATTGCATCCATAATGTTAAATTTGGTGGTGTTTTTTTTCCCCTCCAAATAAGATGATACATAACAGAATTAATCTCTTTTGTGACAATGTGGGTTATAATACCTTTTTTTTTTCCTTAGTTTCCCATTCAAAGCTCTATCAAAACCAAATTCTTATGAAAGGGTTGAGATTTGAATAACAAAAAATGTCAAAGATTAAAATAACAGTTGAGAACTGTTACTTAAAAACGTCTCTTTAGATACTTATAAAATCACTGACATAAAGCATACAGCATGTTTCATTAGCTGTTTTCCAGGTTGTGATCTCTATCACGAGACTGAAGTTGGGATGCACTTTACTGCAGAACTGAACTATAGTGAAGAACATATGTGTTCAGAGTAACAGTTACACAAGCTGAGAGTCTGTCTCGCTCTTAAAGAATTACAACCTCCCTGTGCCATATGCCTTAATAGTTGTTAGGCTGGAAGGATTTATGAGGAGGGAGAAAGGGCACTCTCAACCAGAGAGTGGACTGAATACAGAATTCTTTCCAGAACACCATTTCATTTTATAAACTATATGTCCTTTATGTTTTCTTCGTGCCCTTTTGGTTGTGAACCAAAGAGAGGATGAAGAAGAGAATCTGTGTGATGGAGAATCACTTGGCTCGTATGCTTGGATCACAAGAGCTCCTAGAACTGTGTTAGGTGAACACATTGGTCTAAAAATGAAGAAAGTTCAGTGGGTTTCTGAGTCTCAAATCAGAAATATGCAAGTGTGATTTTTTGCTCACAAATTAAATGCAGTACTCAATTATCTTGCATGACACTGAAAAACACCCAAACTACTCTTGACACGAAAACCATTATTAAAAAACAATATATGTTAATAATCCATTGTTGTGTAGGCAGTTGCATGCTTCCTCATATGCTGTTTTCTAACTTTACTGATCTTACATTATCTTTCATCCTATTACAGCATTTATAGCAGCTTCAAATAAAGATTTGACAAATGGCAGATTAGTGAATTTGTATGTAATATAATTGCTTGTTTAATGCTGAAAAATCTGTTAAGTAGTTTTGAGTTGATGTTAGATTTATTTTTTCTAGTTGGAAATAATTGCATTTCAAATATGTAGGAACACTTAGTTTTTAGTTAAGCATTTTTTTTTAGAACTCTGCACGTAATTTAGGTGTTTTGATGTTAAAAAAACCTTTCACTCAAAAAAATGTCATGCAAACATTTTGTAAGCAGTATGAGAAAGCAGCACTTTCCTTTGGCTCAGAGACCTGTGAAAGCCGTTTGTGCCCCTGAGCATATTAATGTGACTGAAGATGAAACTGACAATGGTGAGCAGTTTATTTCCGTGGTTAAGCCACTAGCACTTAACTGTTTATGGATTTGGATTTCTGTGCAAAAAAAAAAAATGTTCTTTAAGACATTTTTCATTATTCTGACTTAGGAACAATAAATATCCCCAAGTGTTGTCTTTGTAAAAGTAGACCTCACTTTTGAATTATGCTGTTTATGCATAGTTTCATGTTGTAAGAGAAAATATGAGTACAACAGTAAACTAATTTCGATTGAGTAACCTGATAGCAGAAATGAAAGAATTGGTCATCAAACTACAGCTGGTTCTGAGTTTGCATTTCAGCATTTATTAAATATTAGATAAGCTGTAGAATTGGGATAGAGAAATTGACAATAGAGTGGATTTTGTAATGTCTAACAAGATACAAATTTTTGAGATTTTCTCTACTGCTAGGTATTCATTCCTTCATTTTTGGGAACTCCTTGGTTTCTAATGGTGTGAGTTCAGACTACTACAGGGAGTATTAAGGGAATATTTTCCCCCTTTATAGGTAAAAGAAAAAATTACTGAATATTTCTGCAGTCTTATATCACATACGGCTAAAATTGGATAATAAACCCTACAGCTACGGGGGAGACAGAATAAACAACATGAGCCATGTTTCCATAGGTAATGGATCTAAAAACTTTTCAAAACCTGCTGCTTGCATTATTACATAGATCAGGTGGGGTCCTATTAGTGGCCCAGGGTTTGTTAATTGTTTCATGTCAAAGAGACTCTTAGCAGTCTTTTCAGGTTTAAATTCCCTATTAAGAATTTTACAGCTGTGAATAGTAAGCATTTACAGAATCACACATTAAACTTCTTTTGTTAGTGTTTCCTTTTTGAAGGTACAGACTTACTAAGAGTGTGCTCAGGTTTAACTGCTATTGTGCTTTTTTTTGTATATGGAAGATAAATATATAGCAATGGTTTCATTCCTGCTGTGGCTGAAGCTGGAAATGAGTTTGGTTAATACTCCCCTGTGAATTCTACTTGCTTGCTTACAAACAGATGCTCTCTGAAGCAGCTCCAGGAAAAGTGCGCATTGTTCATGGAGATATTCTGACATATAAGATGGAGAAGGCTTTTCCAAAGCACTTAAAGAAGAACTGGGAGGACGGTTAGTATTTGGGTTCAGTTTATTTCATTTTTAAGGCTTCTGAATTAGTCTTAGGTGTGGTGATACTGTTGGAGTTCACATCAGTGCAGGTGTTTCTCTTCTGGTACGTTTTGAAGGTAAGAAGAGAGGGATGAGCGAATTCTTCCTTTCTAGAAGGAGACAGAGAATCATCTTCCTCTTCGAAGACAAACAGTGGAATTTGTGTGACACTCACCTTAGTCAAAATTATTGAGGATCTTTGCAGTTATTAACCTCAGGGTGACTTGACTGTGCAATAATATCTCTTGGAAAGTATAAAAGCAAATCAAATTGTTTACTTTCTTCCCAGCTTCTTCCTCTTTTTGAAGAAGCCAGAAACCACCACCACTGCTGTCATTCCACTGAAGACATTTCTGTAATTCTCTTTGAAACTTGTCCTCAGAAATTTAATTTATTCATTGCATTGGCTTCAGCAGGATATTCGCAAAAGTAGAATCTAATCAGAGATGCCTCCTTTGTGTTGTACAGCACATATATACTGATACAATACATCATTGAACAATACATGTAATTTCTAATGGCTAAGTCTTGTACTTGCTCTAAGACCTCTTGATTTCAGAGGGCTGTATACAGGAGAGCTCTGCTCAGTTTGAGGTAGGTGATTGTTTTGGGAATTATGAAGTCTAAGTAAAAAGCTCCTGGGAGGAACGTGTTGGGCAGAAGGATGTCTGTGGCTATTTACTCTGTGCCTGATAGTCGTAGTTGAAAATCATGGAAAGCTTGCTGTGGTTTTGCTGTTGTTACAGTTTTGCAATTCTGGAGTAGCTCAGCTGAAATGTACTGATCAGCTGAAAATCAGCTGAAAGCTACCGATTTATTCAAATGTAAATGAGAACCAAACCTAACCACTTTTTTCCAACTAATTACTGAGAATAGTAACAGTTTTGTCAGTGTAAGACAAGTGTAAATAGAAAGGCATAATTTTGGCATGACATGATAAAAATCGTTTTCATATTTTAAGTCTAGGTTTGATATGCACATCTCTTTCTTACTTGTTCTTTCCTAGCAAAATCTTATCCAAAACTTTTTAACAGTTGGGTTTTTTTCTATCAAATGTTAATAGAGCCACCAGATATACATATCATTGGGAATCTGCCCTTCAGTGTTTCAACTCCTTTAATCATCAAATGGCTTGAAAATGTTTCCAAAAAGGATGGACCTTTTATTTATGGCAGGACACAGATGACATTGACTTTTCAGAAGGAAGTTGCAGAGGTAAGATGTTACTGTTTCTCCAAAATTTTAATATATTTTAATATATTTTCTCTTTTTTTTTAATTTCTTACGGAGGTATATTTCCTTGAGGTACTCAAACTGTTCTTTTCTGAGGTCTGATTTCTTCAACATGATTTCTGTAGCACTTTTCTGTCTTTTAACTATATTTCTTCTCTCACAGTCATTCATGCACCATTTCATCAGTTTGGTTTTTCTTTCCTTTCAGTCACCTCAAGAAATATGCTCAATGTTATTTCCTTTGCCCTCTTAATTATAAATTTTTTTTTTTTAAAAAAGACACCTTCCTTGAAATCAGGAGAAATTGCAGGTTTAGCATTATTTCCAGTTGTGATTAAACACTTAAAACACAGGGAGTGTTTTGTCAAGACCATGGAAACTGATTCTGGCTTTTTTGAAAGAGACCTGATATGAGAATTATTAATGGATTGCTGGCAGTCTTGTGTGTGTAAAAATGCATCCTTTGAGTCCTGCCACAGCAGGCCCAAGAGAAAATGGAGATTTTACTTTGTCTCAGAAGTTAGATTCTCAAAAAAGGCCAAACTTACCTGCTCTGTAGTAGTGCTCATTCTAGATCAATTGATATTAGGGTGACTTATTCCACAATGCTTTCAGACTTAACAGTTTAATTCTGTTGCCATTGTATGAAACATAACGTAGAGGCTGGAAGACTTTTTGCTTTATGAAAGCAGTAAGGCTTCTTTCCAGCATCTCAGTATGGCTTCTTACAGGCATCCCACATGCTTTTAAAAAAACAGAAGAAAAAGGAATTGCACATCAGTCAGAAAAATTAATTTCCATCGAACTACTCCAGTGTTCATAAATACCTGATTTTCTGTGTGCAACCCAAATGCATATGTTGTTTTAATTCTAATCTTTCAAAGTAAAAATTCTAATAGGAAAATTTTGCTGTGTTTTTTTTTTTCCACTATGTAAATTAGTAATCATTGTATTTGCAAGTGGCATGTCTGCTGTAATTTTTTGGGGTCATAGAAAAAACCATATTGTCCTGTCATTACTCCAGCCCTTTGGTCAAGATTCAAGACGTACTGAAGTAGTTCCAGTAGGTGGCTCTAGAGAACACCAGGGACAAACATTTGGTGCAAAATAAGATGGAATTCAGAATCCAGTTTTGAGCTCATGTGGTTTCGGGCATTGAAAAATCCAGGTCTGTTTTCTAGAAGGACTTCATGTCATTTGAGATTATACCTCATTGCAAAATATGGCTAATGGACTGTGAAGTAAAATGCAAAGACGTGATGAGTGAGACGCAAAGTTTTGTGACAGCGGTGAAAAAACTGGCCCAGTGCAGACTGAGAGCATAAATGCACTCTGTACTTTATATAGCTGTAACCAGCTGCTTGTGCCATTGGTGACATGCAGATTATAGTGCTGCTGCACCCAGCACAGCTCAATGAGATGCAAAATACCATGCACTCTTACCTTCCTTGTGCTTAGCAAGCTGAGAAGTTAGAAACTCCAGGAAATTGAATGATACGTTGTTCAAGGTCATGCAATGAAGCAACGTTAATTGTCCTTGAGTTTACATTCTGGATTCTCCTGATTCTTGTTCTAACATCTATTTAAACACAGATCGTCCACTGACATAGTGGACAAACAGACAAAACTGTTCATAGTTCCTGGTTTGTGTTTCCATAATTGATTTGACATCATGAAAAACTTGTTTGGGAGAGGCTATTTTGTTTTACAATTAGGAGAAACAATGGTAATCAAAAATCTGTGTCTCTTTTTCTGTCTCTCTGAAGCTGCTTAAGTTTACCACTGTAATTGGCATATTCAGTACCAGGAAACGGAGAATACTGTAATGCAGATAATAAATTGCTACTGATATTTTATATATCTGTGGATTTATATTCTTGTAAGGAAAATGTCTTATACTCTAAAGTTTGATGTCCTCACTGGGTGTTTCTAAGCTAAAAGCCTCAATACCAAATAAACTCTTTGAGTATTTATGCTGTGAGCTCAGCAGAAGGGTAACATGCTGTCGTGGAATGGAGCCGTGTGCTTTATAATCAATTAGGATAACTTGGTATTAGCTGTAAGAAAATAAAACAACATTCTGTGTTATTTGTGGTCAAGTTCATTTTTGTAGTATAAGAGGTAGAAAATACCTTTTTCTTTCTTGCTGGTAATGGTTTCCTGCTTTTCCGTTTCCTTGTGGCACAGCTACATTGGCATGAGTTATGTCAGTTATGAGTTATGTCAGTCACCTGTTACTACAGACCGCTCTGTTCTGATATGATTTGATTAAATTGATTAAAACTGTTGAAGAGAACTGGCAGTTCTGTCTCTGTAGCTTAAATTTGTAGAATTTTACTTACTTTGTGGATAAGAATTTTTACCTTGACCCAGATTCCTCAGTGCTTCACCTCAAATCTGCCACCTAGGCTAGGTACGTCCTGGCCCACTCCCATTAAAATGAGCTGTATTTCAGTTTAAATAGACAATCTTTGTCAGGCTCTAATTTTGAGTAAAACTAGACAGAGAGCAGTTTGCCTGAACTGCTCTGCCAACATGATCTGCAGGCTGGGAGGTGGGTGCTAAACTGTTAGGTATCTAGAAGACAGTTGTGTTAGAAGAGCAGAATACTTAATTATTTTGTATCTAACACTGCTGTCTGTTTAGAACACTAGGCAAAAGGTGCTAATAAAGTGGAAAATAATTCAGATTTCTGAGCAGCAAACAGAAGAAAAATTACCATTATGTTTTCATAACTGACGTAGGTTAAATATAAATGCTTATGTTTTAAAAACAAAGTTTTCTTGCAGAAAGTGGCTTGTCTAATAATGTGTTTAATATTCCTTTATGTGGTCAGCTTTGCTAATTCTTCACGTAGGTTAATTGCTATATTTGATTCTGCAGATTCATTGATAATGTTTTAATGTGTGTTTAATTATAAGGTATAGCTTAGTGAAGAACAAACCAAACAACTCAAGAACACTCTCATTGAGAGTGGCTGATAGTGAGCAGCTTTAAAACAGATGTAAGGTACTACCACCTTGATTGTCTTCCAGGTTAGGCTTCAGAATCTTGGTTTTGCTTCATGCCTTGCTAAAATGTTAATAGTAAATGCAAAAATGTTATCTGGTTAGCTGACCTCCTCCAGCATGGTTGACTTAGTGCAGTTTCAGATGCCATCCGTATTTTAAAAGTAGGGATAAAGAAAATTTTGAGAACTGAGGGGAAAAACCTACAAAAATAGCTGAGGTTACAGAAGTATATTCTCAGCATTTTTGTGTTCCTTGAGCAGTGCCATACGCAGGTATGTTCCTGCTGATGTGGTTTAAGATGTTACTGCCCAGAGATGGATGTTGTTAAATGATCCCATGTGTAGCTAGGAAGCAGGATTTAACCACCTGAGACTTGTTAGATCGTTTTTGTGGGAATTCCTGGCTTGTTTGAATTGGCATTGGAAGGGCTACAAGCGTTGTCATTAGGTCTGTTTCATTTCCATTGCAGAGGCTGAGGAAACACGAATCAGATTGCATTGTTAAACTTTCCAGGCCTGTTATTTTTCAGAGAATAGTAACAATGGCAGATAGATAATAATGAAACATTCAAGAAGGTAGTTTTAAATGCTGATGTAGGCAAAAAGTCACTGAGGTTTTTTTTTTCTGAAAAGTCATTGAAAAGTGTTTTTTTTTGCTCTATGCTAATACTTAAATTGCCTTTCAGGAGAGTTGTTTAAAAAAAAAAAAGTAAAACTTCAGCTATAGGTTTAATTTTCTTTTTCAGGCATAGTTTTGGTAAGCATGGCAGCATTTTATAAGTATGCTTTTCATCTGAAGATACATGATGTACACGTGTTACCAGATATGTGAATTGCTTTTCATCATTTATGTTTTTATTAACAGGAATCTTCAAAATTCTCTTTCTGCATAGTTAGTGTAATGTCTTTTACCATTTGAGACTTGCTTTACTGGATGCTTTTTATGTTTAAATCTTGCTTGTGGTAGCAAAATGCACAGACCACATATCTTGCCAGTTCATGAAAGTGTAGAAAACCTCTGTCCAGGCTACTTTTCTTTAAAAATTTAAATTAATTTATTTTTCTTTGTAAGAAATGTTTTGGGAAAATTAGACTATTACTGAATTGAGCTTTAAGTATTAAGTGCTCTTACTGTTAGGTATTCTCAATTTATGTAAAGTAGGTCCAACTTCCTTGCATATATTGTAAGCATAGACTAGTTGATAATGAAGAAATTTTGTTTTCTGTCTGATTTTGAGTTTATGGAGCTTTCTTTGATCTTGAAGGAGGAAAAAAAAGAATACTTGATCCAGAAACAGTGGAAGGAAAGGATGTGAGAATACTGTCAGCTGATGTTATGTTTGTTTTGAATCCCACAATCAAAAGAGTTTTATTCTTCTCTTGTGCCCATAGAAAAGTCTTTTGACATTGATTAAGTTCTGTAGAAGTTCAAGGAGCTCCTGTTCACGTGCACTTGATTGCAGGACAGAGGTTCTAAAGTAGCGTGGTATCTTAGTGAAATGCTGCTACTTTGGAGAAATCTAGATGAGCTGGGTATAAACTTTGATGTGAGTTTTTTACAATTAATTGCTCGTTTTTAATCTGTCTTTGCCTTTTTGATTGTACTGAAAATCAAGCTTTTATGTAGCTGACCACTTGGTTAATTCAGTTTCACTGTTTCATCTGTTTTGATTCTTCACTAGAGGCTTACAGCTAACCCAGGAGGTAAGCAGCGCAGCAGACTGTCTGTCATGTCTCAGCATCTCTGCACTGTTGAAAACCGTTTCGTAATTCCAGGTGAAGCCTTCGTTCCAAAGCCCGAGGTAAGCTTTGATGTATGTATTTGGGGTTTTTTTTGTTTATTTGTCAGTCAGGTAACATATCTGATTTTGAGTACAAAACACAGCTGGGTGCTTCAGTTCAGCATCTTCATAATATTGAGAGGAGTGATGTGATACACCTGTAAACCAGGCATGCTTGCTTCAAGAAGACGCTTTTGGGTTTTGTTCCTCAGGACTTGGCTTTGACCTTCAAATCTATCTGCAAGATCAGTGTCCTGCTGTGGGTATTTCTGAGAGGGAGATTTGATCTAATGACTAGAGTCTGCTTGGATTGTAGCATCTTTGGAAAGGTTGCTGTTTTACAGTTTGCATTTAAAAACAGTTTGGAAATTGTGCCTAGAAAATTTTATGGATCTTTTAAAGATGCTGATAAAGAAAAGCTTTTCATTTGTCATCTTTGTCAAAGATCTCTAATTTTACCATGTTTATAATCTTTACATTTCACCTTACTCATCTTTAGCATATTTAACTCCCTCTTATTTGCTGTAACATGTTGTCATCTACATCCCACTGCATGTTTAAAAAAGTAACAATCTTTTCTATCTGCTCTTGAATGAGTAGAGAAGAACTGGTTATTTTGCTGTCCTCTTGTCTGCTACCACTGTTTTTTATTAATAGCCATCGTGATTACAGGTATCAAGAATAAATAAATTAAACTGCATTTTGGACAAGAATGTATCTTTTTGTACAAATGTGTGTCTGACATCAGTTCCTCTTAAACTGGTTGGTTCAGTTCATCAATAATCTCCGTTCCCCCTTAAGACAGTCTATCTTTTGGTCCTTTTATCTTTTGGGAAACTTTGGTCTTTCCCTCTCTCATTATTGTTAACTTTAAAGCTGTTATCTGGGCAGATTCTGATGATAATTTAAGATTCTGGTAGTATTTTTTGAGAAACTAACCATTCAAACATGTTAGGTTACTATTTGTGACAGCAGTCTGTGGGGAAGAAAAATGACCCTCCTTAGGACGTATTTTTTGCTTTGCATTTTTGTGTTTTTTTCCTGTCTCCTAGCTGATTTGAAAAACAATTTCAGGATGTCATCTCACTATTAAATATCTGAAATAGTGTTCAGGAAGGCCAAAATTCCAATTTTATGGTGGTGTTTTCTCAATGGTGGGTACAATAGAAGGTTAGTGTAGTCGAAAGCCTCGTGCAGACTGTGTCTCAGAACTGAGAAGCTATAAGTGATACTCCCATTTCCCTGTACTGCAAAGGCCATAGTTGGCTGAGAGAGAGGTAACTCAAGAGTTGGGACAAATGTCTTAGTATAAACAAATCCTATGGTCGGTTGGTGCCCTGTTGAATTAAAAAGGCAGTACTGCTAAAGACAATAATTTTTTTTATTTAATAGATTTCTTTGCCTTAAAACAAGTATTGCTTATGTGGCAAAAGCAGAAAGTATAAATTTTTCAGACTGAAGTGGCACCTGTTTTTGCTATATTTTGTTTCCTTCAAACTCCTGTTGTAGATTGTTCTTCTGTTTTGTCCCTGTTCTTTTAGCCGTAGAATGATGTAGTTTCAGGTATTAACGTAGAATCTTTGCCTTCTTTGAAAGGTCTTGCAGGATATTATGAATGAAGGGGCTCAGTGCTTGATTATTTTTTTTTTTCATAGGTACACAAAGAAGTTCAGGTACTTCTGTGTAAAGTTTAGGAAGAAAAATTTGCTGCTCATGTAACCCATGAGTACTTAATTTTGTTCATAAAATGCAATTATTACCTTTCTCTTATGCCCTCCATATGCCTTTGGCTCTTATTTTACAAATGTTAGTTTTAATTCACGTACGTAGCAATGATCACAACTTAGTGTCACATCAAACCCCCTACTGAAGGTGGAGATTTATGTTTAAGGGACTGAGTAGTTTACTTCATGTCCATGATGAATGAGTATTATTTCAACAATAGCTATGAACATTGAGACTTAAAAGACTCTTGCTTTATAGAATGGAATGGTGCTGCACAGCATTATGTCTAAACAAAAAAATTTGGCTTTTGGTCATAATTAAGTCTCTGCAATATTGAATAACTGCTGATACTAGCATTAGCAGTGGTACAAAACAAGCTCCTTAATGAACACGTAGGAAACTCAAAATGGCTACATAAGAGTAGTCATAAAAGCAAGACGTAATGCCATTCTATGTATATTAGAATAAAGATTTTTTAGATATTAGATGCGTAAAACATTTCACTTTCCCAAATGCTGTAACAGAAGATCTTGCTTTTACCAGTGACTTATACATATAATGTTAAGGCCCCTTCATACTGTTCTAGTGAATTTCTGCCTTATAATGTGGAAAATGAAAGTTGTATATAAATATGCAAAATAAATAGCACTTGGTTTTGTTGAAAGACTGGTCCAGCATTATCATACTCCTAAATTTAAAGGTCTGTATCATATCCCCTTTTCATTTCTTTACCTGTGCTGGCAAATTAACATAAATTTGAATCTCATTTAGGGGAGCATTTAGATAGAACGCACTCTGCCAGTGACTAATATGAAACAAAATCTATGCGTTTAAAGAAAAAGTTAAAGATTATTAAGCAAAATGAGGGGGGTTAAGAAAATAAATTTAAATGAGGAAGCTTTTTATCACCATTGTATATTTTATTTTACAGTAATAGAATACATGGTAGTGGGCCGGAAACAAGCCTTACTGGAATAACTAAAAGGACTTAAAGTTCTTTTAGAATGTCAGAAATGGAGAAGACAATAAATGGTAGCTCTGTTACTCGCGTTGTTAAAAGCTACTTTGAGCGAGTGTAAGCCACAAGGCTTCCAGATTTTTCTGGAACAGACATATTTAGTTTGCACCCTGTGTGTTACAGTTTGCAGGTGTTTTCATAGTCATGGTTACGTTTCTGTTGTTGTATTGCTCCTCAAATCGAACAGTCATTGTGTAGTGATAGATGAGTAGCACTTGGAGAGTGCCCAGTAGACATTTCTTTCAATAATAATAAATGGAACCCACAGCAGGTGGCAGTTTGGGGCAGGAGAGCCATTTTTAGCACGATCTGAATGGTACTGCTGATTCTTTAGCCTGATATGTAGAATATACAATGCAGCAAAGGTTTGGGGCTATAGATTTTTGTTGTGCTTTTTTTGTTTTAGTTTAGTTTGTGTGTGTGTGTGGTTTTGTTTCTTGTTTGGTTTTTTTAAGAAATCTAATTACCAAGGCAGTTTCGAACTGAAAATGAAATGCAGATGTGTCTGTTACTTAAAAAACATTGAACTGGGCTTCTTGGACAGAGAGTGGTTGGGTTATTTTCTTCCTTGCATCGTAATTAAAATTTAAAATGTAAAATGCGCTTCATATGCTATTGATGGCCTGATTTGCTAAATAGAAGGCAGTTAGGTTTTAAGCATCTTTGCTCTAACAAGCCGTCAGTACATTAATTGTACTGTCAGTTATGTTTTAATATAGCTTCTTTTCTTCACTAAATGTTACTTGGAAAGTCAAAAAGACTGGTTTGAAAAATCAACGAAAAAAAGTACTCTTGTAGCAGACTTAAGCATTGTTTTCTACTTCATTCTTTTTGTGGATGCTGCTATAAATGAAATACCTTACTTAAACATCATTGCCACCCAGATGTAAGAAAAGTTAAGTGCTATGTTATACATTCTTTGAAATAATCAAACTACACTTAGCACAAAAAAAAGACTTGAACGGATAGAAATCACTATATTTACACATAGTCCTTCAGGTTGTAACCTGCGTCGCTCTCCTGCTCTGTGGATGGGAAGTGGTGCTGTTTTGGAGGGTAAATCCATGCTCCTTGCTGCTTTTTAAAACAGGAAGTGCAGAAGATGACACCTGCGATAAGCAGAAACCCCGCTGAGATGAATCCTGTATAAACCGCTCCTCCTGGTTCGTGTTTACTGCTCTCTGGAATGGTCTGGTCCAGAAAATTTGAAATAATTTCTCTCGTGTACCAGGATGTTGGTACTAATCCAAAGATTCCTGCCAGAATGAAGCAGACTCCTCCAGCAAAACAAGCGTGGCTTTTGCTGTCACTGTCCCCTCCCAACTTTGTGCATTTCATTCCAACTGTAGTGATGCAGATCCCAAAGGCTGACAGGATGCAAGACAGTACCATGGTGGTCCGTGCAGCCTGGATGTAGATGGGGAGGGAGAGAACGGAGTATTTCAGGGTACAGCTAAACATCCCGGTGCTGTACCACGTGCAGTCCATCCAGAGCCCTTGCATCTGTGTTATAGCTGTTATGATATTTGAACCAACATCTGCATTTACCTTCCAGTTGGGAAGCAAAGTAGCCGTGATGTCTCCAAAAACACCGAACAAAGCCAGGATAAAAGCAAAGAACTGCAGGCTTGCTGATGCCATGATGATTATCTGCTGTCACCTTTTGTCTGCCTGTTTCTCTCTTGTAAATGAGAGTAACTGGTTGGTAGCTTCGTAGCCAAGGCTGTAGCCCTCTGTGTAATAGGGAGGAGGCGGGAGAGGGGGGGCGGGGAGGAGAAGTGCGAGGGAGGGAAAGAAAAAGAAATCAGCAAACACAAAAAAAAAAAAAGCTTGCATTTAAAATTAGAGCTATCTGAATGAGTATCTGAACATGACCCTGCAGCAGAGGAGAGCAGCCGAGCAGCTGTACACAAGGCACTTGAACATAAATGATGGCAAATGGGCAGTGGTTTAGAATTGCTCGTAAGACGGAGCTGCTGCCCTTTCATACGCGATTACAAGCCATCGAGCAAAACCTACTTTACTGGAGTTGGTTTTGGTAATGGTATACAGATTGCAGGCTTACTAGACAAATATATGTTGTAGGTGGAAGGTTAGAAACTTGCAGATCAGAAGTCATTTTGGAAAAACACTCTGGTGGAAAATACATTGTACTCTTATTTAAAGTACCTTCCTTAAATGTGTTGATGGCTGTAGTCAGCTCCTTTTGACTGTTTTATAATAATGCACATTGGTAATACTAACTTAACTGTTACCAAATTTCAGAGTTTTTAAGGAGAATAAGATTAAATTTAGTTTTTGCAATATTTTCACAAGTCACACGTGACTCTTCTAAATCAGTATTTTATTTTGAGTCCGAGATTCTCAGTCCTTGACTTAGAGCAGCAGGACTGAGCAAGTCACAAGACTGAATATGATGTACTTTAAAATACTGTTTTTAACACTGATAAAGAACAACTCGGTTGTCTAAGTGCATTTCTTTTTTAAAATCACTTACCTACCTGAAATCGTTGGCAAACTTGCCATGAAGTGGCAGTTTTAAAAATTCATTAAGAAACCTGCCTGCAATTCTCGCACAAAGAGTCAGATTTCATGTGACAGATGAGAACATTTATGCAGTACGATAACGGTGCAGCTGGGAAGAAAGAACTGTTGCTGTTACATCAGCTGGACTGTTGGGAAAGCAGGTGAAGAAAAATGGTTTGGAACCTCTGTGACGAGGATTAGAAATGGTGTCCTGCCTTTCGAGTGGGGCTGTCTAATTGGCAGGTTTTGACTTGAATCAGAGCGACAGAGAAAGGGCGGTCCTCAGTCTGGGTTATGCCTTCCAAGACATCTTATTTAAATATTAACAATCGCATTTAAATTGGTCTTTAGCATTAGAATTTTTTTGAAAAGCCGTAATAATAGGGGATAAAGTTGAAATAAGTGGAACACAAAGTATCTGCAACATTGTACTCTTATTTCAGTACATAAGACAACAAGGTTTTGATCGATATAGATCTATCAATCTTTGTTGGCATTACATAACAAATAATCCTCTAATTTTATATACTGTACCTACTTCAGGTAACTGTTCAAGGAAGTGCTGACTTTGTCCAGTGTATATATATTAAAAAAGCATGTAGTTAAGGTGAGAATGTTAATAGCTACTCATTTTTAAAATCTTACTTCAAAGACCTGCTTATTTCCAAATCTCTTCCGTTTGTTCAGACTGTGAAGAGTCACTTTGGCAAATACATATCATTTGCTGTATTGGCCCATGGGAAAGATGGTTTAACTTCCTTTTACAGGAGGAACTGACATGCCTGGCTAGCTTAAAACTCATTCAAAAGCATATTGTGGAACAGGTAATTAAGATCTTGAGTTAACCTTTTTTCATTGCTTTCTTTTTAAAATTTCAGCATATACAAACATGCAAACATAAACACAAACCACTGCAAATGGTAGTGATACATTACATTTAATGGAATGAACCAAATTAAAGGCATGATAAATTCAAGTATAAGCACTGCAAGTGTAATAAAAGATACCGTTATGTTTCATTGCTGTTTGTGTAGCACTTACTGCTGGACGTGAAGTCTGAGATGTTTTCTTCACTGCAGATGTCCTGGAAAAATGCAGTTTCTCTTGAATGGAACTATTGCGTCTCATATAAAACTGCATTGGCATGTATTAACAAAATTTCTTGGAATGTTGGGGTTTTTTTCTCTTCTCTGCAGCAAGTGCATTACTGCTGTTTGTTCGCTCTCTTAGTTCCATCTACCCGAGAATAAAGGAGTACTTTGTTTAATGAGTTTTGTTTGACAAACACTCAGTAAGGGAAAGCAAAGAGATTATGGAGAAAAACACATGGAGGCCTTTAGTCCTAAATACATAATGATATCCAGGTTCTATGATTAAAAATGAGAACAGTGATTAAAAGGAGTAAAACTTTGAGAATCCAGAGACTCTGTAGACTTATGAATTTGAGGGGAGGAAAGAGGGAGGGTAGGATTCATTTAAGTTAAAATGAGAGCTAGAGCCAGAGGGTCTTGTTGTTTGTGGGTTGTTGGTTTTGTTGGCTCATTTTTTTTCATCACAGATAATCTTATTAAGAGTTTAAATTTCTTATGAAAGAAGTATGCAATTTATTCTAATTTGTAATTGGAACAGCAGCACATTTCTATTCAAGTACAGGTTTTGCTTATCTCTTCTTGATCACCTTAGCTTTCTACAGGTCATCCTATAACTTGCTGCCTTTGTATGAGTCTGTTTAAGTACAGGAGGTATAAAACGTCTATGCTAACTGCAGCACTGGGTGAAGTGGCCTTGACAAGTTGGTGTGGAAATTAGGAAAAGAGTCTTCCTGATTGCAGCAGCAATATACCCATAGCTTCTGTATCTCGATTTTTTGGTTTCCTGGGATGCTGTTTGTCAGCCTGGTGTGAATGGAGTTGAGTTACAGGAACTGGATTATTGCTCTTAGTGCAGGGACACAGTTACTTTCTGCTGGAAGTGAAGCAAAATGAAATCCTCACATCAGAACAAGATCACTATGAGATATGTTTGTCCGTAGGAGACAGATAAAATGCCTGTATACTGAACACGTAGTTGGTGAAATTGCTGGCTTGGAATTCTCTTGGTGGGATCTCAAGGAGTCTGTTTTAATGAAGTTGTAATATGTTCTGCTTAGTTTTCAGTTCCCTATGAGTAAATTACAGCTTGAAAAAGGGTATGTGGGTTTGCTTTTAATACAGCCCTGTTGCAAGATACATGTATTGCCCATCACGACACCTTTATTGTCTGCAATTAGTAAAAATTGTCTCATTTAAGCTTATTCTGATTTAGAATGTTGATTTCAGCAGCAAGGCAGCAGACTTCGCTGAATTAAATTGTACTGTGTCATGTGTTCCTCCTACCCTGCTAGAACATAAACCTTCATTGTACTGATACACTGAAACAGCAAGGGTTGAATAATTGCTCCTCTATTGACAGTTCAGGATATATCAGTTGAATAATGTTCATATTCGTTACTTTGTAAGAATTGAGTATTATTTTGTAAATATTTCTAATTTGCTTGGGGGTTGGAAAGTGTTACTAATAAAATTATCCACAAATTAACTTGTGTATTTTAAGTGCTGTTGTGTACTCTCTATTGGCTTTCATAATTCTACTCTCTATTTTATGCATATTAAAAAGGTTAGGGAAAAATAGCATGTATAATTTTAAAGGAGTGGCCAATTACAAGTGAAAAGCTTTCCCCTGTATCTGTTGCCATGGTAACCAGGCAGCTTTCCTGGGGTCCAAAGAAAACAGCGTCTATAATGGAACAAATGCTGAGGAGTGCTGTGTTTTGTTTCAGAAGCAGAAATTATTGCCCACTGGCCTTGAGATTGCAAATTGAGCTGTTTTTCTCTTAAACTGTACACTGCTTCTAGATTGTGTTCTTTTTTTTTTCTTTTCTTCAGAAATTTTTGTTAAAGATGCAGCTCCTACTCCCAGAGAGCCCTTGCATCTCACTTACAAGCAGTTCTGCAAAACTGAGGCAACTGTGAGATCCCAAATGGGCTCTGGTGGTTTTTTTATGCCCAGTTTTGTTGGGGAATTATCTTGTTTTATTTCTTGACAAAAAATGTAGATAAACGTACGTGTATGTAAAAAAAAAAAAACATTTTAGCATTGCTGTGCAAGGAGCTGGTTGGTCGTGTGAAGTATGTGTTTGCCCTTTTCAAAAAGATAAACTTTTCTGACACTCAGTGTGAACACAAATTCTTGCTGTGTTCCTCTGGTCTCCCGGACAGGTAGCAGCAACCTGTGGATGAGTGGAAGTTACCAACACATGAGAAATTCAAAAGCTGCTTTGGAAAAATACATTTATGCGCATTTCACTGCAGATTCTATGTGTCAGGTTTTCTTTTTCACTAGAAAAAACACTATCTGTAACATATACTTGAGATCAGCAGTGCCAATACCGGAAACTTACTGTGTTACTTTTTTTAATCAGCAGCATTAATCTGTATTTTATTTCCTTTCCCTCGCCATTAATTTTATTCAGCTTCATAGGTTCTGTCTGCATGAAGAACTGATGTTGTTTGAATTTCATGCTTTCTGTTGAAGCAGTTGTGCTGACAAGATGCCCTTGCCATTTAAAAGAGTTCTGATTAGAGCAGTAGAAAAAAATCCCCTCATTTGTTTTGAAGTTTTTTTAAGGTTTTCTTTAGGTTGGTTTTTTTTAGGGTTGGTACACTGAGAGTGTGGTTAGGACAGAAGCTGTTCTTCAGGCTGAGTGTATCTTTTATTTCAGTCAGAACTAGCATGTCTTCAATTTAATGTCATATAGAATCTGTTCTATGAATGTCAATAGTGACTTTCAGACCTTTTAAAAAGATTGATGATTGTCCATTGTATGAGCAGATTATTTTTTTAATAAGAGACTGACTATTTCTAAAAGGCTGGCACTTAAAAATTTTCTGGCCATTCAGTACCAGTACAAATTTCCAATGTGTTCCTTCACAGAATCTTTTCATTTTTATTGTTGTTAGTATCTAGTTTGGAAGATGAGTTGCTTTGTGTGATGTTGTGGAGAACTGGATTTTTAGCCCAGCCTGTATTTTGTGATACAGAAGTCTGAATTCAGGGCATTTCTGTATAATACAGTATCTATATAATTACTTTATGTGTTTTATAGGTATGTGGACATTGAAGGAATGATGTTACTTCATTCTGTTTTCAGACAGAGGGGAAAGTGACTGTTCTGTCAACCAGGATGATTTCAGAACTATAAAAGAATAAAACAAGCTTGAAAGAGATCTGTGTGGAATCATTCAAATACGATTTTGGATGAACTGTGATACACAGTGTAGATGCAGAGTTGTACAGTCATTTAAACTGAACGAAAATTTATTTCTACCTACCGTTCCTTTAAGTAGACTAGAATGCTGAAATCTTAATAGGTTGAAAAGCAATTCCTTGGCTTACATTTTAGGAAAGCCCGAGAGCAACAGAAATCATACAGGGAATGGGTTTGATTTCTAATTATAATACCAATTTTCTTCAGCTGCCCTTCAGCCTATCTATTGAATATTGGCTAATTTGTGTATCATGTCAGAATTGCCTTGTGGAAGGATCTGAAGGCAGCGGTGCTAATTGCTTTACAGATTACATGGAAGTTGCTCTAGATGGAGGAAGTGCCATGGGGGAAAAAAAGTACTGAGTGCTAATGGTGTGTGAACTAATCGGAAAGAATTAGGTAACTAAGACAGGCTAAAATTCGGTAAGGCCTTGGAAGTTAAGCCAAATCTTTGTGTTCAAATACTGTGACATTCGTCACCGCACAGCTTTGTTACCTGTCACAACAGTGTCCCTCTGTTCTGCCTGTTTCCTGACGTCTAACCAGTTAACTTAGAAATACCATGTCTCAGAGGAATATACTCAAATTTATCTATCTTTTCCTTATAGGTGGACGTGGCTGTGGTGCATTTCACCCCGTTGGTGCAACCAAAGATACAGCAGCCGTTCGCGCTCGTAGAAAAAGTGGTTCGAAGTGTTTTCCAGTTTAGAAGAAAATACTGCTTCCGTGGAATTGAGTAAGGATCTTGAATGAAAAAAAATCTGAGATACTGTTCTTGTTAAGGTGCCAGCTACTAAATCTGTTGAGGAAGACTTGTAGCCATGCATTTGATTTTATTACCCCCTTTTACAATTTGTCATCGTAGTTCATCAGATCTTTCCAGTTCAGAAAGGTTTCTGGAGACAAAACGATGAGATGAATCCCTTTCTGCTGCAATTATATAATAATTACTGTGCATTTTCGTTAGCGCGGTTGAAGCTGTTAAAATGACTAGGATAAATTGGTGATCTCTCCAATAGCTTGTCTGTCTCAGAAACAAAAAAAAAAAAAAAACAAAACAAACCAGCACCAACCACAAAACCTACAGCATTTGTTAAAATAAAAGTCTCAAACTTCAGAACTAAAAATGGCAGCGTGAGGAGGGAGAGTGTCAGACATTTTACTTTTTGGGGGATAATGTCAAAAGGTTAAAGTCTTGTTTCTGTTCTTTCCCTTCTGTGGGGTTATTGCTGACTCTTTAAAAATCCCCGTGTCTTACTGCGGAGATTTATTCGGTTCTCTATGTGATGGGAGAAGCCTGCAGTCTGTTTGCCAAGGATCCTGTTAATGCTCTGGTGTAGCTACGTGTCTGACTTGGTGTGGGGAGTCCCAGCATTCAGCATTAGATTGTCTGGCAGAGCTGGTGGTAGAAGTAGAGGCTTGTGAAATTCAACACGCTGCCTGAATTTTGCTGGGCACGGTTTTGGCCCTGACGCAGTCCAGAACAAGGGTGGATGCCACCCTGCTGACCTACAAGCCCTGTGTGTCACTATTTTGAAGGTGACCGTAGAATTTTGCTTCTAGTTTCGGGTTGTTTGTTTTTTTCCTTGTGGCAGTAAATGGCATTGATGTCTGGAATGCAGACGTTTGACCTAAAATTTTGCCTGTGTTAAGATTTGCGTGTGCGTTTGGAGGTGGTTAGAAAATAAGGTGTCTGAATTCTAGAGAGGTTTGTATTTGATTCGTGGAGTTGCATTTTTGTGAGAGAATGGTTTCAGTTGACAATGGAGGCAGAAGTTACGCACAATCAGCGTATCTACGTTACATAGAATATTTTTTCCCCGAGTTTAAAAAAAACAAAAAAAACTATTGTGTAATCTCAAATTGCTAATAACTGCTTTACATTCTTTTGAGGCAAGGGGGGGGAGAAATTCTGAACTTTTGAACGTCACGTATCCCCCTAGCAGCTTATCATACTTTAGCCCTAGCGTGCAGCTAAGAAACACAATCCTCTTATTCTTTAACTGACCTGAAAAGAATAGCAAATTTTGGTATATAATAGATACCTTGTAACAAACTTAATAATCTTGTCTATTGCATTTACTGTATAAAAACAAGGTAATAGAATCAGTTTACATTTGTGTGTAAATCTTGTCATCTGAGAGAGTCCTGGCCTAGAAGATTAAACTATTAAGTGCATGAAGAAAAATCTTGTAATTTGAGTTGCTGTTCATGGACATTTATAAGATAGTTCTTTGTATGTAAAAGGTGGTTAAACATTTTTGGCTCCAGATACGTCTTTTAACTGCCAAATCAAAGGCAAGAATAACTTAAGGAGGGATATCAAAATAAGGATTGATCCATGTTGACCTTGCTGACCTAGATGCTGAGCTAATGGGGACATTTTTGACCAAGGCCTTGAGTAGAACGTACTTTAACCCAGGTTGTTCTGAGATGTTCCATCCTGTTGTCATTGTAAACCCTTTGTGTTCTGTCTGCCCACTAGAGCCAGCTAGCACTCATAGAAAGCCTTTTGACTGCCTTGTCCAGTCAATGCTTGGAGGCTTGGGAGGGTGATACTGTATTAGTTGCACAGCATTTTTGGGGCCTCATGTCTCTATGACACAGGCAGATGATTTGAAAATTCAGATGTGCACATGAACCACGTGCAAATTTTCTGCCTTCCTGAGCTCTTGTAGCCTGAGCACTCCTAATAAGTGCCAGGCAGCCAGTACTTTCAATAGTCTGTGCTTTGTATTAGGCATTTTTGCAAGATGTTAAAAAAAAAAAACACTTGAGCTAATACTGTGCATTAAAATTTGGGGAACTTGAGAGGGAGAGAGCAGTGCTAATGCATCTGGCCACAGAGAAGTAAGTGAACTGATTGTCGTAGTGAACCTAGGAATATTGACAGAGCTGAAAACAAAAATCTGGGATTCTTGGCACATTCTCCAAGTTCTAAATATCAAAAAGTGAATGATAATTAAATATTCCTTTCTTCCCTTTTGTTTTTTCTTTTTTTCTGGCATCGGAATTACAGTATTAATGACAAGTGATAGCATTATCTTTCCTATTGGAAAGAGACACACGCTCAGCCTGAAAGAAAGTCTCATGGTTTGGATCTGATCTGTTTTATGCAGTTTAATCTGTTGTTGCTCTTTGAATATGAGGCTAATTCTAAGAAGGCTCTCAGACTGTAGCCATACCCAAAGCCTTTTTAATGTTAGCATTGTTAATGGTTTAATGTTAGCAAACATGACCATACATGCATGTGTGTAATGTACAATGTATGTATGTGCTTTCCTATGTTGTTATAATTTGCATTTGCAGAAAAAGGGCCCTTATGTTTCCATTTGCTTAGATAATGAGCTATATTAAGAGTGCTAGAGCTAAAATAATGACATACTTAATAATAACCTCTATTAAGTAAATTCCCAAGAGGACCCTGTTACTCGTAAGGGAAACTGAATTGTCTGTCTGGATTGTTTGAATTTATTTGTCTTTTCTCTACACCTTTTAGGACGTTGTTTCCTGAAAGTGGGCGTTTGAAAAGGACAGAACAGCTGATGATGACAGCAAATGTTGATCCAACTCTGCGTCCTTTTCAGCTCTCCATGTCCCACTTTAGAAATCTGTGCAATACATACAGGAAAATGTGTGATGAAGACCCAAGCCTTTTTGTTTACAATTACAGAGAAGAACTGAGGCAAAAGAAGATGAGGAGGAATTTACTTAAAAGTACCAGTCAGCCTGATGAGATTGAAGAGGAAGATCAGCTGTAACAGCTGTAAGCAGCAGCAGACTGATTTTATTTTATAACTCCTTGATCTAGAGGTGTTGATTAAATACTTTTGAGAAAGTGGTGGAGAGAGAGAGGGCTTTCCCATTTTATTTATTCATCCCGTTCAGCTATAGGGAAAAGTGGAAGAACTGTCCAGTTACAAGGTGCCTACAGGTTCTTCTTACCTTCAGGGGAACAAGGTATGTTGTGAGACATGTAATTAAGGTGGGATACTCCTGAAATAATTGAGTTTTATATGAATGAAAGCACATTATTGAACTGTAAGAAAAAGTACTTTTCATACTTCAACATGTAAGAGGGGGTTTGGGGTTTTGTGCTCCTTTTATCTTGGAACATCCAACTGCGCCGAGTAATTTAAAAAACAAAAGCCAAAAGCCTTGTATAAATATACTCAAGTGACTGGCTTAGGGGAGGATAAAGTGCGCAGATTGCCTCAAGGTCTGCTAATACTCTTCTCATTTATACAAAAGCAAAGAATTTGGGATTTAAAGCTCCAACTAGAGAAAAGCAGCGTGATAAAAAGTAGAAAACATGGCTAAGTACAATACTTATTTGTCTTTTACTGTACAGGCTGGTAGAGAAAATAAAAAATACAGTCAAATAAAAGATTACAGGCCAAGCTTTGTTTTTGTATTTACAGGTATGTATAAAGTATAAACAGCATCTTGAAACTTACAAAAATGAAATTTCTGCACTATTGTGCACTAAAACACATTAAAATAACTTAATTCTGCTTTAAATAAAGCAAAAATGAAAACCAAAGAAATAAAATGCCCAAGGTATTGAAAAATTCATTTTGCGATGCTACTTTCCATTGGGATCCCCTCTGCCACTCTAGCACCTTCGCCACATTACTTAAAATACTAACGAGACCATCCTTCCCTTCCCCTCCCCCAGAACACTACGTCCTCCTAAAAACTGCTCCAAAGGGATGAACTAATTTACAGACCTTGGCCAACTTAATCTATTTTTGATCCACAATAAATTAAAATAACTTAATAATCCTTTACAGCTGTTTTTGTGGAAAAAAAAAAATGTATTAGTGCACAAAATCAGATAGTAGTTTTCCTGCAGCTTCCATGATTTTACTAGTTTTAAAGCAAAGTAAGTTTGTTGAATTTTATGTGGACTTCAAATGAATGTTTTAAATATAGTGCTTAGAAAGCTAGGATTTCCCATGCCTCTCCACAGCTTCATAAAAACAGTCCTCATTAACTACAGATGTTAAACTCTGGACGCTAAATTCTCTCTCCAAAATAGAGTTCAGGTCCAGGTTTGCGGCTTCAGAGTGGCTGTCGAGGGACTGGTGGCGTTCTTGCATTGCCATTAACGTTCCCCTGTTACGTTTTGTGCTGTTTCCTTTTCTCTTCACTGGGCAGAAATGGCCACGCACCAGTTTTGGATGCTCTCCTGTCTCGAAGCCATCTCCTTCCTCGTTCTCAGCAGCCTGGTCCCGCTCAGAGTCAGTACTTGGTTCCTCTGAAATCTTCAGCCGCTGGAACTGGATTTCAATGTCTTTGGTAGGGCTGCCCTTCTTCAGGCTCTGATAGTCATTGTCGTCCTCGTCGTCGTCGCTGAGGATATCGGATTCTTTGACAAGAATGTTAGAGAAGTGGGAGGTGCAGCTCTGGGGGTGTTTGTCGGGGGAGGAGTGTTTGGGGTCCTGGGCGCTCTCGGCGGTGTGGCAGCTGCTGCTCTGGGTGCTGCTGCTCAGGCTGCACTCGTCAGAGTCCTGGAAGGTGCCTTTCCCCGGATCACCGTTCCACTCGCTGCTGGAGGAATTCTTCAGTACCTTCAAGGACCTCGTGGAAGCTGTGCAGTGGGAAAAAAAAAAATAAAAGGCAGTTTTATTTTTTTTTTTTTCAGCAAAACAGCAGCTGGTTCTACCGTCCGCCTCAATAGCCCACTTATAATTACAGCGTTCATAGTCTCAGTTGGTAATCATCCCGGGTCAGACGTGTCACCATTCTGATACCAACAGTGCCATTCCCTGCCGGAGTTTTCATTCCACCCACCCCAGGGCTATATCCTTCCCTTCCTGTGAAATTTGTACAAAATCCTCCAAAAAATGGTAGCAGTGATTTACACGCAGGAAGGCGAGATTGATGCGGGCACCTCGAGCGCTGGAGGGCCAGGCTGTAGGTGGGAGCTGAACTGTCCCGGTTCCTGGGACGTTAAGGGGATTTTACAGACAACTGAACCGATGGAGAACTTGAAATACTCGTAGCTGCTCATTTAACTAAAATGTCTGAAGGCTGTACTTAATTAGGGGATCTGCTGGGATGCAGATTTAGTGCACTGGAAGAGGCAAGACCCCTGCCTTTTGCCAGTTGTTTTAGCTTTAAATATTATTAGGGCTGAGTTACTAAAGGGAACCCAGAGGAAAGAACACTAATACTGCGTGCCAAAGGGAGTCCGTTTCCTCCCTGCAAAATTAATTTGGGCCTTATCAAATCTTCCCCCGTAAGAGAGCTAATGACACATCACAGTGTGGGGAGGTGGGAAGGTCGCTTATCTGGTCTGGCCCTTGTCATGCACTGAGTTACGGGGAAACTCCACCACCTCCCCAGCCCGAAAACCAAATGGGATTAGTGGGTCTGGCATATGACAGTCAAAGTCATAACTGTGAACCTTCTGCCAGCTCTGGGAGCCAGGCTCCATTTTTCAGCTTTGAGAACGTGTTTCTTACCCAGTTTGGCTGTTGCAGGTACACGGTTCTTGAGCGGGACAAGGCGATCTTTGCACGTTTTCTCCAGGGGCAGCTCGCATTTGATGTGACGCCTGAAATTCTCCCGCAGAATAGAACGGATCACCTTCACAATGTTCGTCTTGTTCTCGCAGTCACTGCAAGTTTAAGAGTACAGAGAACCTAATTTCCCCCTCTGAAGTAAGAAACTACTGGAATAAAAATCTGCCTCTCTCCTTTCCGCTGATGTGCTTTAATGCAGTGGGTTTTTCGGCAGGTTTTTCAGCTAACGTCTTCGTGTTGGCCATTTTGCACCTTTGGTGTTTTGAGATCTCGGTTACTTCCCCTTAGAAAAAACATCCGGAAAGGTAACTTCTGTCCCAAGGCATCACCCCTTAAGTGGCCTTTATCAGAAGGTGATTTCTGCTGACCAATTGAGAATCTGATGAAAAGCTGAGTTTCCCATATTGTACTAGAATTTGGGATCATCTGTGCAGGTTGCTGAGGTGGGATCACTGCACCAAATTCACTCCCATTTTAAATTCATAGAATGGTTTGGGTTGGAAGGGACCTTAAAGATCATCGAGTTCCAACCCCCCTGCCATGGGCAGGGACACCTCCCACCAGACCAGGTTGCTCAAAGCCCCATCCAGCCTGGCCTTGAACACCTCCAGGGATGGGGCAGCCACAGCTTCTCTGGGAACCTGTTCCAGTGTCTCACCACCCTCACAGGAAAGAATTTCTTCCTGATATCTGATCTAAATCTCCGCTCTTTCAATTTAAAACTGTTACCCCTTCTCCTATCACACTACACTCCCTGATAGAGTCCCTCCCCAGCAGTCCTGTAGCTCCCTTCAGATACTGGAAGGCTGCTCTAAGGTCTCCCTGGAGCCTTCTCTTCTCCAGGCTGAAGAACCCCAACTCTCTCAGCCTGTCCTCCTAGCAGAGGTGCTCCAGCCCTCTGAATTGCTGTACTTTATGCAGTTACACTGGCGTAGTGCCTGGATTCACAGAGTGAGAGCCGCATTATAAGTGCCGATGCAAAGCTCATGTGGGAGACAATATTTTATTTTATTAATTCTATTGATGTGATTTGTCAAATACACCCTCCATGTGAAGCTTACCTGCTGCACAACTGAAAAATTGTTTCTGGCCTGCCTTCTAGTTCTGACTTGGTGTGAATTAGTTCCCAGACACAGCTGTTCTCTGTTCCTGCGCATGGAAGGAAACGTTATTTTTGTATATGTTCACAAAACCTTCGGCATCAGAAAGACCAGTGTAGAGCTTCTCTTCTGAAGGCAGTGTTAACACAGGCAGGGGTGGATCCACAGAAGATGTCACCCGAGGTGGAACCCAGAGGAAAGTCCCCTGATCTCTCTTATTGCACCACCCCGGCCAGTGCTGCCTTTGATAACTTGACCTTCTCTCTTGGAGAGAAATGGCATCCCCCATTTCTTAATACGTCTTGCTGCCTTCCAGCCATAGAATGCCTTCTCCCAAGTGGACAAAGCACTAAACACCTTGTGACATTTCACAGAAGATGTAGAACTGGATAGGATCATAAAGATCAGCTCCAAGGGAAAATGAAAACACAGGCTACTGCCACAAATTACCCGGTCAACTCTCCTACATCTGGGAAGACCCAACGGTTAGCACACACACAGCATTAGGGTGTCACCAGGACATCAGCCGTGGTCAATCACCTTCCTGTTTGTGGTGTCTGTTCACTGGGGATTGACATTTTACGGATTCACGGATTTGACAGAGTTGGAAGGAACCTCTAGAGATCATCTAGTCCAACTCCCCTGCTAAAGCAGGATTGCCCAGAGCACATCACTCAGGACTGCATCCAGGCGGGTCTTGAAAATCTCCAGAGAAGGGGACTCCACGACCTCTCTCAGCAGCCTGTTCCTGTGCTCTGTCACCCTCACCGTAAAGAAGTTCTTCCTCATATTTGAGTGGAACTTCCCATGTTCCAGCTTCTGCACATTGCCCCTCGTCCTATCGCTGAAAACCACTGAAAAGAGCCCGGCTCCGTTTTCCTTCAACCCACCCTTTAGGAACTTGTAAACATAGATGAGGTCTCCGCTCAGTCTTCTCAAGGCTAAAGAGCCACAGCTCTTTGAGCCTTTCCTCATCAGGGAGATGCTCTAATCCCTTAATCACCTTGGTTGCCCTACATTGGACTCTCTCCAATAGTTCCCTGTCTCTCTTGAACTGGGGAGCCCAGAACTGGACACAGTATTCCAGTTGTGGCCTCACCAGTGCAGAGTAGAGGGGGAGATTGTCGTGTTGCACCTTCCTGAACTCATGGAAGAAGCCAACGTACCAAATGAGGAAAGTCCATACATCACGCCTGTACCCCCTGAGTACAGAGACAACAGCAGACACTATTTTGTCTACACCTGCCTGTTTCCAGAGGCTCCAGAAAGACATACAGAAGAAGCGGTGTGACTGAGTCCCGGGAAAGCATTTTATCCCTAATACTTTAGGATTGAAAGTGTTATTAAATTACCTGCTGTGTTCCCCAGTCGTACTTGAAGAGCAGATAAAGGAATCAGCCAACGAAATTTAAACGGGTCCAAGTCACCATAATTATGTGCAGCACGAGCATTAGTAGGCTGCAAAAAGAAAAACAACAATGTTATTTCTAAGTAAAAGTAAAAAAAAAAAGTGGCTTTTTTTTCTGTTACTCTTAAAAGACCTGCTTCTGAAGAGAAAATAAATTCATGAGACTTTTTCCTTCAGTACCCTAATATGTGCTTGCAAATGTAGTTGAAGTGGTGATAGACACAACCTTTGGAATTTGTAATTGCTTCAGCCTTCAAAAGCACTTGTTTTTAATGGATAAAAATAATACTTTGCATATAAGTACTACTAGGGAATGAGCGTCCCGTGAAGGAACCTGCAGACTGTTGATTAGCAGAATACATTAATCATGTGGCTGCTGCTGCTACTTTTAGAGCCCCTCCATCTGTTCTGATAAGCACGGTGCAGAACTTCCCTGCTGGAGCTCAGGATATACAACTTGACTTCAGCATTCCAGTTTTGTAAATGGGGCCAGGGGAGGTTGTGTTAATAATGTCTCTTCTTTCTTTCCAGGTGATCAAGGGTGTATAAACAGAGGTCTTTAACCTCCACACTGCATTAAGGTAGGCCATGGGAACCACCATCTGGAAGAGTGAATGATTCCTTCATGGAGGTGTTTCATATTCCACCTGACAGAACTAACATGGGGCTCACACAAAGATGTTGCTGCTTAATAAATAACAACAAATATTTATTGCTACGCAGACACTGAGCCCTTGTTTTAGCTGGGATAGCTGGAATTCCAGCCTAGTGAGGGAAGGTGGTGTTTCACCACAATCACTGCCCCTTCAACACCGGTGTGGTCCATCTCACACCACCTCACACCACTGCCTCCACTGAGGCCAGACTTACCATTTTCTTTTTCAGTTTGTAGTTCTCCTTATACACCAGTATCACAGCCCTCTTAAAAACTAAAAAAAAAAAAAAGGAAGAGAAAAAGGAAAACTCTTAATTACAGGTGTAATATTCAATGAAAATACTATCTTGGAGAAGCAGATGATCATAGTCACAGGAATGTGAAGGATGAGATAAGCAAACAGATTGAAAAGCACCTGCCCTGTATTAAGATGACAACTGGTTTTTTCATCCTACACTTGCTGAGGCAATGGCAGTAGTCTTGCCTCAGATTTGGTTCTGAACATTTAGGATGAAGCCATTCTGCACCTTTATACTGAAACTACCAGCAGCCTGTCTCCTGTACATGAAGCAGTCCTCCATACAGCAGATGGAGCTTAAGATGTAAAGCTTCAGATTTTCTTTTTGTAATTGGTGGACATTTTCAAGCAGAGTGACGGGCCTGTAGCAAGACAGGGCTGTGAAAAAGGACACGAATTCTGTTCTTCCTGCAGTTCAGCATTGGCTTAGTGGGGAACTCAAACTTCTCAATTCCTGCTTTTCCATCTGCAGGAATTCTCTGGCTTCCACAACACCCAGCTGGAGTGTCTCACTAACGTTATCTAATCGTTCAGCCTCTGGGGAGGCAGGGATGTATTCTCTCTCATCTGTAAGGAGGAACAACAATATGGGGGCATTGAAGCTGCAGCTGAACCAAGGGAAGGCTCTGCAGAGCAGTCCTGCATCCCAGACCGAACTCAAGGGCAGTGTAGCTCTATCCTTGCTCATGCATCCACGTTTCCTTCCCCTGGAAGAGGAAAGAGGGCCAATGGCACGCAGTTGAGTTTCATCCCTAAATGAAGTGATAGTGAGCACAGCATTCACCCCAGAGCTTGGCAGTTTCCCTCAGTTCCATACATCAGGTGCATTTTCTAAGCTGCCCACACAGGGCTTGAAATGAGAATAAAGCTGGGTTTCCCAAGTGGCAGATGAGTAGTCTGCCATTCATTCATACGTGTCCTGCTGGGAAGTGTCTGCCATTCATGGATCACTGTGAAGCTCATCCAAGGAACCTGTTTGTTCTGTTAGAAGCATCCCCTCCCCTAACTTGTCCTGCTTCCCAGATAAGGAATTTGAATAAGAAACTTGTCTCTTGTCAACCTGAGTTGTTCTGTAGATGTTTATCCAATAACATTTTAAAGGAGCGGACAAGTGCCTAAGATGTTTCACTGGGAGATTTAATTACTTGGGCAATTATTAAATGATTAATCATATATATACTATTAAATAAAACTCTTGGTTGCATGCTCTCATTTCCACATTCATTTCTCATATTAAAATAATCTGGACAGAGATTTTGATGCAGTAGCTGTAAAGCAGAGGTTAGCCTCAATTCCCCAGAGTAGAATAAATCACCATTTTCCTACTAGCCTCCTTTGAAAGCTTGGTTTAGCAGATTTTTCTAAAGAGAATATCATCTCTTGGAAATCACCGATTTCCATAGTTTACATCTAGGCAGGAGAGCAGCGGAGGTTGGTTCACAGAGCAAACAGTAAACAAAGGAATGGAAACTTTTCACTTCTTATATTATGAAATATAATTATGTATATTTTTCTGATAGCTACAGAGAAAGGAGATGGGGGCTTTTGCCTTGTGAGAAGACTTAATGTGGTAATCTTTAGATTTGAAAGGGCAGAGAGTCATTAAGGAAGTCACTTACCAAACACTGTAAGTTCAAGGTCTTTTCTTGCTTTGCCCAGTGATGGGAAAGGATTCAGCCAGGAAACTGTAGAGTGCATCAGAAGTTCTCCCATAGAAAGCTCTGTCACCTATATTAAATGATAACAGTAGATAATATAAACAAATAGTATAAACATACACAGCAATGCTGTGATTCACATGTGAGTAAAATATTAATGAGTGCACATCAGTAACTTTAAGGATCTATGTTTTCTGTATTTACTGTATGTACAGAGAGAAAGGCAGAGTTATCTGCGCTATGGCAGGAAAAGTGTGAGCAATCCCCTTTTTAAAATAGGCAACAACTATAAAAATAGTATAATAGCCCCTAAGTTATGGAAGCTGGATAGAATTTCTTACTATTAATAACTTAGAGGAATATTAAGTTGATCTCATGATCTGTCACTTGCATACAGCCAGTTATGAACTAGCTGATTTATTAGCTGTAAGTATCTTTAATTTCTATACAGTAATTAGTATTAATGCCAATGGCAGAATTAATGGAGCTCTCGTACTCTGAGGCTGCTTTCTTCTGTGAGACACAACGTGACACTGTGAAGAAACTCCCAGGCTGTAAAGTTTTGTTTCACCATAAATGATGGGAGACCAAGCAGCCAACGGGGGCGATTTGGGTTTTACTAGGAGGAAATAAAACAACCGAGCTGACAACTCCCCTATTTCATCTTCACCTTTATGGATTTGCTCTGCTTAGCAATCATTTGATGTAGGTAGCCAAGTTGAGACCTTGCTGCCCCAGTTCTGGGAGATGTGTGCACACAGTCTGTTTAACTAATGGTTTTTGCTCTGACAGACACCCGTGGATGCCTCAGCACTGCAAGTGTAGAGAATGAGAATAACAGACCTTCATGTGAAACCCCTCAAATTGCCATTTTCATTTATACGGGTGAAAAAAAAATACCTTAAGAACTTAAGAACTCTACAGCATAAAATCCAAATGCCTTGGGGCATGGATAATCTCTGCAACACTTGAGAAGAGGAGGATTTTTCCTACTGAGAATTATGTCTGCTCCTGCTACAATCCCTGTCAGTCCGGAAGGCGGCTCTGGCAGCTGTCTGAAAATTTTACCATACCCTACTGACAAAAAGGAACTTGACAGGCAGATACGAAATGAAAGTCAAAATATTAAAGGAGAATGGAGGAAGCCCAGCACAAATAAGTTCCCAGAAGTACCTCAGGAAGAGATAAAATACCCAGTGGCAGGCGAGATAATGCTTCAGGAGTGAATAAAACATGCTCCTTCTCTTACCTCCTTCTCTGATCCACTTTGATCTGCAACCAGTTGGTCAAATACAGTGCCATAATCTTCGTATATCTTCTGCATCTCGTTGATGTGACTTGCTACTTTCTCCATTGCCTTCAGTGCTTCTGTAAGGTTTAAAAATTTCACAGACAGCTATGTAATTCAATTGTATTTTCTACATGTGACATCTTTTTAATGAATTCCACTTGAGGCAGGCAAAACCACAGACTGTTCCCGAGGTTTGGCGAACAGAGTTGCAGCTTTACATCAGTGCTTTCTGACAGCAACAGTAGAAGGTATGCTTCCTACTCAGAGTAAGTGAAAAATGCTCCTTTGGTGTCTGAAGTGCCTGAGAGGCTGCAATAAACATTGCAGTGATGAGCCCCCAGACGTATGAACATTCCCATCAACATGAGAGTAAAGACCTTGTATATACGGGGCCACTAGAGTCTCTAGAGTAATCTACACCCATACTAGGGGAAGTCACCTGATGAGCTTTAATAGAAACAAATTGCATTTGGTTTACCACAGAACAGACAAAGAAATACAGTGCTAGGTCGTACAAGTTCCTCGTGGATTGCAACCGTTTGCCATTGCCAGCTTTTGTTTACTTTCTGTGTTGTTTTTGTTTTGTTTTGGTTTTTTTTTTAAGCAAGAATGACACTAGATCTCATTAGACTTCTGTGTTGATTCAGAAAGGAGTTGGAGAAGGGCACTTAGTTTCTCCAGTCCTGCCAGCTCTTAATGGGTCAGCCTTTTAGCAGTTTGGCATCTATCCTGACCTGCACGTAAGTCACCCCCAGCGCGGTTGTAAGGGCAAAGAAGCAGTACGAGAAGCTCCCTTTGAAGTCAGTAACAGCCTCACGACTTTTGCTGACAGTGTATTTTGCCTGAATCTATTTTCTTAAAATGACAATCAATCCATAAAACAAATCTCCAGACTTCCATCCACCAGGTGCTGACAGACCTGAACTGGAATTTGCCAGGGTGAAGTCTCAAGCATGTGAGCCGAGAAAAGCAATCAACCCTAATATATATTAGACAGACAAGTCTTTCTACGTGGGAAGACTGCAAAGCTTTGACACAGATCTCTTCTATTCAAGCAAGAGTGACAGCCAAACCTCAAACAACTAAAACTTCCTTCTGTGGCATTGTTAAACTTTGTCACATTGCAAGAACTGAGTAATAACCACAAGATGGAGCTTTGGTCAGTGTTTCCCAAGGGGGGGTGGGGGAAAGCACCGCTGTGACCTGACATGTTCTTGTGCAAGAACTCAGGAGAAAGACCCCATCTGTCATGGCAAATCCTGGCCATATCTACTTCTCAAAGGGATTTGGACACACCAAGCAGGACCTTTTGCTAAAAGCACAAAAAAGCTACTTCTTATTTTTAAGAAGAGAGGAAATTCTCTCGAGGTTTTGATGATTTTTGTGACATCTACCAGGAAGGCTACCTGCATCTTCAGCAAGGACTGGAAATACAACTTAACTCACATTCATTCCTGTAGAATAAAGGAAGAAGTTACCTGTCAAATGATAGTGCTCCTCACTCTCGTTATCTGTCAGAGACACCAGCTCTTTTAAAAGCAGAGGGTATTTTAGCACTCTCTGAACAGGCTTTATGAGATAGGATTCCAACGTAGAAGAGTGTTGCTTTGTGGGATTTCGAGCGTCCAGAAAGGCCTTAAAGGCACTATCTGTTTTGGCTAGATGTAAAGAAGAGAGTTGGTCAGTTGAAGATGGAAGTCACAGAAGGTGCAATAACTTGAAAGCACAGAACTGCAACTTGTAACCAGCACCAAAAAGCCTCACCCTTTTCAATACTTCAAACAAAGCAGTTTACATTATTCACTTCATAATCATTTCCTGCATTAAATATCACACATAAAGGCTAAGAGAGCAATTATATCAAGGTGACTTTATTCCTCAATGTAATTTTCCCACTGCACTGCAGGCTGCTTCTGCATCAAATTAATAAAGCAATGGCAGAGGAAGTAATTCCTCAGTTATTTTGCCATTTGTTGCTTCTTTTTGGAGTGTGAACTGGATCTGCAGACTTTTGAAAGATGTTTCTGTAGCTACTCAGGCTACTGCCTGGATGTTACAAAAGGAATCTTATCCCTTCGGTTCTATACCATATTCAGCAGAACCACAGATCTTCACTATTCCTGTTGAAAGATACCTGATTGCTTTGTACCAGGGTTCTCTGCAAGCCCAGAAGATTTGTTACAGCAGGGCACTGCAGTTTAAAGTCATACAGATGGGTTACAATAACGAAAACAATAAATTACCTCTCTCGAGAACTTTCTGAACTTTGATGTGGTTTGCGCAGAAGCCACTGTACAGTTTGAAGTGGTCAGCATAATACAGAAAGGAGCCTCCAAGGGAAAACAGCAATTTCTGAAATCAACACAAGCAAAATTTTAATCCATTGCTAGAATCCTAAAGAAATGTTCAAGCAGATAACACAGAGGCTTAACACTGTGATTATTTGCTACCTTTCTGTACATATCCTATGTTTATTTATATATGAAAAAATCATGAATATACTATTGGTAGTAGCTCCAGTTTCTGTATTTTTCTGGGCATAGAGTTCAGCCTGTTTAGGCAAAGGCTGCAATTTTCTCTGTTCTCCCTGAGCAGGTAAGACCCCTGCAGACACTCTGTCTACCTGTATCTTTCAAGCAGCACAGGAACAAAAATCAACAGACATCTAACAGGGTATCTTGTGCTGGGAAAAAACACGAGCAATAGGAAGCAAGGCACAAAAGTGCCAAAGCCCGAAGGGACAGGGTGAAACAAACACAGAGGATTGCTTTCCAACTGTTTCCCTTCTTTCAGGCAGGTGGTAATTACAGGGCACCTCTGATGCTCTTGGATGAAGGGGAGGTTGGAAAGAGGTGGGAGGGACTGAATCACGAGGGAGATGTTTTTAGAAAAATGCTTGCCAAAGCAAAGATAATAAAGAGGAGTAGTGAGGGAAGAGGAGGGGGAGGAGGAGAGCAGCCTCCTCCCCTCTTTTTAATCAATGTTTGCTCCACAAAAGGCAGCAAGTGTCCGGGAGACCTGCCAGCAGTTTCTCCTGGTCCTGTGGCAGTGACTCCATCTTTGGGGAACCTACTTCTTACAGTTAGGGCAGGTCCTGCCTGGTGCCACCGTGAGCGAGACAGCACAGCAAGGGCACAGCCTGCAGCCAGTTACACTTTGTAGGCCCCTCTTCTTGGACCTCACAACACGGGCAACTCATGCAGCACATACAGACTCCCAGTGTGTAGTGGGTTAACTGGGCACAGCAGGGAGGAGTGCAGGGCACAACTGAGCTCAGTGACAATAACTTTTCTACAAAAGAGTTCTGCATCATAAACTTTGCTAGTTTGTAACATACTCAAAGTCTACTCTGCATCTTCCATGTTGCATCTTCTGCCGTGGGAAGGAGGAGGATAAAAGCACGAAAAATAGCACTTATCTTTCACTGCTGAATAGATGTCTGTAATCCAAAGTAAAGCTTCAAACATAAAAGCAACCGTATGAAACTTAAGAGTCCTTAAAGCCAGATTTTCACAAACATTTGCAGGGACACTACCAAGTATTAAATGATGAAATATTTACCCGGAACTGGGATGGTGTTTCCAGTGTATTAAAATCTGAGGAAGAAGTTATTCCATCTTCCAGGGTCTCCAAAAACACCTTCTGGAAATCCAGCATTTCTGGCAGGCTGCCGAACAAGGACTCCATCTGTGAACAACATCAGGTTATGAAGTACAGCGCTCCATGCACCTAACCGTGCTCTTGAGAAAACAATCTACTAAGGAGATCTGACACACGAAGAGGTTGCAAAGGATGATAACATCTTCACTGATACTTTTCAAATGGGTTTTATAAAAAAAAACCTTAACGCAAAAGCAAAGATTTCTTAGGAGTTAAGTCAGAAGAACAATTACCATTTTAAAAAAAGAAGTGACGCACACACCAGACAGAAAGGCACTGACTGGTGTAATTCCTATTGTTATGTTCGCTGTTTGCTTTTTCTGTCTCAGCAGTGAAAAACCCAAATGCCAAGGTCTTAACCCATAAAGGAATGAAAAGCACACCTTTCAGTCTTTCCCTCACCTCATCCTGGGTCAGGAAGGTTTCATTTTGAAGGGGCTCCAAGTATAGCTCGAAGAGGCAGCTCAAGTCCTGCAAGAAACAGAACTTACTCACTTTTTATGTAACAGTTGGAAATTGTTCTTTATATGACAACTGTGGGATAGGGGTAATTTTCAGGAATGAACTAGAGATACAATTCATTTTCTGTAACAAAATCACCCGCATGATGTTAGCACCGAAGTCATTGCTAAATTAGAGGCAAACTGATTTCAGTGTAATGTTTTTGTTTCATCTTTAAGGCTTTACAGCTTGATTATAACAAATTATATTTTAGTATAGCATGAGGAGAAAATGTTACAGATGATGGATTTCTAAAGACTTCATCTTTATGAACAACATTGAATGTTTTAATCGTGTATGTTAGATAAACCATATAAATAGCCACTCATCAGTAGTAATATCCAGAAAGACAAGTAACATTTAAAAATCCTATTAGGTATTAATGTATTTGCTTATGTTGTTGGGGGGGACAACACATGATTAGGGCCTTTTTCAGACATTTCTTCAAAGAATTGGTTCCCCTTTTGAAGACCTACTATCCCACCCTAAAGCATGACAGCAGGGCTAGGGTCCACTGCAGGGCTCTCTGACCCCAAGGAGAGAAATGGCAGAAGTTCTTATGGAGAAGGAATAACGAGCATCTCCCTGAGAACAACATAATGAGCACGTGCAACCTGCCAGGATTTTGCCTGGTGCAAAATTTCACGCACGTCCGTGACCTCCATGCTCATGCCTTTGTTCAAGCAATTCCTCCATAAGAAACACACGGGGGGTTCATGTTCTATAAAGCTTCCTCAAGCTTTACAGCACATGGCTGTATTAGTGTATTGGTAGATGTAATAATACCAACAGACTGAAAGTGTTTTCTTTTCCATATACATTATTGCAGCAAGTACCAATATCTGTAAGTATGTGTTTGGAGATCCAGCAAAGTAGATGATTCCTCCTTGATGAATGAAGTCAATGTCAATGAATCAGTGTCAATGAAATCAATGTTTTCGTGTTTCTTTTGGCATCCAGTCACATGAATTTGGGGTTTATAAAAAGAAGAGACATACATCTAACAAATTATGGACTTATCAGTCAGAGGAGAAATAACATATGTGTGATACTACAAACAACTGGAGTGGTGCCTTTTAGCTTTGCTGATTCAAAAATAATTACGCACAATTTTCCACAATTAAACCTTTTTTCTAATTTTCTTCTACCAGATTTATTTTCATCTTGAAAACTATGGAAACATCCCCTGGAAAAACCCTATGTTAACATACTGCAAGTTTCTACTCCCCACAAATTACTGGTCTCCAACATAAATACAAACTGACTAGAACTAAAACTGCTAGATCAAATCCTACAGCCACTATTACAGGAGCAAACCTGTTGAAAACAACAGGAACAATGAGATAAGTGGACTTTGTAGGTTATGGCCCTTGTAGAGGTCTGGTTATACAAAGGTAAGCATGAAGTAGGTTAAGACCATCCATAAATCATGGTCAGCCTCAAAACCAAGGCTGTAGCTAGTCAGATTTTTCTTTTTCCTTTTTTTTTTTTTTTTTGTACCTTGACATAAGATTTCTCAGTGTCCATAAGTTCTTGGATGACTTTCCTCAATCTGTCTGCGTCAGAAAGGTGGCGAGCCAGTGGCCGTGGAGGTGGATCCTGGTTGTCCTTCTGTCCTTCCATACTGCTTGCCTGGACTTCTTGGAAGTTTCGGCACAACGCACTGATCTGTTCTGCACTCTGTTAAATGTGAAGAAAGAGACAAGCAATGATGTTTTAGAAAACAAGCTGTACTGAAATTATTTTTAAACTCCTCAAATTTTGCTCTTGCTCCAAACTGGGGGGCCATTGATTTTTGTGAAATACGTATCCTGATAGCTTTGAACAGCATCAATTTATAGCAGATCCAGATCACAGCAGTAAAATGAAATGAACATTTTCCAGTGATTTTTCCAGTGCAAATTATTTTCAATCTTCAGATACAAGCTTGTGGGATGCAAAAGCTGAGAGAACACTCGGATATATCATGTATTTTGCTTCTTATGACACTAGCACCACACTGTTTTCCATCTCTCTTATTTTACAACACTCACTGCATCAAAATGGAAAGAATTAGTAGATAAAGATCTTTTATGCATCCAGAATAATGGTTTTATTTGTCATCTGCTACCTATATTGCGTTGTGTGTGTTTTTCAGACAAGGAATCTTGGAGCTGAAGGTTCAGATTCCAATGTCTTGGGTTGTCAAAAGATGTTTATATGCTTCCTCCCCAAGAAGACAACTACATATGAAAATTTTTTGCTTTCAAAAATGGCAATTCTTTAGAGGAATGATAAACATGAAAAAAACCATAAAATTTTCAAGCAAGGTAGGAATTGGAGATGGAACAACTAGAGTTAATCTAACAAGGCAAAAATGGAAGAGAATGAGATTTTTCTGATATTAAAAAATTGTTATGTAGTTCATTCTTGCATGACCATCACTAGTACCCAAGAGCAACTTTTGCAGGCAATAATCTTAATGCTTCATTTGAAAATTATTCCACCGTTCTCTTTCTTATACGATGCTTTCCTGAAAGCTAGAATATCACTACTGTTACCCAGTTCTATCTTAGGAGCTGTCAGTATCCACCTCTTTATACTACATGAAACAATTCTTCTACGGAGCTTCTGTCTCTCAGTCACTCTCTAAGATACTGGACAGTTGCATACGCTGTGCCATGTGTTACCTTCTACTTAGTGAGTGCATTCAAGTGAAGACTACACGAATGCTGCTTTATTTCAAGTGGAAACCTTGTTTCAGTGATCTCGTTTCAGTGAAGAAGTTATGACGTGAGTGCCTTTCAGAACTGTCGTAATCTGTACTAATTTATTCTACGTGCTGTTTCAAGTGGTCCTTTTTGGATCTCCCGACTCACCACTGATGAGCTGTGCAGCCAAGTGCCCCAGCGTACTAGGTCATCAAATGAGCAATGCAAAAAGTATTCTGAAAGTGAGCTAAGCTATACGAAGCCTTGCTGCAAGGTGGAGGCTAAATGCACTAATATTAAATCTCAACTATTCATGTGACAAAACATAGGTGCATGCCTCACACCCATATGACGGAATTAAATGTTAAAATGGCAAATATTTGCCATGGAGTCTATATTACTCTGTAGCTTCCCAGCCCCCAGTTTTGAACAATACCACAACGGTAAAAAAATAAATAAATTTTAAGTTACTTTCCTTACTAATATGTGGAACCGACTCCCACAATCCTGTATAATGACAGCGTGCAGGACTATGAAATTTAGATACATTTTATATTCACAACATTTATTAGGAACTGACAAAAAGCAACGTAAATTGAATGGTGTTTGCTGGAATCACAGCTGGGTACCAATGGAATACATTTAAAAATCACAGTCACTTTGTGCCACTAAAATTAATTAGGGTTTTGGAAATAAATCACAACTTAATTTAGGAAATGTAGGGGGAGGGTATATTTTAAAGCAACTTCTAAATAGCTGAATGCCAAAGTACTTGAGTTTTGTTTTCTTTGTTTCTGATGTCAGAAAGTTTTGTATTTGGATCAGAATGACTCAGATTTTATGCTCTCTACAGCTCAAGGTGCGTGTGGGCAGCTTGATTTACATCAACCTGATGCCTGATCAAGGACACCGGATCAAGGATATGAGACAGCCTATTGAAAGCAAGTCATAAACACCATCATCAGGCACACTTTTACAAGGAGGAGTTAGAAGCCCTCTGTTCCTCCTCAACCACCTTCACATGTAGGGCAGGCCGACATTGGAGAACTTGCTATGTCCTCCATCTCCTTGAGTTTTGGGGCCAGAGCTGCATCTGCTGCCAAGGATCACTGGATAAGAAAGCGTATGGAAATAGATGATACTCCTCAGTCTAAATACTATTTGAGCACCTAAGCAACATAATTTTGGTGTTGGATGTTGTTCTGCCTAACTGGCCAAGGCATAGGATTACCCTAACGTACCTCTCAGCCATACTGTTGACAAGCAGTGATTTTTTAGAAACTTTAGTATGTTTCTGAACATACAAGCACTTTGTGTTTGCAAGACTGGCATTAAAGAAAAAAAGCCTTGTCCTCCAGTATTGCTTGTAGGCTCCAGTCCTTTCCCACAGCTTTGCTGCTCTCTGTCTTTCCCTTTATGGGAGACTTTCAGACTCTGGTATATCCAGACCTGATTCTCATTCTGTGTGTCCACTGTGGTGTTTACATTTGGGTCAAAACAAGCATGAAATGCTACTTGATCACAGGACAGAAGTATTTGACATTCACTCCTACACATTGCACAGACCATAGAAGATGCAGAAACAGATTTTGCCAGGGAAACCACAAAGCGTACATTAGGTTCTGGACCAAGAGCCCAGTATTCATCAGAAACATCACAATGAATAAATAAAGAGGAATAAAAACTATTCTTGCTTCATATTTCCTCCCAAAACTGCCCCAAACCACCCAGGTTGGGATCTCTACCTTTTTTCCACACTGCTCTGGATGCTACTTTTGTCTCCAGTGCCTTTTGGGTCTCAGTGCCCTTAAACCAAGATGTCTCAAGAGGAGCCCCAAGTTGACACCATAACCATGAATTAAGGTGGGAATTAACCCTTAGTTTGCTCTGACAATGACACTGCAATGGCTAACCCAGGCAGATTTGACTCTCAAATGCATTGGGCAAACTTCTTGAGCACACAACACCTTTTATTTGCACAAGGCCAAGACTGTGCTTAGCAAATGGTAAGAGAAATGTTTTATGCCAACCTTTATAGTGTGCAGCTCATCAGAATAACAACATTTAAGTTGGTGAGAAGAAAAGCCCAGATGACTGACTGTGGACAAGGTTGCAATGCAAATGGGTGCAGAGAAAAGCTGGAGAGTGTACAGTGGACGTAACTAACTTTCTCCAAAAACCATCACTTGAGCTTATGTGTGCCACTTCCAGCACCATTTATAGGAAATGGCAAGCAGCTTCAGCTTGCCTTTGGCACTGAACAGCAGACAGATGAGGCTAAAAAGCCAAAAATTTAGACTAAAAGTGCTAGACTTGAATGGCAGAGTTGAGAAAGTCAAATGGTGCTTAGGAAGGGTTTATAGAAAAAACAAATACGTGCATTCCAGAGAGAATGAAGTTAAGCAGCACCGCGCTGCTTTATTGGCCATTTTCACAGATTTTCCAACAAAGCTGTATAAACCCTTCTAGAGATCTCGCAGTCAGGGGAAGCAGCCTCCTGCCTCATGCTCTAAGAAAACAGAAGGATGTGTGGAAGCAGCCTTGAGGAACCTTTTTTTCATCCCTCCATGTTTGCGACTCTGTTAGGTCCTACATCCTTTTGCAGGGAGAATTCCCTGTGAGTGAAGATTGCTCACAGTAACCTTAGAAGGGAAAATTCCAGCCCACATAATTGTCAGCTTGACTCATAGCAACCAGCCACCACCGTGGTGCTCAGCTTGTCAGATGGACATGAAGCACATCCCATTATCAATAATACCCCTGATAAGAAATATTAGAGATTATTTCTTTAAACTGAACAAAACAATACTCTTGCAAAGAACCTCTTACAGAATGCCTTTCCTCCTTGCAGACAAGCATATCATCATTTGAAGCTATGCTATCCCCACCAGAGTTAAAAATCTCCATAAAATTAATTGGTGACAGAGCAGAAGACATTAATCAGCAGTGGTTAAGCATTAGCACAACAATTTCATGGCTACCCTATGACTTTCTACTGAATGATACTGATTGAGCATAAATGCTGCACAAGGTCAATTAGTGTTACGGTGTCTCTGCTCATTGCTGTTTATTTTACCCTCATTTATACACCTCATGTACTCCATCAGTCAATAGGGGTTTTCTTGAAAAAGTGATGGAAACAAATATTTTGAATGGGCTTAGAAAACTCTACAGCCCAAGAAAGACTCCCTGGGAGGGTTAAAACCCTGCCTGTTCTTTGATGAGTTTTCAGATTCCTGTACCCTTGAGCAGGACACTGACCACATCTACAGGGTGATCACCAATCCTTTGAATTCCTTATCCAAAGAGGACGCGCTCTCAGAAGACATCCTGCAGAAGCAGATTAGTCCTGAACCCTCTAAAAACCGACAGCCAACAGCTCAGCTCTGCCTGTGGTATGTACTTCCAGGAAGACTGAATGCACCAGTTAGCAGAAGAAATACAATTCCATGGGATTTTGAGAAATGAACAACTGCCCAGGGACCTCTTTACATCCCTCACTCTGTGCAGAAAGAAAGCTTTTGGAGATGTTCATCACTTTTCCTTTGTGTTAGAAGATGCTCCTCTCCAGAACAAAGGCAGTCCTAACAGCTGTCGTTTTTTTTGTGGGTCCCTCAATCTCTAGACTGCTCTGTCCTCCTCAGACTGGGAAGTACTTTGCAACCAAGAAATGGAAAAGGCTAAAAAGTCGCAGGCTGTAATTTCCTTAAAGACTGAAAAAACCAGTTGCCTTATGTTACACACCAATACACTATCTCCTCTAAATTGTTTATTGAGACTGAAAAAAATCATCAAAGTTTTACTGAAAACTGCCTCATGAGATTTTCCCCACAGGTATCTGGGCAAAACGCCGCTCAGCTTTGGGCAACAGAAGCTAAAAACAAAGTAGTAGCCTCGGTCGCCACTTACCTTCTGGTCCTTCTCCTTTCTTTCCCAACTTCAAGGCCACTCAGAACATGAAACTGTTCCCAACTGACACAGCTGAAATTTCAGGGGTCTGTTTTGTTTCACTGTGTCTCTTGCATGTCTTTTAATTAAAATATTTAAAACATTGCTAAAGAAAGGATTTTATTTTTTTTTTAAAGTGCCCACTCAGATCCTTTGTAGCAATACACCAAGCATAGTCAGAGTTATGCTTTAAGGAGGGAGAAGCAAGCCCTCTATGCTGCATTTTGAAAAGCTACCCTACCAGAACAGACAACAGGGGAGGAGTTAAGGATAAACTTTTGTCTTTAAGCCATAATTTCCCTATTTCAGGGACATTTAGATTAGTGAAGTCAGCCTGTTCCAGTAATGCGAGTAGGTGTCACCAACCTTATTTAGAAGTCTCAAGTACAGTAAGAAGAGGGGTTGGTGACCTTGTAACTCCTTCCTGAAAGCACAGGCCAAGGCCTGAAATAAGGCTGAACACATGGCTGTGTAAAACAGTGAAGATGCAACCCACCTGACATGGGGCCTGGGCTATCAATATGAATTGCATGGTGGCAAATCTTCCCTCTCAGCTGCCACACAGGGAGAGAAGCCCATCCTTCTCCCTGGGTATAGAGGAGGAACCGCTGGTGACTTAGGATCTGGACCGACACGCTACTTATAAACCAGGTCACACAGCAGGGATCTGCGCCCAAGAGCTTGCTTTGACCATGTCCCAAGGACCAGCAGCATCCACTGAGTTCATAGATGCTGTGCTCAGCATCTCTAAAATCAAAGACACCTGACCCACCAAAGTGCGTTTTGACGTATGCCAAAGGCAAAGCAAAAATCAGTTCCAGCACAGAAGGTTAAACCCTGCCCATACTAAATGTAAAGATGAGAGCATGAGGCAAACAAAGAGAGAGGAACCTTTATAGCCCAGGCCACAAAAAGGAGACTCTTGGCAGGTAGTATTAAAGCCCACAGAGCAAATCTTCTCAAACCCTGAACTTGTGAAAACACTGTCATTTTCTCCTTCCCTGTGTTCTTGTCCTGATGTTGCCAATCTAAATGCAGAAGGCTCAAGTATTTTTCTATCACCTGCGTAATATATTCCCAGCCTTCTTATATTCCCCTAGCAGTGCCTCAATTATGTATCTATTTTCCTCCCTTTTCCCACAACCCTGAATTATTAGTCACAAACCAGACAAACAGTTAAAAACATTCACGCTGCAGTTATTTCCCAATTTCCCTGAAGAATCTTGTTTCAACATCCCACTTCTTGTCAGAATCTGGATCGTGACTTCGTCCTTTCTCTGACAGACGCAAGAAAGGAAAGAACCGTTGTGCTTGAACCCGGCACCAAACGACACAGGCGACCAACCCACCCTGCCCTCCCCCAAAACTTCAAAAAAAAAGCCCAAATCTCCCATGCATCGCACTAGATACAACTCACCCACCGACTACACCTTCCCAGAATCCATTATTTGCTTACCGATGCTGGGGCAGATGCTATTTATCAAGCGCAGACAGGCTGGTGCAGCCCCCCATCACCTACCTTAGCCTAATTAAGTGGCACATTCCTCCCCCCCCCCTCCCAAAAATCTTAACCCACGCTGCTGCCAGGACTCACCACGGAGAGCATCCTGTGCAGGGAGCCGTAGGCTGCTGCTGCCTGCTGCTGGGTTTTGCGAGCCAACGCTAAACTCTTAGCTCTGGTTTTACTCCTCCGGAAGGCGGGCATTGTGGCTTGCGAATACAAACTTTGCCAAAGGAAAAGAAAAAAAAAAAAAAGAGGAAAAAAACCAAAAAAAAAACCCCTCGGAAGGAAGCTCCCCCACGAGCAAACCTGCTCGCTGAGGCTCAGCCGCCGAAGTTTCTCCTTTGTGCTGATTAATGAAAATCGGAGACGCTGTCAACGTCCCGGTGTAACGGGGCTAAGCAGTGTACGAGAGCACAAACAGACCTCCCTTTAATACTACAAACGCAGAATAACGTGCCAGATGAAAGATTTTTTTTCTTCTTTTTTTTTTTTTTTTTATAACTAGCTTGATGTAGCGAATGCAGGACAAAGTGGAGTTATGGCAAGGGAAGGTGGGTTTTATCTCCCCAGAAATGTACCTGCCTCCGTGCCCGTGAAATTTACTGCATAAACAAAACATCAGGTGCTTTGAGAAAATTAGCCAAACGCCTAAAAATATCTAGAGGGTGCTGACTGCCCTGAAGGTCAGCATGAATTATCAATGCTACTGATGCTCTGTCAAGGGTATATGCCGCTAAACGGTGGGGCATACAAATGCTCTTACAATGATAAAATGAAAAACAAATAGACAGCTCTCTGGATGGTTTCTTCACATTCTTGTGCTTGTCCTTTGTTTGAATTTTTTAGCTGTAATTACATCAATAAAAAGAAATTTAAACTGTGCTCAGTAATCAATTCAGGCTTGAAAGTAAAAGTCCCCATGTTGATGTATTTCCACAAAACCAATCAGGTCTACAGCTAGATTATTCTAAAAACAATGCAACTTTAAATAAAACATTACAGGACATGACACCACTGAGCCGAAGAATTGCAAGACTGACAAGCAATTCATTAGTAAAACGAGAACTGTACCAGTGGCATAATAAACCACACTAACTCCCATGTTCCCTCTACTGCAGCACTGAGAAGAGTGCAGTGATGGTATCTATAAGGCTTCACCCAACACTGCCCTGTCACCCTCTGTTGCTCTCTGAGCAAACCCTTTCCATGAACCCAAATGATACACCAAGCCTGGGCATCTATATCCTTGGTTATGCGTGTGCTGCTTCAGGGGCTTCAAGGATATTCGCCTTCATACAAGCAAGGGATTAAGACAGCCCTCTCCTTTAATTACTGCAATTAAACTCACATCCATCTCTTTCCAAGTCATTAGCGCAACTCGACAGCTCAGCACTTGCCAAACCGTGAAGCTCAGTTGCCGAGCGGCCGCCTATCAGAGGAACCGCGACGCCGGAGCCCTGAAACAACACCCCGCTGATAAGGCTGGCGGAACTCATCACAGTAGTGGGAACCTCTCCATAGCTGATAGACTATGCCCTTTCTTTTGGAGACAGAGATCAGATTCACTGGGTGTGAAGACTATATAACAGAAAACCGAGGAAAAGGTCTCAAAGGAGTGAGAGAGGTTTTGCCTGCTCCCTAATGTTTCATTTTTCAATGGAGACACACAGCCTGGTTTAAAAAATCCAATTATATGGACTACTGTGTAGCATGGACAAGGCTACTTTTCTTACCCACCATTGGTGGTTGCCTCTGCAGTAGTCCACAGACCCTAGGGATCCATAGACCAAGGCTGAAGAGAAAAAAAATAAAATAAAATGACTAGTCTGTGGAAATTAAAAGTTTACAGTGCAAGGTATGGCACTGAAAGACTAACACAGGTCAGGTCACCAGATGTACATTTATTAAGAGTGTAACTATACTTTCTGGAAAGGTGCTCTTTCTCCATTTTCTATCGGCATGATTTGTGGCAATGTCAAACTCTCTTTTTGTAATAGATGTGTGTTAAAACACAGCTCATCCACTGGGACCAGGAAAAAAAGAAAAGGCTGCTAAATTTCAGGTCCAAGCAATATCGTCAGTCTCAGATGAAAAACAATGACAGGCCTTTTTAATTCCATATTAGGAAGTTATTCTTCCCCAGATTTGCTAATTAAGTCTGAGTTATTAGCTAGCCATATGCCAGCTAAAAGATGTTACCAATTAAAAGATTTTTTTAATGTGTATTCATTAGAAAAAACCCCGATGTTTTAGTAATACTTCCAACTCCTATTGAGGGACTTAGATAAATGAAAAAAGTGAAAAACACTAAAATAAACCTAATGAATGAAAGCATTTTATTTAGCCTTTGTTCTTCTCCAGGAACAAGCAACAAACGTTCAAGCCCTCTTCAAGAATATGCCTTGTGCGTAAAATTCAAATGCAAAATAATCAATCACCTTGAAATACTTTTAAGATGACTGGGAAAATGACATGGCCTTCTTGTTTGTTCCTGTGTGCTTTGAGTTACACACATTCCCTTTGCAGACATCTGGTTTTCATCTTTCCATTTTAGTGGCACCAGGCTTGATAGTTACCATAACAGTAACATCCTTCATAATACAGTCTTCCCTCTATTGTCCCGACACATCTAGGTGCGCTTATCTGCATCCAGTTCATTTCCCATCCTGCTTTTGCCCTTAATGCATGAAGGTAAAAGGCTAATTTTGCTCTGCCTGTATATACTTTGAATGAAAGGAAACAGCAGTTGCCTCCGGGAGAGTTCTGAGAGCTTTTGGGCTACTTCATAACATCAGTCTGGACCACCACTGAAGCAGGAGCATAATTTGTATACACAACGTGTATTTTTTAGATATAAGTGTTTGTGTGTCTATAGGTATGTATACACACACCCACATATATATATATACACAAAAATAGACAATATGTACATACACACCCTGAACTAAACAGGAGCTCTGTGACATTAGTGGTCTGTAAACATTGTAAGCTTAGGCTTAATTCAGCTGGTCTTCAGATCTCTACAGTGATCTAGAGGGACTCTTCTTTTTACTTTTTACAAATGTGGGTGGATGATTTTTCTGAGTATTTTTCTTTCATGCTTATTACACTAGTGACGTGGTTTTTAAATGCCTTCAAAATGTATTTTCAAAGCATAACTGACCACAGTGAAGACGTCTGCTTTAATTCCAGTGCTAAAAAAAATTAGTTAACATCCCAAATGTTTGTATTGCATTCATTTTTAATTCTTATTTTCAAGCATCTTAAATACTGTTTGCGACGTTCTCACCCAAAGTGTTTTGTGGTGAATGCAAAAACTTTTCTCTGGTGCTGAATTAGAAACTATGGCAACCACTGAGACATTATCTTTGCAGTTGCGTTCGTCTTTCATAATAAATTTTTGCATTGTGCCTTCTTTAGAGTCAGAGAGGGTGACCCTTACCTCTTCTTATTAGTTGTAGGCATATTGTGTTTTAATTCTTAAAAGATGCAATAATTCCCCTCTAAAGACAAATGCAGACCCCCTGAAATCCACCATCACCCTCTTCCCTGGTTTCTGTGGGGTTTTCCTTAGGCCCTACAGAAGGATTCTGCTGTCTCGGAAGGAAATAGTCACCATGTGAGTGAAGGGCTGCCCACAGTAGGTTAACAAGTAGAGACAAAAGGAACAGAGTGCTATGGACATCACAAAACAAAACATGAAGATCTGCTGGAACTTCCCTGCACATCTGAATCAACTGACCCCTTTTTCAAATTTTCTTCCCTCTTCCTTTCAGGTAGCTTTTTGTTACCTTTGATTTTTCAGAATCTGCTGCAGGTAGCAGATTTTTTCAGTTTTGGCATTTCAGGTCTACCTTTGGCCTTACATGTTCCTGACAGCACAAAATGGGAATCAAAGCATCACTGAAGTATAAGATGATACCCAGGATGCAGTTTTTGTCTGAAGTCCTGTATTGCAACTTTGTAGGACTTTAAAGTGACTTTGTGTCCTACGGGTAATTGCTGGGCACATCACACACCTCAGCATGTGCTAAAATTGCGCTTAAATGCTTCAGCATTGCAAGGAAAAAACATGTATATTATTGTAAGCACTGTAACTGAGCAGTATCTCAGTCTTAAAAAAAAAAAAAGCAAATAATCTAGAGCTGGCAGAGAGGTTACCCAGTTCCCCGGGTCTGTCAGAAACGATTAGATATCTCTGCCTTTGATTTCAAAGTGAAACGTTGCCGTCATATCCTGCACTCACTGCAGGTGACTGGGGTTGCCTTTGGAGGCCCAGGGTGGTGGACTCCAGCACAGCTTCCTGCCCTTCACCGGTGAAGTCACAAGCGTCCCCAGAGACCCTGCTGATCATATCCTGCTGCAATGCACCAGGACTGCTGTCATACACTTCCCTTTTCACCCGCAGGTAAGCCTCTTGGATTTTTCCCAACAGGCTACACAGAAAAGCTGTATCGTAAGTCATCTCCCACCAGCCTCTTCCGTTTGCAAGCATCAACACAACACAATTTCTTCTCCCCATCAAAACCCTCTGCACTTTTTACACTAACAACTCTCACAGTACTTTTCCGCGGACTTTTCCTTCAGCCAGAGGAAAGACATCAAACACCACTTCCCCACCCCAAACCCCAGCCACTCAATGTAACAGCACAGAACAGAGCAACACAAGTTCACGCCTCTGCTTGCAAGAACTGCACAGTCTCCCTTTGCTCTCCTTTCTTGCCCTTCTCATGCCTCCCCAGCAGTAACGGCACACACAGGTCTCCACCTACAGCTTGACCTAACGTCTGGTTACAGGTTCACTCTAGATACAGCACCTTTCATTTATGGTTTCAAGGCTCCTCGCTATGTCAGCCAAGACAGGCAACTGTTCTATTTGAATTCTGGGCCATCAGTAGGGTGGCTCTGCTACAAAGAACTGCAGGATCAGTGCAACAAAGTGAAATCCAGGACTGGAGTCAGCAGCAGACATTCACTAGGAGGTTTACAGCCAGCCTTCTGTCACCTACAGCCCATCAGTTCTGCTGCCTTCTCTAAGGGGTGGAATAAACTACTGAAACCTAAATTAACTAGCAAAACTCTTACAGGCTTCTCACAGGCTGCAGTTTTACTCATATCACCGACATCCTTCTCAAAAGGTGTAGGATGACAGCAGGGGTCTGGCCACAGCTCCACACCGCTGGAGCCAGAAGCTCTGGCTGGGCTCACCACAGGCTGGGCTGTCTGCAGGGGAAGCACAATAATTAGCAGAGCTCCCCACAGGCTTCTGTCTTGCTTTTGATGCAGAACTGTCCCCTCCAGGCACAACCGAATCAAGGAAAACCACTGCTGAGGACACACGCTATTTTCCCATGTTAGGTCTTAGACTCCCTAAATGCATCTCACATCTGGAAGGAAATGACACTTGGATTGCAGAGGAGTTTACCTGATTTTGAGAGCACTACGTGGTTAATCCCTTTCCTACAAAGAACAGGGGAAAAAAGGATGTTAATTGCGGACTACTCCCCAAGCTTTTGGATCTCATCAACTGCTAAAGAGAAGTTCTCACGATTAAAAAAAGGAAAGATCCTTAATGTCCTAGGGTTGCTGAGTAAACCTTCAGGCGGGCAGCTCTCCTGCAATTAATGACATGCTGTGCAAGTGGGAAGTGCCCGGGCAATGGAAAATAGAGCTAATGAGAAGATATCACCACGAATATCATTTAACTGGAATTGCCTCCATGTAAGAAATAGGTTTGGGGCCATAGGGGCATACCAGTAGTTTTTTCTTCCTCTTACTTTACTTTTACCAAAGTAACTTCTGTTGAGCTTCTGGTCATTTCTGCTTGGCTTTCTTTCAATGTAGCTCAACAGTTGATGATTACTTGATTATTTTATTAGGTTTTTTTTGTTTGTTTTTCAGATTTGCTGCAGTTTTATTTCAATGTTACTGTTTCTTCAAGGATGTTTTGGGGGTAGTAACTAACCGTCTAGCAAGAAAGGATGCCACTTACACTAAATGGAGAGAAACATGGCTCTGAAATCTATCAGGCCCATGTCAACATACATACGCTGCCACACCATCCTAAATGTAATCAAAACATGATTTGTACTTGTCAGTTTTTTATGGTTTTATGCATCATATCATTGCAGATCTTCCTTCTAATTCAGTATATCTTGGTAAATCTTTAACTTTCTCACCGAAAACTCATAGTAGGAAACTGTTTAACTTTGGTGGGGAAGAAGAAACATTTCTTGACATTTACCCACTGCTCATATACACACGTTCAGACTGCTGATCCCTATCTCATCTCTGAGTGCCATCACCACATTAAAATATGTAAATGAACCTCCACAACTGAATATATAGGCTTACATTTACTGACAGTGCCAATAAAAGGCTGTTGGGTGTGTTTTGAATAATGGTGCCCTGAACATACGTGCCACAGTACATATGCTATAGACCACGTGCTTGTACAATGTTTTCAGAGGAATACATCATTCCTAGCATCCACTTGCTTTCTTCTGGAATCAAAAATACCATTCAAATCATCCATAAACACTGAACAATTGTATTGATTTTGTGCTGGGATTAAACTATATGAGTAATGATTACTAACGGCTTTCACCTCTACTGTTCCATGGCAACTGTTGCAGGTGCCCCCTTCCTCTCCCCAAAATCAAACAACACTTTTTTTCTTTAACAATCGAGCATTCAGATCAGCAACAAGATGCACATTCTTTCATTCAGGTTCGAACCTAGACTTAGAATGTATATTGTACCTGAGGATTTTGATTCTTAAATTACTCTATCTGCATGAAAAGTTGATGGCTTTAGTGTTACTTCTAATGAAGGGGTTTCAAAATCAGTTCTAGACAGTTTGAAGGCAAAATATTAATATGTCAACTTATGAAAACCATCCCTCCAGTACAAGGCTATGCTGTATATACAAGAGGCCAAAACTACAAATGCAGTAAGCTCTCTAAAATACTCACTGATTTTCATTACAGAAATAGCCGTGTGAAATAAGCTAATAGGTAACAACAGGATTTCCTTTTTGAAATCATGACACATGCATTTTGCATCTGTTGAAGAGCACTGTTTTTGGAAGCTTGTTGTGTTAGTTGGATGACGCAGAAGAGGGAAGATGGGTTTGCTTTCTGACCCAGTCCCAGCCTCTGCATTCACACTGCTTGGCCAGCATCTGACATGCAAATCAGCTCCTTAATTGCACACACACTTTAGATGGCTTGGAAGGAAAACCTCAACAGTTGTCCAAGTCAGGCACGTTTGCACATTGACTCCTTGAACATGAGAAGTGGGACTGCATGCAGGGAGACCAAAACCTAGATTTCTGACCATGGTCCCAGACATGCAGAGTTCATGGAAACATCTACTTCTCACTGCACGTGTGAAAGCTCCTCTCTGGCAAATGGAGGACTGCCTGCAATTGGCATCACAATAAACAGAATGTACAAGCTTCAAAAGCACTGGAAGGCTGATTTGACATTACATAGGAAACCTGAGTACCCAAAAGCAGACTTGTGAAATGCACAAGTACATAATTCTCCATGTTTATGTTTTTTCCCCTGTATCTATAAATATGGACATTTCCAGTAGCGTCATTACACTGACTTGAACCTCATCTCTATAAAAAGCTGAAAGGGGTTGATGAAAATGCTCCACCCTGCAGGAGATGCAGATTTGCATTTGCCAAAGGTGCCACGTGCTTTGCTGACCAGACCGGTCACGAGTTCTTAATTTCCTCACAGGTGGAGGGAAAGTGAACATGGTTGTCGAGCAGGGGAGGAGAAAGAATGAGTTGAGCTCATCTAAAGCAGCCCATGCTAGGGAAAGGTGTTCAGGGATCTTTCACCATAATTTCTGTTCATTACATTAAAAATGGTTAGTTTACTGCCTCTGCAGTGTGTAGTAGTTTTTTATTTATTTTATATTTATTTTTTATTAAGAGGTGATGGGGATAGACTTGTCCTTATATACACATACTGATGTATGATCAGTAACCCATTCTGAGAGCAGATTGACTATTTTAAGAGTCAACAGCAAAGCAAAAGCAATTTCTGAAAGTCTCTACACCCAATTTATTCCCAGAACCAATTTTACTTCATTGTTTGAAAGAAATATAGCATCACTTCAAAAGCATTACAAAATCAAACCAGTTGGCCATTCTTTAGAAAGCAAATTCTTGTTAACATTCATAGTCTCTCCTCACATTAGCTTCCGTTTCCGCATCTGCAATGTTAATTTTTGAAGATGCCAGCATAAAACCATTCTGCATTCACTGACTATTTTTACTGTGATTACAAAGCATCACACTAGCTATTTTTACTGTGGTTCTTAAGTTTCTTAAAGAACTCTAAGATCCAGCTGAGAATTTAATGAAGTTATGTGAAATACTTGCACAGTTTGCTGTAAGTTTTTTTCTTATGATCTTTAAATCATTTAAAGTGAAAATACATTTTTCCCCTCTCACACATGCACTTACATTAAGTTCCTTCTTTCCTTCTGTTAAAATTTAGTATTATTTCAGAAGTACTTATCTCTGATTATATTCAAAAGATTCAGAGCAACCAAAAGTCAGATGATAGCAGTCTTACAAGAGACCTTATAAAAGTAATTACTTATATGGTAAAATGTCACCTTTTAGTTACGTTTGTCTTTCATAAAAGGCTGTGTTAAATATATTGAAAATACAAGGTAAAGATAAGCAAGTTAGTAACAGACTACTAAACTCCATCTTAAAAGAAACCATGGGCTAGAGAAAGCATTTCTTACCAATACAGTTTGCAATTAGAAATCATGAGTAGATAAAGGAAAAGTTGCAATTTTTATTCAGCTTCGTGCTATTTTGATGTACGGAGAGCTCGATTCTTGGCAACTGTCAACATACCACAATTTAACTAAGCACAGACAATTAGTTCTCAATATGATTAAACACAACTAAACCTAATTGCACTGACAGGCATTCTCAATCCTCAGATTTTCTGAGGTCCTCTATTCTTCTGTCAACAGTACGCCTACATACTCCAGAACCAACAATTGCAAGGACGACACGCCACTGCCACATAAACAGTATTCTACCACAGTTTGAAAATGTACTGCAGCAGAGTGTGTTAGAAGTATAACATCTATCCTTGTTAAATAAAACAAAAAAATATAGTTAAAGGTATTAAAGGTATAAATGGGGCATCCTAGAGAATACAGAGCCAACAAAACTAACAAGTATCCAGAAAGGATGGTTCTTGATGTCCATGTGTTTTTAATATTATTTTATAACTTAAGGAACAGCTTCCGTTTCTGGATTGAAATAATCCTCTATGACTCTTCTGGTTCATCTGTTAGCTCTCAGATGAAAGACAAACATACAACTATTCTAAATTCATTCATTTCTCGGACTACAAAAAGATGAATGAATGAACGTGTGAATGAACATGTGTTCGGATGTAGTACATGTGCAACAAAAGACTTATTCCTTAGGCACTTCTGAAATGCCTAACTCTATGTTCACTTAAGATGATGCTTAACCTTAGCTTGGTATGAGATGAAGAAAATAGTAGTGAAAAAACAAAGAAACAAAAATGCTCCAAACGAGAAACACAAAACCTAGAAATCAGACATGCAGTCATTAAATCCAAAGCTTTAAGGCTGTTTTTTTATTTACTTACATGTTACGAGACAAAAATCAACCAAACTTCAAAGAAATCTGCTCCCTCAGACCCACGTAATTGCATCTACGGTTGCTGTCAACTGGGAAGTGAGCATCTCTAGCTGTCTCTCCCCTGAAATATTCCCAAACTGCTTGTTGTTCCAGGCTGTGCTCAGAACCTCTTAGCGCCACCAACGTCTTCTCCACAGAGCTGTGCTTACAGATCTCCTCTCCCCCATAGTCCTGCAACGTTGGCTAATGCTGAGGTGTCTGTGCTACTGCTCTCCCCCAGGCATGGGTCAGGTTAGCACATGCAGGAAACAGAAGGCAAAGCAGGGGGGAAAAACCAAACCCAAATCCAGATGCTATGCTTTTTGAGGCTGCACAATTTCCTCAAAGTAGCTTTTATTAGCAATAGCTATTGTTCATCTGGCGTGCAGAACCAAATCACAGCTATAAAAACAGAAATCATTTTAATTCCTTTTATACCCAATCACAAAAGCACATACAACATACACTACCTAAATTTACTGTGAGGTTTGATTTTTTTTTTTTTAATTCTACATCTATTGGAGAAATCAAAAGGGTCAGACAAAAAGCTCTGACAGTAATAGGCACCCTCCAACAGAAAGACAGCAATCAATTACAAACCATTTGCAGAAATTGTAGAGCTGTCACAGACTCGTTTACAGCTGCAGTTCAAGTCAGACTGCCTCTGATTGCCAAACCATTTCCCCTCCTTGCACCTACGAAACTAGGACAGCTTCAGAGAATTTTTCAAATGACACTAGCAGACCTGCATGCCAACCCAAGAAGTGAACTGCAATATGGCATGGGCAGTGGCTTCAGCAAATTGTGGACAAGCCATTAATACTGCTAGATGTGACAGATTTGAGGCTGGAGAGAGGGCAGGGAGCAGACCTGCCTGTTTCCTACCCTCTTTTTTTCTTTTTAGCTTCAATCGCAGCACGTAATTTAAAGCACTGGAGAAATTTAGTGCATTCAGAGCAACAACTGATATACATGAATTGCTCTCTGTCTATTCAAATTTAAATCCTGCTGAACTCTCCCTAATTTTCTGCCATTTGGTGTATTTGACTCGGACGATCAGGAGCGGCTTTATTTTTCTGCTAAAGCCTCAGAATCTCCTCTGCACCCTAGGCGAGCAGGGCACCCCAAGGCGTGTGTCCTGGGTGAGCAGGGCACCCAGCAGAGCACTCGGGGAAAGCTGGCCAAGTACCAGCCTGCTCCTGCAGCCAGCCACCAGGACATCCGAAGCCTTGGGGCCACCTCCACTGTGCTCCCACCAAGATCCCTGCCCCTAAAACACCGCAGAAGCCCCAAAACATGACAGCGGAGAAATCTGCATTACCCCTTCCAAACAAACAATGTGTCCTAGGGAGAGAAAAATCCAGTTTATTCTTGTCTGGTTGCAAAGACTTTTTGGGAGCATAAGCGATGTGTTACGCGGGATATAGATTATCTCTGTGGGAATGCCCTGTGCAGCAGGAGATGGGCTGGAGACCCACAATCAGTGGGTTTACTCTCAAGGAAAACTGCATAAAGTTACCTGTAACAGACTGAAGTAGACTACAAAGTCATACAAAAAGTAAGAGAGGATCAGCTCCTCTGGGTAGATACGGCTAGAAGCACAGTATATCTTCCCTCTCCTGGTCTTCTGAGTCTTTACGTCTGCCTTATCTCTACCAATTTTTCATACAGTCTAGTATACATACAAGACAGTAATATATTCCAGAACCATAAAAATTCTAACTTCATTTCTGTTATGCAAAAGTGTAAGGCAAGCGTTATCACGAATTTGCTTGGAGACACAACCAACTCCACACACCAACAGAAATAACAAAAGCATTTCTGTTGCCAGAATGGCAATGCCTAGTAAAACCACGGCCACCAACATGAAAACACTACCCGTGGCAGCAGCTGGGGTGTTCAAAACAATACACACGTGTGTCACACACAGGTTGCAATTTGACTGAATCGGAGCAAAATGGATGAAAAATTGCTGTTCAAAGACCATTTGAAGGCAGACGGTAATTCTGGGGGTCCCTGCCTCAGCTTCCAGAGTCCTGACAGAGAAACTCTGAGCCTCCGTTACTCCAGCTGAAGTCAAACAGTAACTGCAGATGCATAAAGGTTCTCCAAATTAGAGAGTGGGAATCTCTGGCTCTCAAACACTGCAACTTTCCAAGTCTGGAGTCCACTCTAAAACTACTGACGTTAAGCGGGTGTTGCTATGGTCACTGCAATCTTAACAACAAGTCCTTGAAGTATCAGCAAAAAGAAAACATAAACCAAATCAGTCAGAAAGCTGCAGCTTTACTGTTCTCTGCAGAACTGGGTTCAAGCAACACAGAAAGATGAATTTGACCCCATCACACTGCTCTTGGAGATGCAGCAGCTGTGCTGTAGACTGTGACCTGTCAGGGTGACCTCAAGATAATAAACACTAAGCACAGCTAATATGCATTAAAAAATTTCCAATTTTGTGTCATACATTAAATTCTTTCCCACAAAATGCAGAGCATTAACACTACAACACTGTCTTTTTGTTCATAAAGATTGCTATGCCAAGCATCTTCTTACCCTGAAAGGTGGATCAGTCTTCTCCCTGTGTGGCACTTGGTCCAGAGTGCCATCAGTACTGCTCCTTTTCAAGCTGGATGTGACATCAGGCACATTACTGAAATCTGCATTCAAAAGAAAACAAATAAATAACAGGGTTACGGGACAGGAACAGGAAAAGTCTTTTATCTGCAAATACTTTCAGTGTCTAGTAGAATTACTACGGGGGGGAGAAAAGGAATACAAAATTTTTAATCCACCCAACCTCCCAGAAAATAACATAAGAGGTCAAAGCAAGGAACAACTACGCCTGGAAACTCTGCTTTCAAAACAGCAGCTGGACATCTAAGACCATCTGAAGCAACGCACATATTTGATCTACCAAAATAAACCTAACGCTCTTGCTAAGAGTGTGCTTTGGAAGGTAGCATTATCTATAATCAGCACGCTCTGTGCTGAGACAACCAGTGAGGATAATTAAATGCACTCAGTAGCTCTCCTTGGATGAGCACACTATTGCTCGACACGAGTTAGTCCTGAATCCCTCAAAGATTTAAGAAGAGAACTTTGCCTTGGAACAAATACCACATTTTGTAATATGGACAAAATGCCTTCTTGTTACTAACTGTTTACCAATTTTACTAAGTTTGGAGTCCACGTACATAGTAGCTGGCACAATGCAAAAACCAAAGGAGGCACTGCCCTGCTCTACTTCTTAAGAGACTGTAGCTTTCAATAATTTTCATGTGTAAACTCAAGATCTATCCAACAATGCTGAACATTTATATAAAAATGACAGGTATTTTCTTTTTACATTTCCTCGATTGGCTGCTAAAAATCTGCAGAGACGTTTACACAGAAATTCTAATTAAAACTCTTAGAAGTGAAGAAGTGATGTTTGATCTGCTGTATTATCAGTCTGGAGAGCTGAAAATCATAAAGCAGCCACCAAAAAAATAATGAGGATTTATATCAACCTCAGATGATAAAATAGCAATAAAATGAAGGTTTTTTTTTTTAATTTGCTGCATTGTTTCCTAGCCATTAAGCCTCTAGGGTATAATTCACACCACATTCCCACATTTTCAAACTCTTTCTCAACACCTACAAATGTTGGAGATTTATTTTTAAGTGAAAGCTGAGATTCTCATTTAATCACTGACTCCCGCAACCGAGGTGGTAATTAAAACAAGCATCACTCATCTTGCAGCAAAATCATGAGAGTTATCAATAATGAAATTGTGAAGGACAACAGTATGTCTCCACTTGGGTGTTGCTGTTGCCTTGATGGAGTAGAACCAGCTCCTCTCAGCAAGAGTTGAGAAACATGGACTGAAGTGGGAAGTGAAATGGGAATTTTATAGCCCATGAGGAGCCTTCCTTGGAAGACAAAACATGGCAGACTCACTCCACAGGAAAGCCAGAGAGAAACATGCAAATAACTCAGCATGATGTTATCTTGATACTTTATTTTTCCATATGTTATTAAGGTGCCTATGCCAGGCTTCGCACCAAGGCCGACACTTTATACCCAGATATCAAAGACTTGACTACTCTTGACCCTACAGGTCATTTCCCTGTCCTTGCAGAACCAATGTCTCATCGCTTTTATCCCCTCAATCTTTTTTTTTACCTTTTCTTGCTGGAGTCTGTTGTGGCTCCTGTTATCTCAGAGACTATATAACATGCAACACTCCAAGAGGTACCACCTTTACAGAAAAAACATATTTTACACAACTCCACCAAACAGCCGCCCGTCTTCTTCAGGAACTTAACAAGGAGTCTGCCTTGTCTATTTATCTTATTATGCTTTTTCTTCTCTTACCCCTCTGAGCCTGAATAATTTTTTCCCTTCTTCTGGACTTTTAAAGTAATTTTGAGTCTCTGTTCTGTATATGGATACACATGAATGCCTACTGACTTCCACCACTGCCAGCTCCTAGGTAGACAGAAGTTAAGCCAACCCCTAAAACTTGAACTGACATAAATAACATTTTCTTGGGGGTGAGGCAACACCAAGGATATTATTTCCCATTGTTTCCCAGTTATGCTCTTTTTATTTGCCTTCTGTGTTTTAATGCACTTTCCCCGCAACTGTCCAAACAACATGCACCTGAGAAAAAGGAGAGGCTGAGGGAGCTGGGGTTGTTCAGCCTGGAGAAAAGGAGGCTGAGAGGAGACCACCTCACTCCCTACAACTCCCTGAAAGGAGGTTGTAGAGAGACAGGGGTCAATCTGCTCTCCCAAGTCACAGGCGATAGGACAAGAGGAAATGGCCTCAAGTTGCACCAGGGGAGATTCCGATTGGACATCAGGAAAAATTTTTACACTGAAAAGGTTATTAAGCCTTGGAATGGGCTGCCCAGGGAAGTGGTTGAGGCACCATCCCTGGAGGTATTTAAAAGATGGGTTGACATAGTGCTGAGTGACGTGGTTTAGTGATGGTTCTTTTATAGAGTTAGGTTGATGGTTGGACTAGATGATCTTAAGGTCCCTTCCAACCTAGACAATTCTATGATTCTATGTTCCAGTGGCATAAAGGATCTAGAATTTGATCTCAGATAGTTTTTTTTCTCATTAGACAGCTATGAACTTTCCCTGATTTTACAAAGTGACCTTTAAACATATTTTTTCTTTCCAAAACAGGAAGTAAAACGAACCTAGGCAAGCAATGAAGAGAAAGCATAAATGTAGGAAGAGGAAAATAAGGTAAAACAATCAGCAGAGATGATGAACAGAAGACATCAAGATAACAACACCCAAAGTAGACAAACAGAGTATTATATCACTTTTTCCAGATGATCTATCTTTTCCTCCCTTCACCCTCATCTCTATTTTTCCTTTGTAGTCTACAGGGCTATCAGAGGTAGATCTATATAGTCTTTCCCAGTTTTATAGCATTTTCTACTGGCAGAATGTGTTGCTGATGGTAGTTAGCGTACGGAACAGTAAATGTTATTTTATATAGCAAAAACTAAAAAAAGTTACACGGAAAAGATCCAAGGTGAAAAAGGACATCCTACTGCACATTGTATGCCAAACTAACAGGGGGAGGGAAGGAAGGAAGGACGTATGGCTTGTTGATCAGTTTAGCATCCATATCCTGTCTCCCTTTCCTTCTTTTACTGTGGAAGCAGACTTCCTCTGGGTCTGTTCCTACAAACCATCAAACTATTCCCAAAGAACACAGAAGCATCATCAGTTGCATAGCTAAAAATAAATAAAAATCAAGGGGCAAAGAAAATCAGCACTACTTTAGAGAACAGGCAATTTCAAATGCAAAGCATAAGGACATAAACACAGCAGCAAGTTTAATACTGAAATTTTCTCTACTCTAGTAGTACTAAATGGAAGGCGAGTAACAAGCCAAACCATACAAACTGTATTTTCTTTAAACATTCAACTTTGAATTTAGATCAACAATGGGATTCACGTTAATACAGATGTTCAAAAGTACTAATATAAAACTTATCCTTCAGATTGGGTAACCACTATCCTCTCAGGCAAAACCAGCAATAGAACTGTAGAAAGTATGCACAGCATTAAGAGAAACGTTACAGCTCTGTGAGTATGAAATCATTCCAGTATATAACATTCTGGATCTTGGCTGGGAATGAGCACAGGAAAGTATGCAAAGAGATATACATTCCTAAAAAATATCCAAATGCAAGCACTTCCTGGAAAATTATTTTTAAAAAACTACCTTAAATGTTACTTACCTTATTACATTACGTTACTGACTAGTTAAAGAAAACATAGACTACTTTGCTGGAACCATTGCTTGAGAGGCTTTCCAGCATGGTAATGGTGAGTATACCATGACTAAGTCTGCCTATACAGTGCCATTACAGTAGTACATTTGATTTATTCTATTGACATACTTGTGATAAACCTGTCTGGAAGAAAAAGGGGGCTGATAATACTGGGTTAAACAAAACTCAGTTTGAATCTTCCAACATAATTTTTACGAAGACACACACACTTATGCATGGTGAGTTGAAATGTGTATTGCTTCCATCTGGGAACCTCTTAAGCAGAGAGTTGCTTCTGATCTAGCAAACAGGAGTGTCTCCAGACACTAAAATACAAAGTCAGTGTGGTGGGTTGACCCCGGCTGGATATCAGGTGCCCACCACAGCCTCTCTATCACACTTCACTCCTGATTTTCTCTGACTCCTTCCCCAGAGTAGCACAGGGGGATGAGGAATGGGGGCTGCAGTCAGTTCATCACACATTGTCTCTGCCACTCCTTCCTCCTCAGGGGGAGGACTCCTCACATTCTTCCTCTGCACCAGCATGTGGTCCCTCCCACAGGAGACAGTTCTCCATGAACTTCTCCAACGTGAGTCCTTCCCACAGGCTGCAGTTCTTCACAAACTGCTCCAGTGTGGGTCCTTTTCATGGGGTGCAATCCTTCAGGAACAGACTGCTCCAATGTGGGTCCCCCACAGGGTCACAAGTCCTGCCAGCAAACCTGCTCCAGTGTGGACTCCTTTCTCCACTGGGCCACAAGTCCTACACCAGGAGTCTGCTCCACCACAGGCTTCCCACAGGGTCATATCCTCCTTTGGGGACATCCACCTGCTCTAGCATGGGGTCCTCCACAGGCTGCAGGTGGATATCTGCTCCATCATTTGACCTCCACAGGCTGCAGGAGGACAGCTTTCCTCACCATAGTCTTCACCATGGGCTGCAGGGAAATCTCTGCTCTGGCACCTGGTGCACCTCCTCTCCCTCCTTTCTCACTGACCTTGGTGTTTGCAAAGTAGTTTCTCTCACATATTCTCACTCCTCTATCCATCTGCAACCACAAAGGTTTTTTCCACCCTTCTTACTTACATTATCCCAGAGGCGCCAACGCCGTTGCTGATGGGCTCAGCCTTTGCCAGCAGCGGGTCCATCTTGGAGCTGGGTGGCATTGGCTGTATCGAACATAGGGGAAACTTGTAGCAGTTTCTCACAGAAGCCACCCCTGTAGCCCTCCTGCTACCAAAACCTTGCCACACAAACCCACTACAGTCAAGTTTGTTGCAAACACAAAGAGTAGCAAATGCTAAAATTCTCAGAAAGGCACAAGGGAAAGATGCCATTATGTGAAAAGCTTAACCACACCATATGGAATGCCTACCAAATTTTTTGCTTGGTTTCTAACAATGAACAACCATGTACGAAGAACCTGCTCAGCACCTTCTGCTACCAACAGCATCACCAAAGAATGCCATTACTCCTGCAATGCTGCGTCTTGCTGGCAGGCAGATACGTGACTCACAATCATTTAAGAGAAATTGTAACATAACCACTAAAAACTGAAAGGAAGCATACTTCCTAAGTCATGCTCCTCACCATTCAACTCAGAGTAGGCACAGAGCACACAGATGGGACAGTCGGTGAGAGAAACAAACACATGCAGCACATCCAAAAGCTCTGTACGCCTACAGGAATGTCTCTTCCCACGTCGCTGCGGTGATACACATACAAGTGGTCAATATGGAAGTTATTCACATGTTTGTGAGCGGTGAGATACAATGGAAACACATCCTCTAGCAGATGTGTGAGACAATAATAATCTGTGCTACAATCCCAGCCAAGAAACCAAAGGAAATCAACTGGAAAACATCAACATTGACCATCCGGCAATTCATGTACCATAAAGAAGCCATCAACAAACGCAAATGTCACTTATCTTTTTTTTTTTCCCCATTTAATTGATGAAGAAGCCTTAATTACTTTCTAGTCAGCGCTGCTCTTACTACTTTAGCTGCTCCCTGCAAAGGCAAAATCACCATGAGGAGAAAATAGGAACCGAGTATCCTCTTTCTTTTATAAGTCTTTTTTTTCATAATAATTCTGAACTTATTCTGTTTTAGATTTTTCTCACCAGTTTAAAAAAATGCCAAATAATCATCACAAGCATGTCAAGTATTATCAAATGTCAAGCACCACGTAGGTGGTGTAACCACCCCCTTTTTTTCAGTCTACAGCAAGAGGGTGTGTTTCCACTTGCCACTCTACTGACAACGATAAATGGAACAAAAAATTCCTTCTAGCTCTACAGGAGAAGACAGCACAGCAAAATTAAACATACTCAGTCTTTGACTCCAAGACAAACTAAGACCACTGCAGGGCATAATTTTCGGACCTAGCAGAAGCACCAGTTCTGTGCAACACTTGAAAATTATGCTCAGCAAGTAAAGAAGCACTCTGACAGGCAAGTCCTGCCCTCAGTAAAAATATAGAGACTACACCAACATGGAAAAAGGGGTTTCCATTCTACAGCATTTCTGAGATTGCAAAAATAGTTCACTTTGAACATAAGAAGTTCAATCTAAACATGAGGAGGAACTTCGTTACTTTGGTATAACACTGGAACAGGCTACCCAGAGATGAGGTGGAATCTCTGTCTCTGGAGACATTAAAAACCCGTCTGGACATATTCCTGTGCAACCTGCTTTAGGTGCACCTGCTTTGGCAGGGGGGTTGGACTAGATGATCTCCAGAGGTCCCTTCCAACCCCATATAATTCTGTGATTCTGTATCAGAATGAAAACATGTCCTTTTACATTAAGCTATTTTATTTTTGCCAAAACTCTGAGAAAGAGACACCACAGAGCAAAAAGAAGTAGCTTGAGATCAGGATATTCATCCATGATGTAGAGGAGAGAGAGATGAAGTCTCCTGCTCTGTCAGATTCAGGAAAGGAAGAAGAACTTGGGTCTGTCTCAGCCAAGGCAAGATGCTTAACAGCTAGTAGCTGTTAATGCATCACCATACATTCTCTACAGCAATTAAATTCAGACTAAAGCTCATGGTAAAGCCAGTCCCACAGGACGTGACTGACCCAGGCTGCAATCTGTCTGTCCTCAACAGGGAAGACTGAGGCAGGGCAGCAATCAATGACTAGAAAATGACCTCGCCTGAGGTGGGCACAAACCCAGTTGCGCTCGTGTAACTCAGCAGAGGATTAAACCTTCTTTAGCTCTCAACATTTAAAAACTGGCATATGAAATTGAAACTCAAGAGCAAGGATTTTAATAAAAGATTCAACTGATGATGCGGAAAAAGAGGATGATGCTAAGCAGCTGGTGAATAACAGGCAACAGCTATGTTAAAAGAAGGAATGACAATATTGGGGAAATCTAATGTAGTAAACTACAGATCTGTGACCTATGTAGCAACTTAAGGCTTTCACAATTAATTCATGGAAAGAAAGCTCAAAAATGTTGAGATAAACAGAAAATTACATAAATACATTATGGGTAAACAGACTGTGTCAAACTAACATCTGTCTGACATCTGCCTTTGATAACAGATTTTATTTTTTTTAAAGACAAACATAAGATAAATCCAACCTTCTGGAAACTTAGGTTTTTTTACAAAAAAAAAAAAAACCAAAACAGGGAAAAAAGAAACCTTTATACTATCCCAAGGGAAAATGTTAGCTAAAATGGAAAGGATAGGAATTAAACCAAGGCAGAACTGGCTACCAGGTAAGGTAACAATAGATTGGTTTGAATTAATTTCTAGGCCTGGGAGAGGCAGTGAAGAAGCCCCGACAGTTGTCCATCACCCTGATCACTTGCTGACTCCAGCTCAGATGTTCATTATTAACTCCAGTGGTTACACTGCTACAAACCGATATTTCTCTTGTTTGTACTTCTCTGGTACTTGAAAGGGAAACTGGGCTCTCATTTCCTGCCCTCTCTGCTGCAGTTTCTAATCTGCAGTAGTCAGACACTTCAGATATGGCAACACATACACACAGAGCTCCAAGCAGCTATGAATGGCTTGGTCTAATCTGTAAAAGACAGATACCCTGATCTCAGATCAGAGCAACTGACAGCATTTTTAAACACTAGTAATGTCCACTGATTTCAGACAGAAGTTGCAAAGCCACAGTGAAGTGGACATTAACTTATTTCTGAGAATACTAATATGAATTTTGGGTTGAAAAAATTAGGATCCAAAATTATAAGGAATTATAGGAGGTCCAGTCTATCCACTAGGAAAGAACATATTCAATATTTTCACTAATTCCCAAATGTTTTAGAAACTGCCAATAAAACACAACACAACACAGCCAGTCTTCAGCATTTAGGATATTCTCCCTCTCCACATTACAGAGAGTTTCCATAACATGGCTGCATGGTTTAGATGGAAATGAGATATTACATTTGGGTAATAAAGTTAAGCCAGGTGTACAGAAAGCTGCATTTTTCATTGTTTTGTGAATTCTCCGGACTGATCAGTTAATTATGATAAGCTTGCAGTTCCCACATTCTTCTAGCCAATGTTACTATCAGGAGAAAAGCAAGCTTCCAAGAGAAGATAACAAATATTTCCAAAATCCCTGCTGCAAATAATACTAAAGTTTGAGCCAACTCTCAGAAAGGTACAAAGCCTTGGTGGTCTTAATGCCTTCAGACTTACTGAAAAACAGGGAGTGGTAGGTGAAGCATTCCAGCATTGCCTGGAGAAGAGAAATCTCAGTGTAGTGAACTCTAAAAATGCTCCCTTGGAGACTAATACTCATAACTTCAGTTAAACGGTTCAGCCTGGCAGGTAGCACGTGTATGCTTATTTCTTTTGGTTCGATACAACTAAATATATTTCAGGTTTTCAACAGTATATTTAGTCTTTTGTAATGAAGCAAAAAAAATAGGTATGTAAGCATTTCCTTCTGCACCCTTTTCCTTTCTGAAAGACTTCAAGAAATATCTTTCAGAAAGTAACAGTTGATCCAAAGGAATTTATTGAATGGCTTTCAAGAGATGTTCTCACAGTCTCTGTTGAAGAAGGCATCCAAGTTTCACCAGAGAGATATGAAGGGCCCTGGGTTCACTAGTTCAGTTATGAATAGCTCTTATGTCTTGCTTATGTGAGGATCAGATCTTTCAGTTCTTTGGCTCATGTTATCCCCTGGGATCAGCATGGAAGGGGCACCCAGCAGTGAGCATCCAGGACAGAGCCCATGCAATCTCTGCATCCCTTTAAATTTCTGTCTAGGTTGCAAAAAACACATTAACTGTGGTCAGGAAGGAGAAAGCAAGAAAGTTCTAGGAGGAGAAGACAAACTCCCACGGAAGATTCATTAACTGTCCCACAATGGCCACTTGCACTGGAGAAATGGCTTATAAAAGTGAGGAGAGTCTAGAAGGTGAGGTCTGGGAATAAAGCTAGGGATCTTTAGCAAAACTGTGATACAAGAGGACACTGGAGTTGCTCCATAGTCTACATCACAAAAGCCCAGGTCTGGAGATGTTTGGAGGAATACAGTTCTTTAAGGCCTTCACAGAAAAGCAGGTTTTTTTCCTCTGAACCATCTTTGGCCAGAGAATGATGATTATAAATTTGGTAATAAGTCAGTCAGAAAAAAATTCAGAGCACATAGCACAAGAATGGTCCAGCTCAAGTGACATGTGGAGAGCTAGTTTCCACTTAGGAGAAGTGCACTGAAAGGACCTACTTTACCTCAACCTGTTGATCTATTTCCTCCGCATATCACAGTAGCATATAAATTACAAATAAACAAATAATTGTTTTGCATTCTTATGCCCTGCCAGTGCTAGCCTTGACAGATGAAAAATGGCTGCTACAGATTGAGCTTTTTCATGAGGAGTTTTTACAGCCACATTTGATTTTTAGACCAAAAATAGTCTCCAAGTAGCTTCTGCGTTAAGGAGACAGATGTAAGAGAAGGCAGGTAGGCTGCAGCCACAGATGAGAAATATCCATTGGAACATATCACATCTCCACCACTTCAAGCTGAAAGCCAAAGCAATTTGATTCACCTTTCATCTTCACTGGGGTTCTCTATGAGTCTGGGCAAATGGCTGAGGTACGATGGACCCTAAGAGCAGATTCTTATTAATTTCCAATTAATTTTTCCAGAATTCTGTGAGTGTTCATGTCAGCTCAATTCAGTAATTTTAACAGGAATTTATGTAAGTTTTAAACTCCTGCACAGTGCCAGTTCAGTTGTTTCACCACAGCTGGTACTCACAGGCGTTACTACTTAAGCATTCACCCTCCAATGCTGGAATAAATTCAAAACAATTTGAGGGCAGTAACTGTGGTTATTAACCCTATAGTGATTTGCAGCTTTCATGCTGCTTTAACCAACAGTTAAAAAGATAGTGAAATACTAAATCCATTACTGATTCAAAAACCCCTTCCTCTTTTTGCCTAGGAAATCTTCAAGTTCTTCTGGGAGCCTTTGACCTAACTTTGGATACCAATTAGCTCAAATTCTCATTGCTAAATTAACACAACTAGACTTGAGTCTACTAATACAAGCAACTTTAGTTTCTAGAAAACTAAAACTAAGCATGTTAGAGAATGCACCGGATTTTAGTAATTCAGAATTTTTTTAATCTCTGCAAGATATTTTGGCTTTTATCACTTGCTGTTTTCCTGGGCCTTTTGTAACCTATTTTGGGACTGGTTGGAAGGTACATTCTCAACTTAGCTTCAAGGCTGTAACAACTGACTCTTTGGTGTAGCTAGAAGCTTCATTCAGAAATTCCTTCAAGATGTCAAATCTGGAAAGGAAATTAGCATACAGCTGTCATAACATCAGCCTTCCTAGATAGGGTTCTTAATCAGAATTAATAGATGCCTGTCACCGGCAAGACTAATTGTTACCAAATAAGACATGCAATTACAGGCCACATATGAAGATTCCGTTCACGGGCCCTCTCATTCACACGTTTTGGCTTCAGGGAACAAACCAGGAAACATCAGAAACTGCTCTACATATGCTTCTTGAAGGACAATGCAACAAAGCTGCTTCTTTTTGCAGATCTGATACTTCGTAGACAAAGACCAACTCATCCTTCTGGCCAGGGTCTGAAATGCTCAAGCAGGACAAGTCTCTCTCCTTTGTTCTCATCCTTCAGTGAGGAGAGTGATGCTTCTTCTTTAAACACTCCACATTTTCATGTTGAGAAAAAGCCAGCATGTTCATGCAAATTTTCTTGTATTGTACAGCTTGCTTAAGACATGTTGGGCCACATGCTGAACAGTGGCTTAGCTCCAGTCAGCCACCTACTTCTGCAAGTGTGACTTTCTGTAGGCAGCTTTATGCTTTTTTTTTTTTTTCAAAAATTTGCAGAAACATCCATTTTGAAGCTGGAGCAGAATCCTTTAGATCCCTTGGGAGTTCCTTTGTCAGTTAACAGTTCATGGTGAAGCAAAGTAATTTGCTTCATTTGCTAATTCAGTAATCAATCGGAGATACAAATTAGCAACATAAAAGGAAATAGCTGCCTGCGCTTCTGTAGCAATGCCTGATTAGCCCCTGCATGTCAATGGTACGCTTTTATAGGGTAATTTAACTTTCTAAACTTTCTCTGTCCAAGTATCTGCCAGTCAGACAACTGCTCAGGCTTTTCAGTTTTAAGCTTAACGGTTCACACTGACTTCTCAAATTGTTACCTAAATACGTTCATTTCTTAAGTGCATAACAAATGTCTTCTTAGACACAGTCTCACTGGAGGCCAATGTTAATGGTAGTTAGTGCATCACCCTTCTATTCCAGTTCAACAGCTGGAGGTGTGTGGCTGTGGTACAGAGGAAGAAGGCGCAGCAGAGCCCAAGTTGGGTGGCCACCATCCTCAAGCATCAGCAGAGGCTGCAGCACACTGCTGCCCTTAGGTCTTCCAAGCTAGGGCTGCTGGACACGCAGGAGTGCTGTCAGTAGCTCCTCTCTTGTTTTCTGCTGCTACTGTGGGATTGCTTACCTAGGATGGCTTTGGCCATTCCCAAAGGTCATTTGCACCAAGGAGAGTTGGAAAGCAAATGGAGCTGGCCCTGCCCAGGTATCAAGTGTACCACCTTAGTGGTACATTTTCTCCTCCATCTCAGATTTGTAAGCACAAACGTAATGAAAACAGAAAGGAAAAGAGGGGGCGGGGAAGAAGTTACTTCATAGTTTAGCAAGAATTTGTGGCTAGCTTAGACAGTTTGGTCTTATAATTACTCAACCTACCTTACCTCTGTGAAACACAGAACATCTCCTGTTTGATGTTTTTTAAATTATGCCCAAAGGCACTGGTCTAAACACCAATGTCTCTGACTTTATCACCATTAATAAATCTTCTTGCTGTCCATATTGTCACTCTGCAGAATTCAGTAGGATGGGCAATGCCTACATACTGTCACTGATCCAGAAGGTGCAGCTCCACAGGGTTTAATGAAGTTTATACCAGGAAAAAACAATTTGGCCCGCTGACTTCACAGGGATTAAATCATCACAGCATTTAGCAAAGCAGAACAGAACGCTCTTTCAGTAGAAAAGCACAATGAAGAGCATTTAAGGCTGTCCCATTTTATAGCATAAACAATCTCTTAATTTGCAGCATACACATCTAGCAGGAAGCGAACAGGACAGTTTGTCAAGTGCCAGCAAGAGCTCATTAAACCACCACTCTTGGGAAACTCTGTATTGCAAAACATGCAGTAGGCAATGAGTGCTCCTATGGATCCAGCTTCTGAAGAGGCACATGCTTTCTTTGAGTTAACCTCTACACTGTTCCAGGAGTTGTCAGAGGCCAGACCTCATCTTTTCCCAGTGATTCACAAGAGCACAGGACAAAGGCACTTGTGTTAATGGCACACAACTGGCTGCAGCGGGATCCAACCTACCATGGTTGTCCAAGACTACTGTAAACACACACCTCACCCCTGAGCTTGCTCTGATGGACAGCCGCTGCATGTCCTATCACATCTACGTGGCTTCCTGCTGAAGTAAATTGGGTAATGAGTTAAAAAAAAAATAAAACCCCGCAGAGTCATGGATCTTCAGGCAGATAAGCAGTCATGCTGCATAGACAACTACAAGTCCACGTTAAAATGAGACACTGCTTTTCTAGTGCGCTGCCTCACACCACACAAAGCTACTGGATATGTGGTATTAGGGCCACCAGGCAAGAGCGAGCGATGTGTGCAGACCTGCACAACCAACACAGATCAGGGCCCAAATCTAACAGGACTGTGGGTGTCCTCGGGCCTCAGGAAGCTAAGAAGCAATATTCACCTCTTCTGAGGTCAAAAGAGTTCCCTGTGAAAGAATAAAAATAAATTTCTTTGATTCCTCACACACGCAGCACAATGCCCTACATTGTGCCCTACAGGCCATGCCCTACAGCACGATGAAGAGAATTTCAGCATCGAAAGAGCAGCTAGGCAAACAGGACCTGATTTGGGATGAACTAAAAGAGAACTGTTTTTCAGTTAAGTTTTAGTTTTACTTTTGTTTACGAAATGCTTTGAACGTAACATTAAAGCACACGAAATGCTTTTAAAAATTATGGAACAAGCTGAGCAGTCCAAGCCAGTGCTCCAGGCACAGCCCCCAGCTGCTGGAGGCTACAGACCACCTTAGCTTCACGTCCTCCCGACTTTGTCTCTTTTCTGAAGAGAGACACACAGGTCTTTCTGACAGTCAGGCTGGGTTGGGGCTGGGAGAGGATGCAGGGAGTGCTACCTGGAGAGGTGTGGGCAGGGACATGCCTACAGCCACTGGCTGCAGAGCCAACCTCGGTCTCCCTTTTCCTCCCCCAACTCGGTGGTGTCTGGTGAAGCTGAATGGAGCAAAGTTTTCTGGAGAAGGTGTGAGTTGCAATTACTCTTTACAGAGGCATCTAAACCATCTAGCAAAGTGTACTTGAAACAGAAAGTACCTTGGGACTGAATTAAAACCAATTGTTATTACGACCACGTTTTTAAAAAGAATTTAGTCATACCAGAATTAAACTTGTGGCTGACTGACGTGCTTTGCTTCTGTGTGTGCTTACCAAGATTAAAATCAGAAGCGGCTCGTGTCTTGGGAAACAGAAGAGCCACTTCCCACATGAAAGTTCAAACCACTGATACTCCTCCTGAAACAGCTACATTTTGCAAAAATATCTCGATGTTTAGCAGATCAGGAGCTGAAATGTCATTGCTCCTCTCCAGCACACATCCCAGCTACTTGTCAAACAGCACCAAGCCTGACTCTCTCTCTGACTCTAGCCATGCTCAAACCGGCATGTCCCAGACTATGCTGCTGCCCAAGGATCAGGGTAAGGGGTGGGAAAGCAGAGGGTAAAACCCCATTCTCCAAAATGGCTAGAGTAGGGTGCTCTGCAGGAAGGTTGGCTGAAAGAGAGCTTGCTACCTCTGACAGTAACTCTCCTTGCAGCCAGCTCTCCCCCGGCACCTGCTTGCTCCCCACTCCTCCTCCTCCCACTTACCTGGCTCTGGCCCTTCTCAGACCTCTTCACCCACTGGTTCAACTCACTGAGTTTGCAGGGGGGAGGAAAAAAGATGGTTTTCTCCTTAATTAGCTTCATCAAGGGCTCCAGCAAGTGCTGCTGCCAGCACAGGGGTGGGACAAATGCTATGGGGCTGGAAGGGAGGGCTAAGATGGTGCAGGGGAGGAGGAGGAGGAGCAAGCCTTTCCCTTGTCAACAGCACCCAAGCTTTCTTCACTGCATCTAGAAAGTTGGGCCAGGCAGGAACTCAGACTCCCCACAGAAGGTAAGTGCCCTACCCCAAAGATGAGGAGGGCAATGAAGAGCAAAGGAACACTATGTCCATCTTTATTTTTTTCATTTTCTGCTTTTTTAATCTCTTCTTTACCATTTAACTCTCTAACCCTCCCAGATGACAGTGTTTCTTCACGGAAACTTGTTAAAGGATATCCAAACTGCCATCCCCCACTTTTTTCTTTCTTTTTTTTCTTTCTTTTTTTTTTTTTCCTTTTAATCACAGAGATCTGTTTACAAATTAGGGTCGATTTCAACAGTGTCAGCTAACCAGAAATGACAGCTTTTTTGGCAAAAACCCACTTGCTGGGGGAAAAAAAAATAAATTGCCCAACTTTGACAGCAACTCACATACTGCAATGGGTTTTCACACCTACTAATGCCTTCTACCTCCTGCCTCAGCACTCTATAGATATACCATTAACCCACACGGCGTTGCCCTAAATATACAGTTTTCATTTATCATGCCTTCTCCGTTGTTTATTCCTCAAATATCCATGCCATCTGAAAATGAGGTATTTTTTCCCTCCACATTTGTAAGAATTCCAGTACAATTTCCTTATTTTTTTAATTCTACACAAATATTTGTTTAATTTCCTTAGCACTGGAGCTTGGAGCAAATTTAGCTGCTCTGTTATTTGGTTTTCCACATTTATGAGTGCATTTTTTAAAAGTATTTCATCTCGTTTCTTTTCCAGGATAAGCTTATTACTAGCCAAGCAGCTAAGCAGCAAGCACACAGCGTTGCCACGTGGGAGATCAAATGATATGACCACAGCAGGTCCAAAATACAGCTACCAAGGTACAGCAACCTCTTGGAGAAAATGAATCACTGTCACAGAAAATTCCCTGGGAATGATTTTTAGGAGTGGCAGGGTTAGTGGCTTTGGAGAAAGCCAATCACTTCCCTTCTGTACAGAAAAGGTTGCCAAAGTTTGCCACGAGGTATAATTGGGTATCCTCAACACAGCAGAATACATAGGAAAAGGCATTCATCAGAGTTATGCTAAGCAGCTACAAAACTGTAAACAAATGTGGACAAACTGTTACCACCCAAGTTATATGAAGCCAGTGATTTAAAAGTAAATTCTGTTTTGCTCTTGCCTGGTGGTTGTCACCAAGGACCAGGCAGGGTTCTACTGCCTGACTCAGGGCATTTTCCATGCACTTTGTTAATTTTAGCTCATTAATCCCCATAGTGCTCTAGAAAAACAAATAGAGTTAGTTAATTTTTTTAAAGAGGGAGGCAACAGCAGAAACATTAAGCTTTTTAACTCCAGGTATGTACCTTGAGCCAAATTGTGCTTGATTTTTGAAAGAGTCCCCCTCCGCTGGCACTAACTGACTTTCAAAGGCACTGCCTTGGAAGAACAGGCTCAACATGGACAAACAAATGCCAGAAATTATTTTTGAGAACTGTGGTCTTAAGAGTGACTCACTCAACTCTACCAAAGGAGACAGAACAGTATTAAACACTGGATGTGAATTTAAGAATCTCTGGCCTCCAAAATCCCTGCTTGGAACGTTAAATACCCCCTCTTCTTATCTAAAATCTTACTCAGTTCTTGAGTGAGTAATGGGACATAGAACAGTTAAACCCTTTATGATTATCTCTTAATTCAAAGTAATGCAGTTTTCTTCTGTTTCCATTTGAACCCGATCAGGTGATCAGACACTAAGCACTGAATTCAATAAACATGAAAGTCCTGCCCCCAAGGCTTAATTTAGAACTATTTGTTCCCTTTCAGAATAAAATAAATCTTCCTTAGATGCTTTTAAGCAGAAAAGCAAATATACTATGTATCTTTATCCACTAGTGCTTAGAGTATAATACATACTCCAGTAATTTCCTATTATAATGGAATATTTGCACAGGTTGGAAATTTATCCCGGAGGAATGAGGAATCTAGTGAATGGACACATACATTTATTATACTGAATACTCGAGGTAACGCTGGCCTATGATATCAAGCCAACAAGCTGAATGATAGGCCTGGTATAATTATGTAATTAATTAGCTCTATCATAATTTTTGGTTTATGACACTAACTTTTATGTGCCACTAGTCAATTTAATGGCATTTTAAATTGAAATAAGGCCCCTGAGAGAGATGCTACTTACTGTATCACAAATCTTATATTCGGGTTTCTTTTAATTTCAAAAGATGACCCAATAAAATTGCTTTATAATTAAATCCATTCTAAAAACCTCTCCTTTGTGATTCTTTTTCTTCTCCCATTTTTAATTACGAAAAAAAATCCAATCAGAAAACACTTGCCACCATAATTATATACAAAAATCAGTGATCTCTTTTTACACCTCTTGCTGCTCTCCTCACGCAGCAGTGCACCCTGCCTAGATTTCCTGCAGAATTTTACTAGCATCCTCCAGAGGTGGAGCAAGGAAACTGCATCTTTTACACTCAACAAACTCAATTTAAATTTGCTTTTATCTTCTTTGAAAAATAGTCATGGCGTGGGAAGGAAGGGGAGCAAATCCCCACGTACTTTCTATTTCAGACAGGCATTTACAAGTATTCTGGTACCACAAGATGTATTTTTCATGTGAAGTAAAATGATCTAAAGGAAGGAAAGGGTGACCATGGCTCTCTACCCAGCGTGGCAGTGTCCCTCTATGCGCCACCTCCTATTTCCAGCTGAAAAGACAACCCAGCAGTGAGCACTGGCACCTTCCTTGGGGCTGGGGGGCCGTGGTGATATCCAGGAGCAGGCCTTACCACATAGGCTTTTGGCATCTTCCCTGCCCGGTGCCCCTCATATGGAAATCCCTCAGGGCCTTGCCCTGACACAGCACTATTAGGAGATGTCCTCCATTTGATGCTTAATACAGTGGTATTACATTGAGTAAGAAATATGAGCAGCTAGTAGCAAAACAATCCCTATGAAAGATTACCCAAGACCAGGCTAGATGGGGCTTTGAGCAACCTGGTCTAGAGGGATATGTCCCTGCCCATGGCAGGGGGGCTGGAACTTGATGATCTTTAAGGTCCCTTCCAACCCAAACCATTCTATGATTCTATGAAAGCTCTTTTCATATGCCGCCTTCTACACAGTGAGCAGCTGTATCCAATGGGAACACATTAATATCATTGGGTGGGAAGAGAGCTAAATGACTCCTTTCTGAGGTGAAGATGATTATTACATTTAAGATACCCTCAATGTCCGTGGTACTTTACCATATGTAAAGCACAGTAAACACAGAACAACACTTCGGCCTCTGAAAGTCATTTCAACTACCAATGCCAGGGAAATGGATGTATCAGAGGTACTAGAGCTGATACAGAACAGTTAAGAAAGTGCTTGATAATTCTGGGTGGTGCAGCCAAACAGATTAAAAGAATATCATTTCCCTGCAGAAATTATCATATTCTGTTCCATTTCTATTTTCTAGAAAATAATAAAATATCAGACAGACATGGAGCATAAATAAAACTTAAACAGTTTGTTCTTGGTTTTCTCACTGAGGCAAGCCCAGAAATTTAAACATAATTGAGTTTTAAAAAACAGCAGTATTGGAAGTGAGGTAAAAGTAATGGAATTATTGTCAACCTCTTACCATTTGCTGTGTTCTTTTTGAAGTTATCTAGAAACTCTTCCAGGAGCTGTGACTGGTTTGGAGGGGGCAACAAAGTCTTTGGGTCCCTGGAAATGTCGCCATCTGACCAGGATGCACATAAGGGTTGCTGGGAGCCGTAATGGTTCATTCTCAGAGAGAGCATTACACTCCTCTCCGAAAACAGTAACTCCATCTTCCTGAGGTCAAGATCAGACACAGCCTCCCCATTTATACTTAGGATTTCGTTGCCTACTCGGAGCCCTGGGAACATGTGAAAAGAAAGAAGGAGGGAAAAAAAGGAAACATAAAATTTAAACGGTCAAAACCCAAACCTTATGCTGATTCACCTTTTATTTTGGGGGGTTTAATTCAAGTAGCCTAATCCTACCACAACTCCATTAGAATCGATTGGAGCTTTATTTGTGCTATAATTATACAGATCAACCTCATGCTTACTTTGACAGATGTTACACATAGTACAGCAACTGAGTTGTTTCTTTCTAAAGATGCTACAGAATTTGGTGGGTGGTAGGGCAGCACAACTTTCAAGAAGATTAGAATAGAGACACTTCTCCCAACTTGGATGCCACCAGTGCACAGCACAATAACATGTATTTCATTACCTGGGAAGAACAAGGCACCAGTCGCACAAATCAAATCATTCATTCAAAACTGGAACAACAGCGGATGGAGTCTTTATCAGCTTTTGTATAAATCTAAACAGCAGCAACCACTGCCTTTCAAGGTCAGCAACAACCAAGCGGTCATTACCCTCAGGCGGCAAATGAAACTCTCCATCTCTATCTTTCTGAGTTCATTTCCATTTTACAGAGAGCAGAACTCTTGCAATCCTGCTGTGTCAATGAAGAGAAGCCCAGTTTCTGAGCAGCGCTTCATTACCAGAAGTGGGAGTGATGGGTCCTGGAGACTGACCAAACCCATGAGGTTCCCCAGTGTGAGATGAACTCTTCCTCCAGCCAGCTCCACTGTGCAAAAGCACTTGGTCAGATGGCTGAACACAGACTTTGTCTCCAAAGGCAAACAAGAACTCTCCTCATTATATTGAAAGGATAACTCAGTTACTCTGTGTAGATTATCATTCCTAATCTCACATACTTTCCATGGTCTTCAGGAAAGAAAACTATGAATAGTAAAAGCCAAGAACCGTTTCAGACAGTATTAAAGCTTCTTCATGTTTTGGGACTTTAAAAAGATATTGAAGTACAGTATTAAACATAAATATGATACAATACCTTCCTTGTATGCCAGTCCATCATGGAGAACATCACTTACAAATATACGGGTGAGATGCTGATTTTCATCAACTTGTGCTGTGACAGCAAAGCCTGAAGCAAAAGAGGTTTGAATCAAATAAGCTTTCTCAGAAACATTTCCCTTTTATTTTGTGTATTTAGTAGACTCTACACAACCAGAGAGAGGACAATTCTCATGAGAACATGCCCACAGAGCATAGAGAAATTATCACGTTGTTTCTCAGCCACTGTAAGTCCTGTTAAAGTTAATAGGACTTTTCAACTTCCCGGAAATATCATGCTGTGCCATGAAAAAAACAAATTCCATCTAAGAAAAATATTTTCTACCTCAGTCCCTTAAGGCATTTCAATTACACAGCTCATTTTAAGAGCATATGGTAAGAGTTCTGCAGTGTGTCCCTCAGACATAGAGGTATCTTAAACAGATCCAAAATCTGGAAACTCAAACTATAAAGCAGCAAAAACATATAGACCAGTGAGTGAGACAGCCCAGAAAGGAGTAATTTATAACAAACAGACTTGCAGCTAAAGAACAGCACAGAACTACTTTACAAAGGTATCTTTGCAAGATATATAATTATTCTCAGGCATAATTGCCTCCCACAGATAAAAAGCCTGTCAGAATTTGTACTGAATGATGTTGTGCCAACAGAGTATCCCCCTACCGAAAAAGAAAAGGGCAGACCTTGACCATGGCCTGACTGAGACCAACTGCGTAAATCCTGGCAAAGGACGTTTGTTTTCTGACAATTCCATGCTTGAATTATTTGGCCAGCACAGCAGAATTAGAAAGTAGACCCTTCCCAAACATAAGAAATTTGCTTTCCAGTGCAAAACAACCAGTTTGGGTCTTTGCTATAATGCCTCAAGTTCCCTGCAGACTCAGACTTCAAGCTATCAAGGATTGCTCTATCTGCTCTCAGAGACATAAAAGTCCTGAAGAGAGAAAGTGAAGAATGAGAAGAATAAAAAGCAAAATCCCTGAGAGCTTACCAAAATCACTTATGTTTTCAGTCTTTGTAAGATGAATGTGATAAACATTTAATGGACAAATTTCTATTTCATCATACACCTGTTGAAAAAAAAAAACAGTAACAGAAGTCATCAAATTATGAAGTTGCAAGCATCAACACCCAATTGTTGTTGTTGATGGTACAGCATGAGAAACAAGCACAGTATTCTTCGCATCAATAAAGAGCCAAAACTTGCTGTCTTTACACAGATAACTGTGTTACTGTGCAAGCGTCACCAGCATCAGGGGGACTAAATGCAGAGTAGCTGAAGATAGAAAATCCAGCCTGGAACAGAGACTGACACTTCTCTTTTGTACCAGAAGCCCCACTTAAATCTTCAAACAGTTCTTTAAGAGAGTGTTTGCAGTGTCTAGCCACCCAAACGTCCGCATAGGCATGGACTGTGTGAATGAGGATGGCAGAGTGCAAGCCAGGAAAAGCTTTGAAAACTTATTTTAGATCTAAATCACACATATTGGTAGGTCATAATTCAACTGTAGCTACAGACATCACAGGGCTTTATGTAAAAGGAGTCACACTTTCCTGGTCTACTATGTATTCGTACGGTTCAGGAGCACAATACTCAGTATTTTCATCTACAAGTCTTCTGAGTTGTAGCCCGTAGTGTCTTGGCTCCAGCTGTTTCATCTAAGGAATAAGAAGAATGGGGTTTGGAATTTGTTATTTATTTAGAGGATCCCAAAAGACAAAGAAGTGACACACACACACAAAGCTCTTTAGAAATCATGCAAAAGCAATCCTCAACAAGTCATTTTCTAACTATTTTTGTGGCATAAACAAAACTAGCTGCATTGCTTAGAAGATAAGATTCAAGTGCAATTTCCATTTTCCCTTGTGATCCTCCCAAATTCTTTCATAAACACTATGTCTTGGTATTAGATTTACTGAGCGCTGCTATATGTTTCCAAAGATATCACAACTGTTTTCTGTTCTTTTAAACTTACACTCACAACCATCTTTTTCTGTGACTATTTGTAATGACTCGATTCTGCTCAGCAACTTTTTCTTCCGATGTAAAAAATGCATATGCACGTATGGGCTGTTTGGAGAGGGGAGGGGATGGGAAGCAGGTTCCCTAAGGGTTTGCCTTTATTGGATTTTATTTTTATTGCTGGGTTTCATCTACGATCAGAGAGTTTCACCCATTTTTTTTTCACCATGTGAGGTCAAAGCAAAAATCCTGTCTCAACAGGAAGTCAAAGGGAAATAGGAATATTCCCAAAGGATATTAGCCTGAAAGTGTCAAGCCCCTGATGGGAGTCTCTGAAAATCAGGATGCTGGTGAGACTGCTACACAAAACATTTCAATTTAGCATATTAATACAACAACATTTCTAAAAGAGGAGGAAGCAACATTTCTAAAGAGTTCTAAATGACTGGATCCCTGAGGGTTATTTAACCTCTTTAACACATCTCTGCAGCTTAAAAAATCTAAACCTACTGAGTAACTAGTAATTACCTTAACATTTTATGATGTGTAACAGTTTACAAGTTGCGTGTGTTCTGTTTCCTGAACAATTGTATTCAAATGCATTTTTTTCCTATACATGCTATCCAAAAGCCTCAGATGGAAAACAGAAATGAGAAAAGTATAAACCCCATAAAGCATGAGTGAAGGGGAAAAAAAACCACAGTAACCCCTTTGAACTTTATCCTTATACACATAACATTCAAACATGTTCTGTTAAGAAGAAAGATTCCTTACACTCACCAGAGCAGAATGAAAATGTAAGAAGGAAAAGAACCAGGATGGATGAGCAGAAAGTATTCAGCATTAGAGAATGCTTATGAAAAGCTTTACACACAGAATAGAAAGAAAAAATATAACAGAAAAACATTTAAGAAAAAAAATAAAATAATTTAAAACTAAATTTTCAAGTGATATAGACAACGAAAGTTAAAAGTTAGATTTAAAATTACAAATATTTGGGAGTGATGGAGTAAGAGAGGTAAGGAATTTCCTTTTCAACTTAATTTTACATTTACAAATTTTATTTCATCCTTCAAGGATCTTGCTCTGTCACTATTTTGAACTGTTTCAGCTCTACCTTGCCATCTGGTGGCCAAATAACGTCTCAGACAATCCCTTTAACTTGATTGGGTACAGTGAATTTTTAAAAAACTAAAGCCAGGCATTAAACTGTTTATCCAGGACTCGGTCTCCACCAGCAAAAGCAATGAGAAGATAACTTCTCAGTGATGCCATGGAGACGTATTGTGACTTGGCTAAATCAGTGTGCTTATTTTGATTTTAAAACTATAGTTTCACCCTAGATTTTTAAAAACTTGTAAAAGTTAATAAATTTTTGCTTGATTTAAACATTAACAAATGCAAAGAGCAAATTGGGTCCTTTCATCCACTCAAATGGTCCACTTTTGCCTCAAAAATCATTAACTTCAAGCCAGTTGAAGCTCACCTGAAAGTTCAGACTAACCTATGCCAAAAGCTACATCTGGAGTTTGTGCAGAGCAGACCTTCTTTTTTTTCCCTGCTTTTCCTCTTTACTAGTGAAGTAAATAAACTATATTTACCAGTTGTCAGAAAACAGAAGTTGGGATTAAAAAGTTAGTTTTTCCAAAAAACTTGTTTGCGTAATTTAAGTGGTTTGAATCATGAAGTTAGAGCTAAATTCAAGTACTGACACATAGAGACTAAGGTGCTAGGTACGTTGTGACTTTCTAGAGGCACTGGTCTTTTGTCTGTCATTAAAATTGGTATTTCTACTTTATCTTCAACCTGTGACTCAGTTTTCTGTCCCAAGATCTATAGCAGTTCCTCTCAAATTGCTGGCACTGACTTTCAGAAGGTAATGCACTTTTTGAAATTCACAAGTAGGGGCAGTGTTTAATTAAAAGCTTAAAAACGTACTTTAAAAAGCAAAAATGTACGATAGCCTTTGTCACAGCAGTCTTAAATGTCTTAATCTCCTGCCATCAACTCAACCAGTCCCCATTACTCCTCTGCAACTTGCACAGAACGACTGGGTTTGCTGCACTGACAACGTAGAGTGGACACGTGCTGAGATTTCTCAGGGGACGACTACCTGGCAAACTGTCACCGCTCTTGAAGTACTCGCTGCCTGCTGTCTGAAGCAATGCTTCTTGAAAACCCTCCACAGCCCTATTACCTTGGCTACAATAAAGAAATAACACAAGGAAATAGAGCGATGTGCCTTAATACGGCGACAGGGAGACGCTGGTATTATGTTCTCCCTATTTAGACAGCCTCTGATATATTAGACTCCTTCTCAAGGCTACAGCTATTAACAAGGTGCAATCGTACATGAAAAATGAGTACCTTGCAAGCCAAAGACAAAACATCTTCCACCCTGTGCTCTGGCTTGAGCGTCAGTGCCACTCCTTGGCCGTCACAGAAATGAACATAAGTTTGTGTTTCCCAAGCACTCTCCTTCTGGATGCTCTCTGGCACTGAGCAGTAGACATTCAAAAAGTCATCGACTTGCTGCTGGAACAAAGGAGAAAACATATAACATATGTGTATGTTGCAAAAAAACCCCAAAGAACAATTACTTCGGCAGTTTGCAGTGGATATGTATTTAAACATGGTACTGTGTGTTTCCCCATGGTAAGAGAGGGACAAAGTTCTGTTACCTGCTCTCATTCACTGTCCCAGACTTGATTTTCTTGAGAAAGGATTGTACTTCCTCTGCATTCCCATTATGGACGGTTATGCCTTTATCTCCTATTAATTGTTGATTTAACTCAAAGTGAAAATATGTATCTACCTGATACTATATCACAGTGCGAATAAATTCTTAAGAAGAAGTGACTACTACAATTTTACTTAACAAATGCGAAAAAAATAATGGAATTACTGTAATTTTAACAGAAAATTATAATATAGTAAACTTCCAGCAGAGAGCACTGTGGAGCAAGGCTTGCCATAACATAATAAAAGACTAAAGCAGGAATAAAGTGTTCCTTTTCTATTTACAGTTTAAGAACATATTGTTTCGTAGGTAGCACAGAGCATTTGCCTGTTTACCATCTTGCTTTACACTCACGCTCGTTCCAAAGCTACTCCACTTGATCAAATAACAACATCCACCCTGAATAAATTCCCTGTTGTTTTCTCACCCTTTATTTTCACACTTTCTTCTGTGCCGCACTTCAGGCTACAGTTACAAAGCAAGCCACACAAGGAGAAGAAAAACACTGAGAGCTGTTCAGATTTTGGAGTTTCACCCATGTATTTGGCTCTGCCTATTCAGCACATCACTTAAATACCCATATCAAGGCATTTAAGTTTACACAGAGAAGAGTCCCTCAATTCCCTTTACAGTCAGAAAGGGACAATAGTGAAGTGGCGGAACTGCCACCCGTATCTTAATATATCCTGAGCTGTTTTCAGGAGGTTCCTACCTCCTTAATGCTTTTTCTTTATATTTTTGTTTGTTTGGGTTGGGGGGGTTTTGTTCTCTGCATAAAGCCCCTTGACTATGCAATTCTTCCTCCTGGCTCTGCGGGGACATAAGCCCAGGGGTGAACTGCAATTAAAAGCTGCAGTAAAATCACTGCACGGGGACTGCTTCCCTTGCTGCAGGCAGCAAAGTTATTGACAACAATCTACCAGTACCAACAGAGAGACCAATATTATTTTGTTTTTCCAAATAACAACTGTGGCTGTGAAAATGATACAGTAAGCAATCCTATTCAGGTAATTACTAAACAATGCAGAAATTCAGGTTGCAGCTGAACCAGAGTACGGCACGGTAATAATTTGATGCTGGTTTTGGTAGAATAATATTAATGAACTAATGGCATTCACTAATCTTACACCTCTTGCTCAACTGTCCCTTTTAACTAGCTGAAAACGAAATTTCAATTAACACAGGCCCATGGAAATCCTACTAGAATACAGCAACGACTATACTTAACAGGAACCCTGTTAAGTAATTAATGGAGCGATGACATCCACACCAGCTGAAGTTTCACCCTGGTGGCTGTGGTTCCAGACTGCTCCTAACACTGGTGCTGTTGAAGAAGATAATTCCCATAGAAGCGTGGTCCTCTCAGAGAGCACTAAATCAAGTGCCTGGGAATAAACGCTGACCTCCTTCCATAGAATCATAGAATCTTCTAGGTTGGAAGGGACCTTCAAGATCATCTTGTCCAACCATCAACCTAACTCTGACAAAAATAAACACCCACACAACAAACAAAATGCAACACCATCACTAAACCATGTCTCCCAGCACCACGGTGTAAATAATAGAAAGGAGACAGGCAACTCAGGCCAGCTGCAAGAGCCGAGCAGGAATGAGTCAGACTGAATTTTCCAGCAACTTCCTTCAGGGAAAACTGAAGCTATGTCGCCTCAGTTTGGGAGATGGTCAGAGGTTTGGAACTACCACAAGAGTTTATTGCACTGCAACGGTAGTTCTACAAATCTGTGGCAATAGTGAGATTTATTTCAGTTCCAGAGACGAAAAACCAAAGCCTGAAACACAGAGGATGAAGGTGGTGAGAAACAGGTTTAAGGCCACCTTTTTTCCAGAGGCTTTTAAGAGAGGACAGAAAGTTCTGCAGCCAATGTGAGATACTTCCCTTTCCTTGCCACGTACAGCAGCACTCAGGCAAATGCCTTGAGATAAACTTGCCTCTGTTATTAAACACGACTCTGTTCCTTAACTGCAGTCAAGGTACTGTTGCTTCATCCACATTTTCCATTTCAGAAAATCTGACACGAAGAGAGATTTTTTTTTTTTTTTTTCCTGTTATGCCTGCAGTGACTAATTCTACAATAGTTCATTCATTCATTGCCACACAGTTATAACAACCCATCCAATTTTCCAGAAATAGGTGCCAGGATTTGCAGCCTGTCACACGTTGTGCCACAGGGCTGCTGCGGGACCAATAGGTTACTCCATAATTTCCCCTCCCACCACTATTTGCCGCTGTTTTTATCATCTTTTTCAGGGAAAATACAGCCTGCCTGGCAGACTTCACTCTTCGTCATTCGCTGCACTCCTCAGGTAGCATTTTATAAAAGTTTTGATGCTGGTTTTGTTTTTCATTTGAAATCAGCCAATGAAACCGGGCTGATGCCAAAGTAACGGTTTTCGGAGTTATGATGAATCACTTCTGAGTTGTTGTGTGACTCATCAAAATGTCAGGATCTTAAAAATGCCCACGCTATATTTAATTCCCATTTAAAAAAAAAAAAAAGGTTTTAGAAATACTGTTGAGATAATAATAATAATAATGTTTTTCTAGAAATAAGGTTGAGTTCCTGAGCTCTGCTTCAGCACCTAAATTGGGGTGAAAACGTAACAAAACAAAAAACCAAGTCCCCTTTTTTTTTTCAAGTCTTGAAACAAAACCCTGCTAAACTTTCTAACAGCCTGGCTGAAAATCTGTAGTGACTTTGCCCCCACACCAGTTCCCTCTACCCAGGGAGTGGGGCTGTGAGCCCCCGGCCTGAGTTTGGAGCTTTAATCCAGCACCCTATTGCAAGAGCTGGGTCAAGAAGCCAGACCTTGTCCTTTCCATGACACAGCCCCAGAGGGAGAGGACTTCATTCTGCCTGCTCCTTGGCACTTTACAGACCTTTCTCTGTCTCCTCAAAAGGGTTTAGGAAGAGCAAACATACTAATTACTCCCCAGGACAGGAGACTCACAGCAGACCCCGCTGCACATCAACCCCAGGCAGCACCATCAACCTTCCCAACCCCTAGGAGGTTGGAGCTAAACTGAGGGACTGGTGTCACAGCCCTTCAGGAGAAACCTTCAGGGGGTGCATCCAAGAGATTTTGCCTCTTTTCAGGTTTGGAAGGGACCAAGTCTTCCTGTTTTTTCACAGGACCGGATAGGAACAAATTGTGTTTCAAGGTGGGAAATGGACACCATCTCATACCACACACAGTGGTACGTTCTGGAGGAACCTGTAAGTGTTCTCAACAGGAGATCATTTCACCCAGAAATCCCTCATAATTATAATACATTTTGAAAAGAGATGAGTGACTTGATTTAAATACTTTCCCACCCCAGGACATAACAAGCAAGTAACTAAGAGAATTCAGGTGTTTCAAAATACTTTTTCAAAGAACAGATAAAATGTGAAGATACTTTCAGGAGGCAAAACAGCATTATAGGATTAGCTGCTGTCAGTGGGAGATGCCTCTCTCAGTGGTATAACTTCTGCATAATTACATATTTCTCTCTTACCTAGCCATTAAATGAATGCACTTGATAAGAAAATAAACCATAATGATACAAAAAATACAACATAAAAACCTATGAAAAATTATGAACTTTGTCCAAATCTTCCTCATGAGATTCCTTGCAGCTCTTCATTATAGTTAATCATTTTCAAGAGCAATATTTCATTTTAAATGTAGATTTACAATTTTTTTCTAATACCTGGTACACAAACTCAGCTGAAAGGGAACAGTACTGAACTGTGATTTTTAAAGTCTTCTTTCAAGTTTTAAACTGCACTGGGGGAGTATCTGGTTCAGGGAACAAAGGAGGAAAAGGGATAGGGGGTCGATGAGAAGACAAATACCCCTTTGAGTGTGGCACATGTTGCCACACAGAAATCCAGCTCTAGCACATAGAAAACAAAGTCCAGAAACTCTGTGCCTAAGACTTCATTTGATTTTTTTTATTTGGAGCCTGCACAAGCCTACCGAGGAGAAGGATTCTATCTGTGTAATGTCCATGGAATACAGACAACACTCAGTGGTCCCTCATGTATGTGATTATGGATTTTTGAAGCGTCCTGCTTTGCTTCCAGACCAGAGGACAGCAATGCTGCCCCCAGGGATGGACCATGGCTCACGCCGGGCAGAGGCCAGCAGTAGCTCTCTTCCTCCTGGGCACTGAGGAGATCAGCCACAGCTCTTCACCGAGTAACACAGCTGAGGGGATGCCGCTTCCTCTTCCTTCACTTGGGCAATCTCCAGCTGTATATTAACTCACACTTCCCAGTGCTATGCTCCACTGACTTTAATTAGACTTTATTTGCCTTTATACTCAAACAGGTTCAACTTTGCCTTTATACTTCAACAGGCTCTGTTGAAGTAGGCGGAGGGGAAAAATACACCTTGGGCTTTGCCATGCTGTGAAGGACAAAGCTCGGTGCCAAATCTCTCTCAGACAGTGTTTACACTGTAAGGATTACTGTTGTGAAAAAGCTTCTAGGGATTTTTTTTAAATTTTTATTTTTTTTTAAGAAACGGCTACCATGTGTGTCCAGAAACTTCCATTAAAGCGGTTCCATTAGCAGAATTATAATGCTGCCATCCAAAACTAGCTGCATTTTATGAACCTCTGTGGGGTTTCTGAACCAGCCTCATCATACACTTAGTGAAATATGTTCAGGAATTTAAAAACGAGATGGTGCAGAATGGTGCAGGCATATCTTACCTCAGCAGAGTTGGCTGAGTTCTGGACACCGGCAAATCCATGTCCTCCAGATGAATCAAAAATCTATTAAAAATATTACAGATAAATAAACAGTTTAAACAATTAAACCCCTTTATTTCTTACCTGCGTAAGGTAAATTCTTTGAAAAAATAAAAATCAAACCTAAACAAATAAATATATATCAACCTGCTAAACCCCAGGGATCTTTTTGTAATTTCTATTGCTTTGTTCTGGCTAGAAGTAGTATTAAAGAAATAAAAATCTCACTCTATAGTGAAAATTTAAGCCAGTTTTTCAGGCTACATGCACACTCACATTCAAATAGGTACAAAAGCATTCATGTCCTTGTGTTTTCCTGTCTACTGTTTAGCAATAAGATTAAATTAATTTACCTTCAATTCATGCACAATGCTCGAAGTTACAGTTTCACCCTTCAGGATACTGTTAGTTACAGCTAAAAATCTCATAATGATTTAAAGAAATTATTTCAAATCATTATTGTTGTCTTCTAAAACTTCTTACCCTACAGTTTTTCATCTCTTCTAACTGAGCAGTTAGCTTGACACTATCGATGGAAACTTTTAGCTTGGCTTTACAGGCATACTTGACCCAAACCCCACACTATTAAGTAATGAAAATAGCTGACTACTGTGTCTGCTCTGGAAGTGATGAAAGCAGAAACTGAGACTTACGTTCCCCATCTGTTTTGAAAGCTTAACTACTAGCATCTCACAAAGGTGTTAGGCTTATTAATGAAATTTTTAAAAATCCAATAAATCGCTATGGATACAAACAGCTATTTTGGTGATAAGGGTTGTATGAACACATGGATAGATCTATACAGTTTATACACAATGTTGAGATTTGCAGGTAATAACATTAAAATGCCAATGTGAAAATATAAATAACATTTTTTAACTCCTTCCACAGTCAACAAATCAGGGCAATATTAAACTTATGTCTAAGTATTTTTGTTTAGGTTTTTCTTTCTTCCTTTTTTTTTTGTTGTTGTTGTAGTAACAAAAGCCTTTCAGATAATCCAAGACAACAACAAGCTCTCTCTTACAATTTCATAAGAAATCCAGTTTCTGCCAATGCAAATTAAGGGCACCACTTCTGAACTTTCTCTTCCTTGTCTCAACCCACAGACCTAATCGAAGTATTTTATTGCTTATGTTTTCTCAAAACAGTTTATCATTTAGACACAAGAAAGCAGATAAGCATTTAAGAAACTGGGGATAACGTGAGCCTAGACATCCCCCATCTGCTACACTGCTTTGTAAAAGACTGAGCCACTTCATTAATGTTCACAAAAGCCTCCCAGCATAGAAACTCTGAACATTTATTTTTTTTTAAACCATAAAATTAAACTGAAGATAAAATAAAAAACTTCAGGGACACAACTATGTCCAAGAATATACCATCTAATTTTGAATCCAGGGTATGGCAGACTAAAACATACCAGCTCCAGTAAAATGAACTTTAAATCCAAGAAAGCAAAACATTTTTAACCTATTGTCTGACACAGAGATCAGAGCACAATGAGCAGAGAAGCGAGCTCTGCTTCTCAGCTTAACCCAGTTTCCCAGTGGGCTGAAAGAGATGACAAGAAAGGCAGCCTCAGGCCTACTCCAATTTTGATATACAATATACAATTATGTGTATACATAGAAGTCTGAGCAAGGACGTGGCTCTTTCTTCAGCCACTTTCTAGGCTCGTGGGTCAGTTTTCAATCCATGCCCTTAAAAATTCCTCACTTTTATGGGTATGAGTCACAGCCCGGTGTTATTCAAATGCAATACCCAGCACTTACATTTCCTTAATTTTATTGTAGGATGTTTAATTAAAAAAAAAAAAAATCAATTAAATACAAGAACCTCAGCTCTTGGATGAAAATAAGCACATTTTTGGACCAGTTCTTTGCAAGGTTTGGAACAAGGAGGGTGAGGAACGTGCTGGGGGCTCCTCTGCCTGCTCCAGAGCTCCCTCCTCCACACCTGGAAAAGCACTGGGAGGGCAGCAGGAGACTCATCTCCTTGCCAAGGAAATAAGATTCCCTGTCCCCTGAGCTCCACAGAATCCCCTTCACGGGCTATAAAACATATGGGAGGATGTATTACCCAGTTAAGACTGGGTAATAAGCAAGGTATCACCGTCACTGGGAACAGAACTGAGGGGCACCACATCCCTTCCCTCAGGGCTCTTACTAATAAGGAAATAGGGGTGCAGGACTCGCAAATCAGCCTCATCTGCTGCGGAACACGGGGAAAATTATGTGAAAAGGAGGACCCAGAGAGGACCTTCTCCTTCAGTTCCCTCCTTCATAAGACAAACTTGAGTTTTTTTCTTATTCAGTTGCACCATGTAAACACATCTCGATCGATATGATAAAATGCATAATAGTCACCCCAAGAAACTTCATCCCAGTGTAACACATAAATATTTATCTGTTAAAAATACAAACCACTAGACCAGAAAATCCGGATGTGTTATTTTGCAACATTAAATCTCTTGCATCATCTCTGGGACTATTGCAGTATGTGTGCAGATAGGCTTGTTTAAATATTCCACAAGCAGGTTACCAGACATACAAGAACAGCTGATTTTTCAAGTGCTGATCATAGATTTTTTGACTAAGAAAATCAAAACACAAGGGCCAGGGAACAGCAGGAACAGTCACCTACTGGATAATGCACAAAAATGCATTTTTTCAAGAGAAACAGCAGACGTGGCAGACGCTAGTGAGAATAGTAATTCTCTGAGTGTGGGTGCACCTCTATGCCTTCCTAACTGCCAAGGAAGTGCCTCTGTTGTTATTAACCCTTTTTTTCACAAAAAAGGTGGTGAACTTCTGTTTCACATTCACTTGTGTTTTGATTAAGAAAATACAGACTCCTGAAGTATGGGGTTTACACTAAATGTGTGCATGGGACACCAGTTTCACAAAAAGAAAATGACTCTGTGACATGCTGTGGCTTCATGAGGAGTGAGGCAGCCCTTCATTGGGGTGCACAGGAGCTCAGCCCCTCTCCCCAGGACCACCCAGCCCCACCACATCAGACCTGCCTTCAGCTGGTGTCATCTGGCACAGCTTTATTTGTCTGCTATCTGTACCTGCAGCTGGCCTCCTGCATGACAGCGGTCTTCTCTTGGATAAAGTGTGCTTCCAAGCAGGGTGGGTTGCTTTGAGAGGCCATGCCAAGGACATCTGTCTTTGCAGAAGTCCCTCCTCTTTTGTCCTTGAGAACTCACCTGTGTTACCCTACGTTAGATTGCAGCAGTATTTCAGAATCCCAGCAGAACACTCTGTTAAGGACCATGCACACAGTCTATCTCCAAAGAAACCCTACTTCCAAACAGTTTGCAATGTGCCAGAAGGCAAGTTTTCATAGAATCACAGAATGATAGAATGGTTTATGTTGGAAGGGACCTTAAAGATCATCTAGTTCCAACAACCCTGCCATGGTCTTTTGCTGCTGATTAAAAACTAACCCACTGGGTCAAAACCTCTCACTCACCGATCTTATTTATCCCAAAGAAATCCAAAATTAGATATATACTTTTCACAAGTGGAATGCCCGTTGCAAATCTGCCACGTCTACTGAAGCTGAGAATGCAAATTAGATGGACAGACATCTCATGCCCTGAGCACCAACAGAACCTCGTAGGATGAGCCCCAGTGCAAACAAGCCCTTCTACCCTATCCCCAGCAAAGAAGATCTACCTGAGTTATAGAAGGTCGCTTTTCTTTTCCTTTTCTTGCCAATGTGTCCAGTCCTTTTAGCGAAGAAAATAAACCCTTCTTATTTCGGACTCTTTGTGACAGAGATAGCGTACGTTTCCTGAGAGCAGCTTCATCCCTGGAGCAGATCTATTTAAACACAGAGACAGGCCTCCCTATATCACTTTCATAACAGCAAAATACTGACAGTTATTTCAACTTAAGGCATCAAACGATAGTTACTTCAGTTGAACTCAGTGTAATATGCCAAGGTGCAAGGACAGTGTTTTAAACTTTCAGTGGTGATGCTTGTTTTGGTATTCCAGTGGCGTGATAGTGTAATTTTTTTGTCACAGGGCAAAATTAGAAGGTCACAGGAAGGGAAGAAGAGAGAAAAATACTGCTCTGTACAACAAAAGAAGTTAATGAAAAGACTCCAAAGAAGAATGACAACCTATCATTCGGATATGAAGTTGCTGGAGGAAGAAAGACTCAAAATTGCCAAACATAGGAGATAAACGTGCTATGGCATTGAGTTATTAACAAGCAACAACATAAACCACACAGATAAAAATAGTGGCAGAAAGAACCACATTCCCTGACAGGACTTTCAGGACTACTATTCAGATTGACTTCTCATGTGGTCCATCCCTCTCTGCCAAGATCAGGCTCGCAGCCCTGCCAAGGTTAAAGAGCAGAGGCGAACCCGCTACTGCCCTAATTCACTTCAAGCCGACAGGGTGACAGCAGCTTACAGCAGCTGTGGATGTCCCTCACTCTCCTCTGCAAACACAGGCCACAGTTCTTAAAAAGTGACTTATAATTTTGGATTCTCTCTAGTTTTAGCCCATTCTAAAAAGTGCTTCCTCTTCGGGAGGGTATCAAACTGTTTCTTGAAAAACAGAGCCATCTGGGATCTCCAAAAGAGACCAACTCAGCCCAGAGGTACTCGAATCACTTCCGGAAATTTCAGTGTTTGTCACTCTAAGTGACTGAGCTTTTACACACTTTAAACTCTGAACTCAGTGGAGGTGAAATCGCAGTGACAAAATTTCGACACAATGACTCATCTACATCTGAAGAATATTTCGGCTTGTTTCTTTTTTAACTATAGGCCAGAAGTACCCAATTCTGGAGTCCTCAGAGGCCAAAAAAAAAAGTCACAGCTGTATCCTCATGCTTTCAAGGTCTCTGTCCGTGGAAGAAAATCTTTTTTTGCAGTCAAGGAACAGGCAGAAAGGGTGAGAGGGGAACAGGGCTGTCTGAGCCAACGCATGTGGACGAAGCCATGTATTATCCCAGCACAATTCCACATCTAAGTAGGATATTAATGATGTCTTTGTGTAATGCCCCCATGAAAAACACATTCTGACTTACCAGTGCATGGAAGGATGAGACGGAGAAAATGCCGAGCCGCCCCAGTGCCAATTTTGAAGGACGACTGGCAGCAGCCAAAAGGCTCTTCGGGTTTGGGAGCTCCCCACCTTGCAAACTGGCTAGGTAACATCGCATTCGGAAAAGGTCCATGTTAAATTTTTCCAGGTTCTGTTCCCATTGCTGGATCTGTTTAGAAATAAAAAGGGACAATTAAAAGGGGAAAAATGTCTTTGTGGGCTGCACTGAAAATTCAAGCTCTTCCACAAACCCATAGTAAATTACTTTCATCTGGTGGTATATGGATTAGATTAGTTATTCCCTGCCAAAACACATTCAGTCATATTGTGTTACATCAACCCAAAGGATGGCTTGAAATAAAACAAAGCTGGTGGTCTTAAATGCATACTGACAAGACGAACATACCATGAACTTCGGGTAGTTTGATAGCCACAAAAGCAGTTACACAAAAACACAGCCCTGTGGTTCATGAAGGCTTTTTTTTTTTTTTCCCCCCTTCTCTCTCTCTTTTTGGAGATTAGTTTTGTTTCCTTCATTTTCATGGGCTCGGATTGTATAGCTGGCTGGCTGAAAGCAAAGCTGCATAGCTACACTAACACACTAAGCCAAGTGAAGTAGCTGCACTGATAGGTCCTGCTCGCTCTTGACTATCGTCCTATGGCCTCTCCATCTGTAAACAGGAGACAGTGTTGGCAACGCAAGCGTGTGCGGTTCTTCATCTGACTAATAGGTTAAGACATGCTTACGCTCAGGCAAACTGCAAAAATGAGCTCTATGTGCCCAACAGGAACCACTGGACCAAAAGCAAGAATGTATACATCCCCTTCATGCAACTTTTAAACACATCTAACACAGGTACTTGCAGATGTAATAGACAGCTTAATGCAGTTTCAATGTAAAATTAGGAAAGTGAGGAGACCCAAACATTTACTAGACAAATAAGAGTTCTAAATCAAGACTCAGATGACAGATTTTAAGTATTTGTGTAGATACACATTCATCTTCCCAAACACATTCTTATGCAATGCACAAAAGCCAAGTTTTGCTTTTCATTTCCCCAACCTACAGATTGGTAGTTGCATCTAAAATCTGCCCCACAGCATACAATATACATTGATACCGATAAACTGCACAAATAAAAAGGCAGACGCGTTCAACAGAGTTGACACTTTCTCACATGGGAAGGCAGAAAAGACATGCTCATTAGGTTAATGTACACTAAGTTCACGTACTGAAGATTGTTAAAATCCCCTGACAATGCTGATCTTGCAATATCAGCTCCAATCACTGCATGCTGGCTGTTCAACAGGTGGTTTAGGGCTGCAGAGAAAGTTCATCGAGTTTTCTCTAATATGCATTGACTTCATACCTTTTGCTGGCACACCTTGCCTGTCCCTGTGCCCACAGGACATTATCACCTCACACTGGGATTAGCCAAGGTTGGGACAAGCACCTTTGACTCAGAACAGAGGCTGATAAATATAATAAAAATCTCAGGTGAACTACGACCTGCGGGCTCATCTAGAAGCAAAATCAATTCAGTTTCCTTATAATGCTTGCTGCCAAAAATCACAGGAACTAATCCTGCCTCTTACTTTCAACAATGAAGAAGTAAGCAGTGAAAGGGTGAAAAAGGCCCTGTTAAGAAAACAGTGCTAAGGCTTATACTACAGCTGAGACCTTTCCTATTCCTGCTTCCTTACATGTGCACTCACAAACGGTGGCATCCATTATAGCTACACTTCTGGAAGTAAGAGGTAATCTTATTTGGCAGGGAAGGTGAATAAAGGGAGGACAATATACCACCTTGTACACGGGCAAATGCAACATTGTAATTTACAATACACTTGAAAGGAAAAATAATCTTTCAAGGAATGACTATACAAAGCAAAAGATAGCATTTACAAAAGATTATCATGAGAACAATGCACGGATGTCCAGAGAAAAAGGTCAGAGGTACACAAATAACGAAGATGCGTCCTCTCATCTCTCACCACAGACATTCATAACATGCATCTTTTGTGCCCCAGAAAGAATAATCATTTTTTTCTTGGGTTTATTTGATCATTGCCCTTTCCTTTGAATTCTTTTTGCTCTCAGACACTCCTCACAGAGCATTTTTCCACTTGCCAGTACTTTACGCATGGGACGACTCCAATAGGAGGTTTTGTGACGAGGTCTTTCTCTGTGTTGACACCCAACTAGAATAAAAACATGGTTGTCAGCTTTTCACAAAGGCAAAAGCTACAAGCTCAGGTGAAATCTTTTCCTTTGGGATGACACCTCCACGGGCAAAGAGCCAGGCCAACTTTGAATAGCTCAGGAACAGAGCAAGGCTTGTTCTGGACGCTGCTGGAGTGGAGCATCCTGTCCCCTTTGAGCCCAAGCTGAACACAGACACCCTTGTGTTTCTCAGGCCTTCTTCAAAATCCCCATTAAACATTTGTACTAAGTCGTATTTTAAAATAAAGATAATCTAAGAAGGGGGAGTGGGGTACAACATGAGGACATGCTGAAGAAATAATTAAATTACATTGTTTATCAGTCACACAGGATGCTAGCTAATCAGCTCCAAAAGCGTCAGTAATCACAATGTTACATTTAATGGCATTAGCAAAAGCTGTAGGCAGGGAATTTCTGGGATTGTCTTGTAGCGTTATCAAAACCAGGGATGTCTGGAACCAATTGGAGACCACGAACCAATACCAGCTGCTATTTGTCTAAGCCTTTTAAACTATGATAATTCTTCCTGAAGATTTATATTCTTGAAGACTAAACGGGGGAAGCACACAAATACAAAAGCAACAACTTCAAAGCGCAGTATGACCTGGTCCACGAAGTTAATTTACAGCCTGCAGACGAGCTGCTGCGATCCTTATTCTGCTATTGTGTGAGGCAAATCTCTGCCCCACGTGGGGGGACTGCCCGAGAGATGGCTCAAGGACTTAACTTCATCGTGCCCGGACAAAACGGCCCTTTTGAAATCTGCTCGACAGCAAAAGGGGGAAAAGTGGATGCACCGGACAGCTGTGAAAGCAGGAATGGGTGACAAAGGCTAACAGCAGCACGGAGCGAGTCTGCAAAGAGATAAGAGATATGGCCCGACGTGCGGCACGCCAAAACAAGCGAGCACACGTGAAACACTCCCCACGTGAACTGCTGGGCTGTTGCTCTTGCCTTACACCATCAGCTACAGCGCCCGGGGCGTCCAAACCCATCCTCTCTCAGTCGCTGTTTCAAAACCTCCATGTGAATTTCTAGGAAAAGCATAGAAGGCTTTTCCTAGAGGAAAGGGAGGATGTCATTCTCAGTGCAGGAAAATGCTAGGCAAGGGTTTCTGAGTTCAACTGCAGCATGGGAGAGGCTGGGAGAACGGCAAGCAGAGGCCACCCAGATAAATGTATTCAGCATAACAGGATGCCTGTAAGGTAGAGAGAAAAAGGAGGCCGTGGCAGAGAGATAGCAAGGAGTAAAATAGGGGAAGCCCCAAGAATTGGGGCCATGAATTATTTAGCCTAGGCCACCAGAAGAAATCATGCAAAGGGACAGGACAAGAACATGCTCTGCTTAGGGACAAGAGAGTAATTAGGAGTGCTAAGTGATGGAATGAGCTTTTGCCTCAGAGACATAGTCCAGGAATGAGTTTTGTAAGAGTTAACATACAAAGGAACACCAGCATGATACACTTTTGGCAGTACTTTAGCAATAATGATCTTTTTCAGAACATAAATAGCCAATTCTCCTCCAGGCTACTGAAAAATCTATTCAGACGCTAAGAAAAAACTGTAAATTGATCACATTTTAAATCACACGAACAGATGTGCTAGAGGAAGATGCTCAAAAGCAGGTCTCTGTTAATTCAATAACCCTGCTTGGTTTTCTATAGCCAAACTCTAAAGTGGGAGCTTGGGAAAAGCAAGGTAAATAAATTCAGACCATACGATACAGATCAGAGGTTTCCAGCAGGTGACATGGAGATCCATAGTTCCTGCGTGCTATACAGTCCTCTCTGCAGGTGACATTTCTGGTGGCACCACCACTTGAACGTGCTTAGGGTTTGCAGACTGCAGAAGGGAGGGCCCCAACAGTCCCTACGAAGGCAGCACCAGCAGCGTGGCTCATGGACAGTCCCTGGCTCCTCACCCTTCTGACAGCAGGGTGCAAACACCGCCTTTTGGGGGGCTGAGGAAGGACTGTCTCGTTTTCAAACACCTCTTCTGTACAGGCTAAGAGAGCTCAGTGCAATAAAACTCAAACAAATATGTGAATGGTGGAAAGCAGTGCCAGATATGACACCGTATCAACTCAAGGTAGTAATACTTCAAGGACCTAGAGGAAGGATGGAAGAACTTTCCTTAACAGCTCGCCTGATAACAAAATACCAGTTTTCCACTTCGTGCTTATTTAAGGCAGCACAGAAGAAAAGATGCAGAGAGAGGAGAGCCTTCTCTCAGTGCTTAAGCCTTTAAAACTGATTGCTTTAATAAAGGTTCTAATACCATATAGAAACATGAGCTCCTCGCTGACACAATTCACTGTCTATAGCAGTAAAAAAATCACAATTTTCCCCTACACGCATCTTCTGCCCAGATGGAAATTGTCTCTGCAAGCTGATGGAGGGAACTGCATGGGTTTAAAAGAAATTTCTGCTGCTGTTTTATATGAACAGCTTCTCAACCACATTACAAACAACACCAAACTCTTTGCATTCCAGTCCCTGGTTCTCAGACACAATTCATATTGTACCCATCTGGATAAATGAGTCACTTGGTTTCTGGGGACAAGGCAAAGATTTTTATTGTCATTACTTCCTAAAGAGAACTCAAAGAAGCAAAAACATCACTGTCCCAGAAATTCCATTACTTTAAAGGGCACTACAGAGATACTGTCATAACTTTGAACTCAAAGAAATAAAAAAGGGAACATAAGAGAGTACAACAACAATGATGAGCAATTAGCAATACCCTTTATTCCTCATTCTGCCTAATAAGTTAAAGAAAGGTTAAGAAAACTTTCTGAAATTAAAACAAAAAACAGCTTGCTTTTTTTTTTTTTTAACAATAAGTGCCATCTTTCTACTTGTTTTGGCAGGACAGAATTTTCATCATTTCTAACCAAAACTGAGAGAGGAAATCTTATTCCCAATACCACCGATAGCACAAAAGTGCACCCACATGCACCCAATTTACATTCTTGTCAATAATCTGATTGAAAATGGTAGTATCACATGTATGCCTATAGCTAGGGATGTAATTAAGAAAGCCACTGAATCTTATTATACAGCTGCTCCTCCCCAAAAACCAGAAGACCAGCCCTTTCTACACACAGTTCCTCACCAGCTTATAATACAATGCAACTCCATATTCAGTAATAGTTCATTCATTTTTCATTATTTTATACTAAATCTGTGTGAAACAAAGAAGGAAATTCACCCATCTGCAAAACAGTAATTACAGCAGTGAGGAGAATGGAGATGACCTTCCCTAGCTTTCTGGCTGCCTACTCACTTCATTCCTTAGCGACAGCCTCCTACCACTAAAGAGAAGGATTTTGCTAATGATGTAGGGAGGGATCACCCTACACTGAAGAGTGACACCTGAAAAGAAATAGTACTGAACCTCTCAGAAAGCCGAGCTCTGCTCTAGCTAGTTCAAAGACCACCCATCTGAAGATCTGTTCAAACAAGTTTAGATAATGTTTTTTTTTACTTTAGGAGGGTATGGAGGGAAGAAAAGTAACTGTGTATTGTGATTCAGGTTAAATTTGTATGCAGCAAAACTGGTAAGTGCTAGCAAAGTTCCCTGAAAAGATTCTCTTTGCCTGTTGTTACTGTGAATTTTCATCTCAATGTCAGACAATATTTCTTCAGAAGCTTTATAGAAAATTCAGACATAGAATTTGGACTTTGGGGAGGCTGAAGAATAAAATTCCCCAAAGTATTTCAATAATCTTCCTATAAATGTGAGAGAAAACAGAAAGCATCAGGTATATTTTAGACAAAAAAAAGGTAATGAAGTTATGTTCTATATGAAAAAGCCAAAGACCACTGCAGGGAAGGGAAGAAAGGTACTAATGGATTTAATGACAACCCAGAGTAAGCAGAGAACCACCTTACTGATCCCCTTATTTTTTTATGGCAACAGATAAACTACTTTCAGTTGGAGCATACATATGAAAACTTCCATAAAAAATATCACCAAGTATGTGCCTGTTCTTCTCGTTAATGCCTCATCATTTCAGAGCCTGCAAATAAATACTTATGTTCATAACACATCTGATAAGTAAGTTAAGTACTGTGCGCACAGAAAATATGAATCACATCAGAAACCTCTGAATAGCTTGGAAAACATGATTATACTAACATATTAAAATTTGAAGAGAAAAATCCAGAATGCTTTCAAGCAACTCTCATTTATATTATTGCTCTAAAGTGAGACAACAGAACAGATCTATGTACCAAGTACATAAAGTACACTCAGAGCTGCGGTGCCCTCACTGTGAGGTAGATTTTCCATCCCATTAAAACCAGTTCTATAGGCAGAGACGGCCCCACTTTTGACTTAATGTGCAAAATTTTGTTAAAAGAGGTCTGAATAAATGCTAATAATCCCTTTCACTAACTTCAGTAGCAGTTAGACAGGGCTGCATACACACAGGAAACACTATGATTTCTCTACCAGGTTAAAGATCTAAGAAAACTAAGTTGTTTTTTTTTAAAGATGGGCTTTGAAATTATTCTTGCCACCAGGGGATTTTCAGAGTTGCTACCTTTTGTTCTAATTCTCTTCAGTTTAGGGGAGAAGTTATACCCTGGGGGAATACCACCACCCACAACATATTTATTGCATATAGTAATATAAATGCATGTGGCTGTAGATAGTATGAGCAGACTTGGGATTTCCAGCCATGCCACCAGTGACCTACTGGGACTGGCTGCTGTACATACACAGCTCTCATGGATGCTTCATTGATCTCTTCTAAACAGCCCAATGATACCAATATCTAGGAGAATGGCTGCCACTTTCTCAGTGGCAGTTATAAGTCTATTATTATTATTGGACCAGAAACCCAGATGGAGAGAATCCCTCATCTAGGCCACAAGGCTGCAGACATTTCTCAACCAGTTAGCATCAAGTCTCTAAAATAATCACTTCTCTAAAAAAGCAACATTTTCCTTGTCATTTTTTTTTTGCACTTCTTCTGTTTAGTACTAGCATTATCAATTGCTAGCCTGTAAAAATCCACTAAATTTAAAAGATAGCATCAGATGAGATTCTCCAGTCCATTTGATGGACAGCAAAAAGAAACATTTATGTACATTATAACACCTATAGCAATTTTAGAAGTCCAGGTTACCTATTGCAACTGCCTTTCAGGTGATAGTAACTGTGAAACAAGAAAAAAAATTTGCTTGCTTGTAAAGCCCTGTGAATTATTAAGCCTTCAGCAGAGAAGTATTGGTTTTAAATCAATACAGATGTGAAAAAAAAAAAATAGACTGAGGTTGGCTGGTTGCTTTTCTGAGGAAGAGGAAGGAAAAGGAGAAAGGGTCTGAAAATCACAGTTTCCAAGACAATTCCCCAGTGGAAATAAATTAAGACTGTGCCTCATCTTTCTACATAAAAAACTACCATGATCCCTCTGAAGTCAATCACAGTATTTCCGCTGACTTCCCAAAATATATCACCAGTGAAGTTTTCCAGCACAGGATGTAGGGCATGCTTATGAACTGCAGTTTTGGCAATACTATGTACTTCAGCATGGAGGAATGGTAACTGCCACATGATTGAAAACACCACCAAATTTACACAAAACCAAATCCAGAATTTAAATTCCTCTTGTTACTCAAAGTAGGCAAAAGACAACTAAACAACCACAGTTACTAAACAACTGAGCTACATACGTGCAAACTTTTCCCTCAGGAATAATGTTTTTTCAAAATTGTTAGCTTACGAAGTATACTAAGAATTCTCGGTTACTAATTGCATCAAGATTATTTTTTTTTCTTTGCAAAAGCCAATCTGAGACATCAAATTAAAGATTAGAAAACCCAGTTATCAACTTTTCTCTGAAGTGACTTTGCCAAAAAGCCTTCAGTGATTGTAAGGAGAGATTTTATAGAGACCAAAGGCATCAAGACTGCAGAAAAGGCTCATTATGAATTTATTGTTTGCTAACTATTGGATGTTTGCACATGATCCATCTCACTCTTTGTTTCACTGGTTTGCCCTCATTCAATGTTTTGAGGCATTCATAGACAGAAGATTAACAAGAATAAATCTTCTGCAGCCCTAGCAATAGATTTCAGTTCTGGCAGAACACAGACGACTTCAAGGGACTGAGCTGGAAAACAATGGCAGTTGTTCAAGGACAGAACATCTAATTAGCTGATATTAAGACAGCATCATTAATGCTCTTCAGTTGACTCTAGGTAAACTACCAGGGTCAGTATGTAATGGGGGGAGGGATAAATTAAGTTAATATACATCAGTGGTTTTCCTCAGTGCATTACGTTACAAGCACTAGACATCTCTAGAAATCTGTATATTCTTCTAGGTCTCAAAACCTACTGCAATAAGAGGATGCTTAACGTTTTTCCTCCTCCATTCACCTCACTAGGTTCCAGACCATGAAATAAAGTGACCTGGAAATAAATTATGAACATCTGAGCACTCAAAGGGCTTACGAACATCTGCACCACAAATCCCTACACAAACCTGGATACTTACTGAACTCTGCTCGTACAGCTTCCGACTGAAGCATGCTACAGGAGCTTCACAGTGAAGTCAGTACCAGTCAGTCTACCCTTCCTCAAGTTCAAACCAGTATAGTAAGAATTTTAAATATTATAAGCATCAAATTCATGAAACTAAAAGTGTTCCACTAACCAAAGAAATGTAATTATGCTGTATTGGATCAAAGGAAATGATCTTTGGTTGCTACTCAAAAGGCCATAATAGGCACCCTAAAGTAATGACAGAGCAATATCTACTCTTACTGGAAAGGCAAGTAGGGATGGGCTCTCAAATTCCAGTCAATGAATTCAAATTATCAGATGTCTCCTATTATTGGCCTAATAAAATTAAAGATAGAGCAACCTCAGTCCACAGACTTATTAGGCTAAACTACTAACCAAGGTTAGTACACGAGAGGCCCTGGGTAGTGAGGTCTTGGCCTGAACGTTAGGCACGTCTCATTAAAGCATCTTTTGCCAATTGCTGTCTGCAAAACTGGGGACACGGGCAAGGCATCAACTCCTCAAGGTGAACTTCCGTGAAGTATCACTGGAGTGATTCCTGATTCACATGCTAGAAGTGAGAGCTGAGTAAGGCTTGATGTCAGTGCCCCACTGTACAGACAATAAAGTGACCATTTCCACCAAGGAACAGCTCTAGCTGTTCATCAATCTGCCCTGAACTTTTGTCTTAGGCATGGCTTGGCTAAAATCCCAAGGTACTTACATACCATGAACACTACATTTTGGGGTGGCTGTTCTGGTTTTTGTTTTAAAAACAAATCTTAGCGGTGAATCTTCCTCAGCACTAACCCGCTGCTTTAGCCAAGATTCAGGCATTCCTACCACCATAGTATGAAAACATGATCAGAATTAACACATCAGGCATTCAGAAGCCATAATTAGATTTGAAGGGGAAGGCAACTGATGACTCAGCTCATTTCTTGCTGTAAAGTAATAAAATTAACCTAGGCACAAGTCTGTATGCAAACACTCTGTCTGCTCCAGCCATGGGCAAAGACTTTCCCTGTAGTATGTGAGCTCTCCCAGGCTAAGCAGCGATGGACCTGGGCATATACTGAGATAAAAATTTCCCCGGAGGTTGTTACAAGAAGTGCTGTTACTAAGTGTTACCCATTTCTTTGAATTGATACTGGCATAATGTTCCAGTGGCACTCACAGCAGTGCTTTTCTACCTAGCATGGAAAACTCCAGTCTTGACTTCTTTTCTCATTTAGACTCCTATGGCTTTTTAAGAAGCCTAGTAGATCCTGGCCTTCTAACCACAGCTAAATTTCAACTGAAGCATATGGGTTTGTCTGCCTCAGCTCTTTCTCCAATTTTATTTGGATAAACTACTCTTCATGTCCTGTCTTAAGCTGCAGAACAGTACTGCTAAGTACCTATTCTTAAATCTCTACTGCAATCCAATAATAAATGAAATTATTCATAGAACATACTGTATATTCTGTGGCATGCTACGTACCAGCTAGATATTATTAACAGCTAAGTATATCATAAACCAGTGAAAATTAATTACAGTTTTCCACAAGAGAAAAAAAATAGCTTTGTGCTCATAAAACAGATCGGGCTGATCCTGAGTTTTGAGGAGCCTACCTCCTGCGCTGCTCGGGATTGCTGCAGAAACCTGGCAATAACCACAACTACAGTGCCAGCTGTCCCCAAGACAATCACTCTCAGGCCTAGAAATCACAGGCAGTCAGAGCCCAGATCCAGAAATACTGACAAATATGCTCCTGTAAAAACATTGTTTCCAGTACCTGATTCTCTATGGCCTTCCTGTTTTTTGGATCGCTAACGATTGAGAGCTGCAACTCTGCCATCTTTTTCATCTTGCCATCCATGTCAATCTTCTGGAAGAGACTCTTGGTTTGGTTTTTCAGCAGCCTAACGGTGTCCTCTTTCCCAAGCTTCTTCGCAAAGAGGGAAGCACAGGCTGAATGTATGGCAGTAACCCAGTTTTCCAGATCCGTCTGGCTTGTTGCCTGTGAAACAAATCAATGGTGCAACATTATGAGCAGACAAGGCGGGGTCGGGGGGAAAGTCAGCAGCTCTAGGACATGAAGCGTTTGATGGGTTCACTGTAATCTTAGGACCTTTATCTTAAAATGAGTGAAATAAAGTTTTATCTTTAAAACTGTGCAAATTAAGGGTGTGTGAGCTTTTCTTGCACTCTGTCATGACTTGCGTCCAACCTTCAGCTTCTTGAGGAGCTGCGGGAAGGATGTGACTTGCATCCTTCACTCCTCCAATCAAGATAAAACCCACCATCTTTCAAAAAAAACCCCTCCTCTTCTGCAGGTAACACAGCAACAGAGAAGATTTTACATGTAAGACCTGAGGAGAGGCGTTTGCTTACTTAAAAAATGTCAAGTTAGTGGAGAGAGGACAGCAAGGTAAAGAGAACACATCTGCACAAAGTGTCTCTGGAGATATTTACAAGTGTGCCTACGAATCAACATGTTTCTGTGCAGGCAGTTCCACATAATACTGTTCTTTGCTAACATTTCCAGTGGTGCAGCTAATCAGCCAAGATCTTTAGATTATTTTTAGCCTTCTTTTTTGAACACCTTGCTCAAGCAAACTCTCCTTGAGGCGAGCAGATACTGGGTTGAGCACACCATTCTGTAAGGCTGGAATGCTAATACATGTGAAAAAAAGTGATAATAAAGATTATTTTCTAGAAACTTGTAACAACCAGGTACCAAAAGTGTCTTGCAGATTTGTGATCTTTGCTCCTTTTATTTATGAACCATAACTGATTGAGCCAACTGGTGTAATATCATATATCTGAAGTCAAATCATACGCTTAAATCAATATTACAACAATATAGTGTAATTATGCTATTATTCTTAAGTCAAAGGCACAAGCATGATGTGTGTGTGCATGTCTCTATACAATGATATACGTGCATACTCACAAACACATCCTAAAATGGAAAGGATCACAAAGTTACATATGCATACTGTTACCTGAAATAGGTAGACGTCTCCAAAAGAATTACTGAGACAGAACACGTTTTCTTTCTTGGGATGTTCTGGAACAGACTGAACTATACTGTCTTCTGCAAACAGGGCGTATCGAGGCAAACTGCTCTGCTCCATCGAGTTCCTTCCATAGGTCTCATAAAACAGCAGAGTACAACCTTTGCAGTTCAGAGGAACAAAAAACCATAAGGAGAAAGTAAGTTCTGGATCTTCCATTTGAGTTCTCATACATTAATGCATTTGTGAATTAAGACACCCTTCAGTGACAGGGAACATTAGTTCTGCTGCTCTTTTGAAATACAGAAAAAAGGAAGATCTTCTAAACTGGAAAAGAGGAAAAGTTAATGATGAATTTGCCGATGAGAATTTGGAACAGACATATAATAGGAACACAACAACCATCCATGGACTTAAAAAATAAAACAGGATACATCGATATGGAAGTGTTCAAGGTCAGACTGGATAGGGTTTGAGTAACGTGATTTAGTGAAAGACATCCCTGCCCGTGGCAGGGGACTTGGACTAGATATCTTTAAAAGTCCCTTCCAACCCAAACCATTCTGTGATTCTATGAATAAACGCAGCCTATTAAAATGTTAAAGCATGTAGAAAAGATTAATTCCTGCTTAGTTAAATCGGCTTTTGAGTTTCTTTATTAAATTGAACCAACTCTCTCGTAACAGTCACCTAAGCAATCTTTGTATTTGTTGAAAAGATTGCAGAAATTTTTGTCTTCAAACATGCTTAGTGAATAAACTTCTCAAACTTAAACCAGATTTCCTTAAATCTATGTGAAAATTAGAGACTAAGACAATACTGAGTAATTTAAAACAGTTTAAAGGGGCCAAGTTTGAGCATGTTTAGTCTTGTAAACAGTGTAACATCTAAGGTACAGAACTTGCATTCAGAAAACAAACTTCATCCTTGACGATGACAATCCTGAGCATAAGAAGAGGAATTACTTCTGGAGGACAGCAGAGAGTCCCCAGCCGTATGACTACATTGCCATGTTGCCTTTGGCAGTGAAGTTGGCTCAAAAAGGGCCTGTCCCCTCCATCCCCACCAGCTTTTCATTCCTGCTCCACGGTACAATCCATTGTCCTCGGAGATGCACTGATTTGCCTATTCAAATGCATCAACCCCAGGAAACAGCAGTTAAATAACAGAGGGTTTGGTGCATTTTTTTTTTAACTTGGAAGATAAATTAATACTATACGATGGCTGAATGTTTAACCTGGAGGAACTAAGACCATACACTATTAATACGTTTTGAAAATTGAGAATAACCTAAGCAGTTAGAAAAATCTGAGGCTGATGGTAAATTCTTCAGCAAGGCAAGCTTTCTCCAAAAGATATGCTCAAATTCATTCAGGAATTAGTTTAGAGAAGACCTATGGTTGCATTACATAGCAAGTCAGACTAAATGATCACACTGGTCCCTTAGGGCCTAGTAATCCATGAATATATTACTGCTGTAAGCCCTATACATATTCAGTAGAGGACTTGAAATTCAGCCAATACAAGAATTGAGTTTGTTATGGCTGCCGCATTGTCATCTCTCTAGCAAGCTTTTTGTTGTTGTTTTTCCTTCAAATCAAAGAGGCACCACAACATGGGGCAGCCCCAAAACTGAGGTTCTGGGCTGACTTGCTGATTTTCAGGCTGTTGGCATTCCTGTGTGTGAGTACACACATGCAAATACACCTAGGAAGTGCCAATCAAGGGCACAGAGCAAAACTTGCAAAACAGAAATGTTTCCTCTGTGGATGCTTTTAAAATAGTTCGGTAAAACCAGAGTTCAATCATTATTTTAGTAATTCTCTAACATTTACACTTAACGCTGTATTAAAAATCCCAGACACATCAGCCAAAGTCATGTAAATTTGAGGGGAGCTTCCTCAAAGGTCAAATCTGAAATCAGAACCAAAATTCAGGGTTTTTTCGATTCTTCTGTCAGATAAAGGAGAAAGCTGAGCCTACTAGAGTTTATGGAACACATTAGCTGTGAAAAGTTATGAGGTGGAATACACTGGTCCTCATACACCCCAAATCTAAAGTGCATGTAAAGTGAGATCCATCAGATGGATTTAATCACATTTTCAATGAACGTACAACAGTTACAAGAAAAAGGAATATATATATTTCAGAGGTTACAGACCAAATAATCTGATGACTGAAAAGTTTTCAAAGGAAGGATTGCAATATATAGAAATGCCTCTGCTTGAGTGCACCTTTTCCTATTGCCATCTAGAGTGTCTGGCAGAATATTTAGGGTAAGAGCAAATCCTATAGAGTTGGTCCTATCCTTTCCCTTTAGCAGCCCTAACTTGATCTTCTTTATGGCACAGAAACACTTGGAGATCTCCGCAGCTGGAAAAGAAGGATATGGTTTGTTACACTCTGCATATCAGACATGGCTCTTCTGTCATCATTCCAACATAACAGGCCAAACTAAACCAACATAACCAAGGCCCCTATTGCCTTCAGCAGCAGCAGGACTGTACAACCATTTCCACTTCTGCATTTTAGCAAAGTGCCAATAAAGTTCTATTTTAAACTCCCATATTTCCCCTACGTGTTACCAAAAAGGTAACTAAAGATATGTCATTTTCTATCCTGACAGTTCACATGTACATAAAAATGAAGGGCATGCCTGTGTGTTCAGCTGTATGGTGCCCCAGATATACCCTTGGGTCAAGCCAAGTGATCCCTGGAAGGAGCTAATCTCATAAACTGACAGACCCACTGGGACTGATTATTGTCCAAGTATTTTAATCAAAACTTGAACTGAAGGGGGAGGGCAATGGGAAAGCAGTTTCCCTCGTTAAAATAAACTAATTAGACAGGACAGATGGAAAAGAGAGTTCCTCTTGTTAAAGGGTTACTATTCAAGCTCAGGTCTTGATGGCCCTGAAAGCAGAGCAGAGGCCTCAGGACATGTATACTTTGAAGTCTGGCAGGTAACCAGATGGTTATAAGCCTTCTGCATATTTATAATTAAACACATCTCAACAGAGTGCAAAGAAACATGCTGTTCTCCATTTGCATATGTGGCTATTTTAAGTCATATTCTAAAATATCTTGGCTATTTAAACTTCAAGAACAAATTAAATACAGATTTATTCAAAACCCTGAATAAGGAGAACCAAAGCAAGCGCCTTGATCTTGATATAGTGTATTATGAAAACAGAACTACGCCTTGATATCCAGACAGGCAAGTTTATTTTGGCATCAGAAGTCTCCACAGGACAATAAAGGTATGAGATCAAGGAAATGAGGAATGTATATTTAAAACAGCTAACAAAGCGGAAGAGATTCTGCACCATGAATGCAGACATATCACCCATCCGAAGGAAAAAGTGTTGTATCTAATACTTCTTATAATGTTAGAAGTTAATAAAGCTTTTTACAAAGAATTTTATTCTTCCTTTTTTTTTATAGCTGGGAAAAGTCAGGTACCAAGAAGGGACATGACTTGTTCAAGGTCACCAATAAGCCAATTTTACAGAAAAGAACCAAACATGAAGCACCTAAATTCCTTCCCAGAGCTTATTAGCCCAGAAATACATGAACTACTAGTATATAATGTACTTCAGTTTTGAGTTTTGATAGGATTGCTTAGAAATGACTCGAATTTTAGAAGAAGCAGATCAAACTCATATTCATAGTCCATAATGCAAACACATAAAATAAGAGGGTGGCATTCAGATAATTTTTTCCCCTTTGTATACACTGCTTCTAAGCATGAATCATGCTATCTGATGATCAGAAGAAGTGATTTAAACTGTTAAGACTGCCTACATTTTGATCCCTTGATAACAGGTCTCTGAATTATTAGGCAGAATTGCTACATTCTTATGAGTTTGCTTCTTTGAAATCAGCACTATCAAGGATAGCATTCCCAGCACTTGCTGTTCGCTGTTCATTTTTCTTCAGGTCTACACCCATGCAGAATTTTGAAAAGGGCAACCTGTGGGAAAGTTGTTATTTTCTCTCCTCCAGTCCCAGATATGCTAGGAAATTATTAAGTTCGATCATTTCCTTAATCATTAACTTAGCATTATATTTACTGAAAGGCAAATCCTTTGGATAAAATTTAAAGAAAAAAAAAAAAGGCAGCTATGAAGTCACCCATTAAATTCCCCTTCCTCACTACAAGAGATATTATTTTCCTTCTCTCACTTCCTGACACCCGTACACTTCTCGTGGCACACCTACCTGCTCGATTACTCTGAGCCATCAACGTGCAGAGCTGAGCACAGCAATCCCACCACCACAGCCCCTTTAAAGTCAATTGCCTTCCCACGGGGCTGTTTCCCAGCAGGAGCAGCTGGTGGGCATGAGAAGGTGGACATGCCAAAAAGCCAGAAGGAGTTGGTGGCGGGGCTATGGTGGGGGGAGTGGGCAAGGTGAAAGACCATCCAGGGAAAGGAAGGAGACTGGGGAGCTCTGGGAGTGGTCCATGGCAGCTAAGCCTTGGGGACCTGCTGCTGCTTCAGCCTTCTGTGCCCTGAATTCCACACTTTTCCATGTAAATGCTCTAGCACATGGAGTTCTCTTTGTTGTGTTGCCACCTGAGGAACTGGAAATGAACTGAACATTTTTACACTAACTTATCCCAACTTTAAGTAAGTTCATAGCAGAGCCCAAGGAACTGCGTGCCTGTGAGAGGGAACTGGGCATGAGGGACTTCTCCTTAAGCTTTGACTGCCCCCAAGACAAAGGTGTAGCTTCTTTATTTTTCTTAGATTTGGCTCTTAGATTTTGTCCGTGACCTCAAACATCCAAAAGCATCTTCTAGACCTCCAATTCCGCACGAGTACAGAAACTGGGAAGTCAGACAAAACAATTCCCACTATGGTTCAAAATGCAAGGCTGCATGTGCGACACCAAAGATATGAGCACCACCTCAATTCAGTGGGTGAATCGAGGCACAAGCCCCACTTTAGGGTGTGGGTAGACTGTGTAAAGTTAAGCAAGAATTTCTGATCCTCCTAAACCTGCTGACAAAAGCCAGCATGCACGAAAAGCTGCTGAAATGCAATGAAAACAACTGCTGCTGCCAAGCCAAAGGAGTAACACAGTCGTTTACCTTTGAGTGTGACCCAGTACTGCTTCCACTTCCGCCGTGTGACCAGCTCCAGCTTCTTCTCCTTCTGCAGGGTCACCAGGGGTTTGAAGAACAGCCACCCTGCCTTGCGCACCACTCCTTGCTCTTTCTCATACAACAAATCCAGCTGCTCCAAGGAGCTGAGGGACTCGCCACTGGAGTCCTCCGTTTCCGATGAGGTCTCTGTGTTCTCCAGGTTTGTCCTGCTCATCTCCAGCTCCCGCATGAAGTTTTCGTAAATGTTCTGTCTCAGGGCATCACTGCTGACGGCGTTGGTGGACTCGCTTCTCTGGGACAGGACATGGCTGGAGCCGGGTGACCACAGAAAAGCAGACACCTGTGACGGTGCCAGTGTGTCCGTGGAGAAGTTGTCCATTCTGCTGTCAAAGTATTCACTCCCATCTTTACATTTTGGCTCCTGCACAAAAAGAGAAATTGCCAGAGATCAGTCACCAAAGCAATGATGAAAATATACACCTCATTTTGCATTTAAGTTTCATGTTTAGACACAGCCAGTTCTGTCATCAAGGTCCACCTCTTTTCACCAATACATCAGGCTTTGCCTCAGCAGCCACTGACTCTGTTGGTGCCACTACTCACGGTTTTCTCAGCGGAACCCGATTAAACCCTAACCACCAGGTCTGCAAGCTTTGGTAACTCAGACACCTCTGAGTAATCTCCAAATTCACTAGTAACTACTGCGGCTGCCACTGACTGAAACTTGATGGACTCCAGGAGACAACCACATTCTTCGGTGGAAACCCAGGCACCACCGCTTACATGCCTGTTCGAGTACAAGCAGGAACAGTGTCACAACAAGTTTATTTATTATTACAGTGTTCCCAATACTTCGGTGACACTCCATTTGTGCAAGGCAGCTACATTTAGTGTCAGCACAGCTAGGTTGATTTTACCTCCACTTTCTATTTGTCGTATCAACTGTGCTTAAACAACACAAAAAAGGTCAAAAGTTGAGAATATTTTAAGCCTGTTAGTATTGACCAATAGATAAAAATCTAATCTAACAGAAGATGTGATTTAAAAAAAAAGAAAGATGTGCTTACTGAGTGGCACGAATCCAGTCTCTAGACTGCAAAGGTGTGTATTTTCTGACTTGCTGGAAACCTCCTGGGAGCTCGACTATCTTGTCAAGCATTGACGGGCATTTGCATTGTGCAACTTCATCCCTTGTATTGAGAGGGCTGGCCAATTTTATTTGAAATGCTCAGGCCTGATGGCATGACTTCAACTCTGCCTTGTGATATGGATGCTAACATAGACCCATTTCTTGTCACTACTTGTTGATGTGGGACCTTGTTGGAAGACAGGGCCTTTTCTTCTTAAGTCTTTCCCAGTAATGTTCTGCCTGAGTTCCTTGGACTAACTTCACTGTCAAGAACCACACCATCCATCATAAGAAGCCATTTATTCTCTTCCCAACTCAACCGTTGCTGATGCTATTTAAAAGCAACCAAGATTTAAGAACATACAACACAACAAACCTGCTGCCATTTGCAGCAAAAGTGTGAGGGAAGAGAAAAGAAGAGATGGCTATAAACGATTCCAGAAGTAAAGCTATTACCCTTAGTAGTAATAAAGCTATTATTCTTTTAAGTTTAGACTGCCTCTCCAAAAGCATTTATTTGCTCACAGACTTCTGTACACGAATAAAGTAAATAAACCTTGGTCTCCTGTGAGCTGCCCTCACCAGCAGCTTTGAAAGCAACTACTTTTTTTTTGTTCCTTTGCTTCCTACTTGATGCTTTTCAAAAATGCAGCGGAAAAGCTGTGCCGTGTTTTGATAGCGTCGCAGCCAAGAGCAACAGCAGGAGCGCACGCCCTCCCAGGGGTCACCAGACAAGACACTTCTTGAGCAGCAGGACACTGCCGGCCATGGCCTCACAAAAGCCAGCTTCAGCTGAAACCCACGTTCTCTTACGGTGTGTTGAAGTTCAAGGCTGGCTTGTTCAGATCACTGTGTCTGGTGATGTCAGATCACCCTCCCGGAAATGGAGCACCTTCCTCAAACTTTATTGCAGAACAACAGCAGCGTTCTCCAAGACTAACTCCCTAAACATCAACAGTTCTACTTTTTATACAATAAAGGGGGAGAAGTTGGGGGAGGAGGGGGGAATAATCAAGCATGTAATGCGTTTATGCCCACAAAGCGACTATATGACATGGATCCTACACAACTACCCCGGCCATCTGCAGTTTGGTGGGAAACTGGAAGCTTTCTCCACCCTCTTTTTAATTATTGTCACTGTACATGTGTGCCAAAAATCCTGTATTTTAATTGTTTGACTATTCTCCAGGAACTGCCAGTATCCTCTAGAAAACATCAACATACAGTTTATTAAGAATACGTATTTCTTTCAGTCCCAAAGCACTAATAAGAAAAATAACACGACATGCATACTTAAGAGGGTGTCTGCTGTGAAGGGCCTCTACAGGAACAAAAAGCATTAATGAAAGGTGTGGGATACGACCTGTCCATGAACAGCCATTAACCACATCCTATGTTTTCTCCACACACACAGAAAGGGCAGAAATGAGGAAGTACCAGAGTAGAGTAAATGGACACCACATCTAAAATGAATATATAACCTTCATCATGACAACATCACTTGCATTTTATTTTTTTCTTAAAGAATGGAATTGGCAGCCACACCATCTCTGCCAGTCCTCAGGGAGGCTGTCACTGCAGCGGTACCTGGTCACTGCTGAAAAGGTCTGACCCAAGTTGCTGCTGGTGGTGTCTCCCTGCCAGGCAACTTTCTGCTTGTTTTCTCTCTGTTGCATCCAGTGATGATAGAAAACTACCACTATTTCTGCTCAGCAGCATTCAAGCAGATCTCTCAAACTCTGAGATATACCCTGGAATAGTCATAGATAATGCAAAAGATAAACTAAGATACCAATTAGACAAAATGACGCACATAATAATTAGCTGCAAAGAACAGCTCAGGAAACAATGCAGCCTGCTAAATTCATTAGGACCCAAACTGAAAGTAGACTCTAATACCAATTTTCAAGCCAAATAAAAGGTTGTCTCGATGTACTTTTCTTTTAAATTCTCTTTACACCACACTTCAGGGCTCTGGTTTATGAAGTCAGGAAATTTCAGAACTTATTCCCATAAAGAGGGTATCTACTTCACTGAAGAACCTGTCTGCAGCAGGTGGCTGGATTTTCATTTGACACGGTGCTTGCTCATTCTCTCCATGTCATACAGTTGCACACTGAGTTTACACCACCACCACCTTTAACAACTTCGCAACAACTCTGCCGAAATTCTGTCCGCAGGTCTCATGTGCATCACATATACCTCGCTGCTCACACATAGTGTGTTGTGTTACAGCTTCTCCCCAATGCCATTTCAGCAAGGATTAAACTCCATGAGGAGATGCCCCGCTGCAGAGTACCAGCAATCGAGGGAAGGCATTAGGACACCTTCATGCAAGAAAGGCTGGGTCATGGCACAGAATGACAGCAAGTCTTGATGTGAGCCCAATATTAGAAAGGCAAACTCAGTTCCAGGATATATCAGATCAAGTATCAGATCAAATCAGACATAAGGAAACATCCAAGTCACTGGACAGGGCACAGCCAAGGGCTCCTTTGGAATATCCCATATCCAAATCTGTTTATGGATGATTTAAAACAGGTGCAGAGGAATGGTGCCAGAATGAAAAGGAAACAGACTTCCTATCTTCAGACAGGAGACCAAATAGAGTCTGCATAGCCCCACGAAACGCTGGCTGAGAAAAGATACCATTTCTCCCTTTAAATAAATTGTAACAGATTAAATAACAGGGAAGGATAACTATGCAACGGACAATACTGGCATCAGAACAAACTGGCCGGGACTACATTCACTCTACAAGTGAGCAAGCATCAGAGTAAGAAGGCTTGGAAACAGCCTCCAAGATGGGAAAAGCCCATCTGATTTTAAGCTGCAATTTGTTCACAAAGGAGATTAAACTCTACTGCCTTCCTAGTGGCAAGGGACTGGCCTCAATATCCCAATACCTCTTAATCCTGTGCCCCCATGAAGCAGGAGGCTTGGCTGACTTTTTTCCACTGGGGAAGCCAGAGGGACCCAGCACCGGCGTTTCGGCCTGCTTTGTAGGGAAATATTCCAGCTTTCACCTACGTTCAGCCCAAGTGACTCACAATCAGTCATTAGTAATGCAATGGAGAAGGGACACGTTGTTCACAGCAAAGCACGAAGGCTACAGTCGCTGTGATGAACAGATCTACAAACAGGGACTAACCAGCTGACAGATCATAACTGTGCACGGTACTCCTGCATTTTTAAGCCAGAGGATCCAGTGAGAGTATAATCGTTACCAAACTACGACACAGCAACCCCCAGAAGAGCCGGTAGGTTACTCAGTGCGTGCAAGGCGGAAAGGAGTTGACCAAGCCTCACGAGGAAGGCAAAATCATAAAGCATTTGCTACCCCTCTTCTCCTTCCTGTCGCTGGATACTTGTCTGATAAAAATCTATGACTAACTATTTCCTATGACTTTTTCTAAGAAATCACCATTTTTGGAGCTGGGGCTGATTTCCTTCTACCAGAATCAGATTCAAGCCCGATGCAATCTCCCCGGCCAAATTTCCTTGCTGTGTCTGAAGTCAGTTCACTGCACAGTGAATTCAAAACAGCTATGAATCGTGCACCACAAATACCATTCTGAAAATGTCATAACTAAGTAATACATGGCAAAGGTCTGGGATGCAGAGATCGTATGTAAAGCCTGGCTGTAAAATCCAGAACAGCTATGGATGTTGAAACCGGTGAAGAATCCTGGCACAAGGCGCTGAGGCTCTTCTCTGATTCCGGTTTTTCTGCCTTCTCTTTCACAGCAGGGTAAGAAGGTGAAAAGACAACATCTGATAAAATACCTGAGCACCAACCCACAAAAGAAGCGATCCAAATAAACGGCTTTCATTTTTATTTTCCCAGTTCTGTAGCCCTTACCTAGGATTTACGCTGGTAAACATTATGCTGACCTCATTTCTGAGCCTAAAGGTCCATCAGAGTTTTACACTGCAATGACAATTGCCTGTTAAGCACGATACCCGTCTGAATTTCCAACACAGGAGACAGCCTTTGCTCTACATGCTACATAAAGCGTGTGTTACAACCTACTGCTTAGCTGCTGCCTAAATTGCAGAAATAGGTGTCCCCTTCACTCTCCGCTCCCTTCTGAAGTGAGCAGACCCCCTTTCAGCACCCCAATGTTACTGAAAGAGAACAGATCCTTCATTTAGGGAAGCACAGTGACTGTTCCTGAATGAGAAACACTAGGGGAGATTAAAAAACACACAAAACATCCAAAACCAAAACCAGTCCCTACCCTCCATCTCAGATTGAGAACTCACGTGCAGAAGTCCAGGCACAGTCTGGCATTTAAGGAGCCTGTTCTGGGGCCTACAGCTAGAAACAAGAATTTCATTCCTGACCACAGGCATCCTAAACTCCTGTTAATGGGATTAGCCTTAAATTCTTCTAAAGAAACATCCTTTCCCTCCCTCTTGCCCTCCTCCCGTCTCCTTCTTCACTCCACCATCTCCCGGTGAGCCAGATGGCGACTCAAGCTTTTCCATCTGGTGGACTAAGCTGACACGCAGGAAGGAGGAGGGCACTCCACATAATGCCTTCAGAGGAGGTGGAGGGAGAACCAGCAGCTCTGGCCAATACTCTACAATTGCTCCCCTTGCTAGAGATGGACCAACAGCGAAACCGAAGTGAGTGGTGAAGCCAACAATACAAATAGGGAATACCTGCAAAGATATTTATAACATCCTTCTTCTACTGCTGCTTCCCTCACACTTTTGATAATGTATGCTGATTCATAACATATATATGATATCTAGGTTATATTTCCACAGCTGATATAAAGAGAAGGTTTAAAAACTCCAAGTCACTCTTTAAGTAATGCAATGATTTCAAAATCTCTCTCACCGAGAGATTAGGCTACAGAGATCGGAGTTAGCTAAAAAAGTGCAAAAATAGGAAGGGAAAATTTGCACACATAAATGTATATCCTTTTTTTGCTGCTGATATTTCAGACAACTCCAGGGATGCAATTCCACAAATTACTAAATGAGATTACCAAGTAATTATCCTGTGAGAAAGGCAAACATGATCCAATCACTACATTTATAAGAGGAATCTGCAAACCAACTTTCAGGCACTTAGGCAGAGTTTGCACATACCTGGAGCTTCCTTTTCTTCCTTGAGAGACTTCCCGTCCAGTCACTGATGCGTCGCATTCGGTTTTTTAATGTATCCTTCTTGGATGCATCCTCACTGAGAGGCTTGGACTTTCTGCATGGGAGTGTGTAGGAGGAGTAATGTGCAGGACTTCCCTGCTCTACCCTGGAGGGAACATCAATGTCTGAGGCAAATGAGACACGGTTGCTTAGGCTACCATGAGTGTCAATATACTCATCAGACAGCCTGATCCCAGGTGGAGGAGTGCTTTCCAAATTTGTATCCTTATAGAGATCTCGGAGCGAGGAAAGAGATGAACTTTGGTTGAAGGACTTCTTGTTGTCGCTTGCTGGGAAACTGGCATGAATGCTTGTATCTGGAGTGCTCCTGGTCAAATACGGACCATCCAACTCATTGATATCCCCTGCATTTCCCCAGAGAGAATCATACCATGAAGACTCAGAGCTGAGGGAGCTTCCTTTACTGGATCGAAGCCTTGAATCAGTAGGTGACAGACGATGGCTTGAAGAACAGTCTGCGCTGGAGTTCCTCCTGACGTCAAGCAGGTTATTTGGCTTAGATTCCAAAGCAGGCGAATACCTCAGCAACTGGACCGGGCCACTGGACTCCTCCGTCGGTACCTTGCTGTTGCTGCTGTTGTGGAACTCAACCCTCAAGCAACCGTCCAGCTTCCCCAGTGTTTTAATGAGAACTTTTGGACTCCTCCTGTCCTCTGATGGGGAGGTTGATGCAAGACTCTCATTCTTGCCATAGCAATTTAAAATGTGCCCATTGCATTCTCGAGAGGCAGTGTGATTACTTCCAGCTTGAAGGCCAATATAGTGGAAACCGTTCTCGGGCAAGAACACCATGTTATTTCCTTGGCAGTAGTCCCCTGAGGCATTTGTCCTGTGTTTGGCATGGGCATTGCTTTTAGAGACCTTCACCACAGTGTCACCAAGTCTAGATGAATAAGGCTGGCTGCTCTTGAAATGCGAAAGGCAGCTTCTGGCAAGGGATCTTGATTTGTAGTTTGAGCCACTGCTGGTATGTCCCCATCCATGCATAGAGCAAGACTTTTCATCTTTAGCATGAATGCTGCGAATTTTCAGAGAGCAAGGCTTCTGCTTGGCACCAGCTGTAGCAGCAGCATGATTTTTTGATCCCTGAAGACTGTACTGGCTTTCTGAATTCCCCATTTTCCACTAAATTAAGAAGAGTTTCATTAGAAACAATGGCTACAAGACAGAGTGAAAAGTAACAGACCATTTTTAACCTCTACACAGGAAAGTGCCTTTTTAAAAAATAGTATGAAATAATTGTTTGGAAAAAAAGCCATTAAATAGCCATTTGCAACATTAAATTCATAACTGAACTTATTTTAGGGACAGGCTAGGAAAGCCTATTCTCTGCATGGTTCATTACCCCTCTGTTTTAAAGCTGAAATCTAGCTCCATTGAAATCATGTCAACACCTTTCTCCACCCACACCCTTGGCAACATCCTTTTCTTATAGCTTACAAAATCTCTGGCTCCCAAGAACAATGGCATAATGAAAGGGAGACAGCAAGATAATCATAACTTAGATGTGAAGTGAACTGTACTTTCAGAGAAATCCCTTCTGCCAGGAGACAAGCCCACTGCAGTTTCAGCTTGACTGGTTTCTGTGCAACCAAGTGTTGCCTCAATAAACTGTTCAGCAAACCCCAACTCTGTGTTTAAATGGAGTCAATCCAGGAGAAAGGGAAAAAAAAAAAAACATGCCAGAAAACAGAAAACAAAAAAAACTTGGTTAGCAAATCTTCCATTACAGCATAAAGCTGCATTATGTTCATTCAGCATGGTGCAGTTCGATAGTTCACTTAGTAAAACGCTCTTCAGCTATTTACTGAATTCACGGTGAATTGCACACACTGGAGCAGTGAAATTACCCCAGTGAGATGACTGACAATTTTGGACCTACATAAAGTGTACCCCAAAGTAAAACAAGATCGATCTGTTCTTCTTGTTACTTGGAGTGAATCTCCACTGTTTGTAATTTACAGAAACAACATCAAAGCACTTTTTCCATCAGCACTATGCTTCTTTGCACGTTGGATCTCAGATTATCACTCTTAGGAGAATTCACTGCAGCCTCATTAAAATTTTGTCAAAATAAGCCATCGTGAAAGCATAATCTTATCTTCTAGAGTTTGTATATATTTTAACATCCCTGCTTCTAGCCCTTCACTCTTTTAGATGAGAAGTAGCATAAAATGAAGAGCAAACCTGTAGGATGACTCTTAAACACAGGCACAGTTAGCAGTTAGCACGCTCTGCATTGTCTTCGTGGCCAGCCACTACACTTGCCAAAACCAGGATGGAGTTGCATGCAGTCTTCCTAGAAAACACCAAAAACACAAAAAGGGCTCTCAGTCAAACAGAACTTACACTTTACTCCAGCTGTAAGAAAAATGAACACCAAAAAAAACCCAGACAGAAGTTACAAGTGGACAAGAGAGGTCTGGTTAAGGGGATTCCTGGACTTCAGACATACATTTTCATAGACGTACTTTAAAAACAGACATTAAATTAATACAATTAAGCCACTGTTTGGGTAAGTATTTTATTTTCTATTTCTGTCCTTCTCCCCTCTCACTGACAAGTTAGGGTAAACTTTGAGCCCCCTCCAGTTTTCTTTTTGGAAGACCAATTACAGATGGCAGGACTGCGCAGTGATCCATTACAACGTGGACCAAACTGGTCACAGCGATGTCCCGCAGCATCTGTTTATCCTTCCCCGTGCCTGGATTCCAACTATGACCCTTGCAGTGAAAGGCCACCGCACAATTCACTCCACCAACCACCCTGCAACCTCCTTGTTTAGGTCTGTTCCGATTTCAACTTAAATCTGCCAGTAAAAAAAAGAAAAAGGCAGCACCAAGCGCTGCACACACCCAAAGGCAACAAGACCTAAGTTCTTCCTGACCATCTGAACACATCGGCTCCTCACTTGGTACACAAAGGCTGCAACTCACACTAAAAGAACAGGAGCTGAATTCCACACAACACACCAGCAGTTTAGGAATTGAAACACTCGGTAGGAAAGAAGTTGTACAAGATCTTAGGCTCATGTTTTGGAACATATGTTTTAGCTAGAAACTCTTCTTAAGATGCTACCCCCAAGAAATATTCTTTTCTGCATAAATCCAGTGGTGACTGCGCACAATTCTCAATTAAATAACTACTTGATTTGAGCATGCAAATTTTTGCTCTTTTTGGCTCCTTTTGTGGCTATTTACTGTATAAGGACCTTGAAGATATTTAAAGGAATTCATTGGTAACCTAAGTATTTTGCTAACCTTACCAAAGACAAAGGTGAAGTTTGCAAACTAGAAGTAAAAACAGTCTCAATGGAAGCCTAGAAAAAGGTTAACAAATAAATGACTTAGAAGACATATCTTTTCAGATCATGCTAAAGATGTCACAGAACTATAAACACAAATTCATATCACGAAGATAATTGATAAAACTGATAAGACACAGAAATTTCATCTTACACACACACAAAATTAAATCTGTTTAACTTGCTTATTCTCTGTACCAATTTGGAAGGTTGCAATTTAGGACACCCTTACAGGCTTGATTTTCCTATGCTGTAAGTGCACCCATTTATGTAAACAGTTTGAAAAAACTGTTTGAAAAAACTGTTTGGAAAAAAAAGGACTTTCTATTCAAGGTAAACAGAAGACAGCAAACAATCTTCCTGAGCTCCAAGCTGCTGAACAGATCGCGAACCCCCAGCAAAACTGACTTCCTCGATCCAGAAGGCGCAGACCACAAACAAGCAATGAGTTTACATTCAGAATTCTTCATCTGGGAGCAGAAAGTACATTCAACAAGGGGGCTTTGAAAGGCTTATATCTATTCATAGGGGAACACTGAACCCAATTTGTCTAAAGAAACAGGCAAAAAGACCATCTGGTCTCCATAGTGATTGTGCAATGGTTAGGTAATCCCTTTAACAGAGTAGGTAGCGAGCAAGCTGCTGTCATGAACCTCAGAAGATCGACGTTCAATTCGTCAAGGCTGGAGCTGCTGCTGCCAAGGGTCCATTGTACGTGTCTGATCCAATACACAGGTCACATAATGGGTGAACGAATAAATTTATCTGGGGGTACAATGTCTACAAAACAGTGTCTCAGTCTGCGCAGGAATCAGTCAGCAGTACAACAGAACAGTCAATAAATCCCAGAGAAATGGCCCCGAGGGATTTTTTTCTCAGCATCCCGGCCATCCAGAAAGCTACGGCAGGCTAAACATTCCCGCACGCTGTGATAACCAATGGGGGCATCTGTGAGGCTGCACAAAGACCCTCACATGCCTGAAAATCAGCTGTGATGCCTTTCTCTTGCCTCACACTTGTGGGGAGCAGTTTTCTTTCTGCTAATTGCAATGGGGGTGGGGAGCGGAGCGAGTGGGCTTGCGCCCAAAGGCAGCATGACGGCGGGGCAGGGGGCTCATCGTGGACAAGCTCTGGCTGCCCTGGCTCCAAACATTCACACCTTTTACACTGTTTGAACCCGGGAAGCACTGGAAATTACAGTGCAGGGGACAGAGTTCAGCTTCCCCTATATTTCTCACAGCAACCTACCACCGCAGAAGACAACGTGCTTTTCTCTCTTACTATGCGGAGGGATGAATGCTTCTTGTGAGCAAAACCAGTTTCTATGAATATTTTCTGCAATTATAAACAGTATATTTAGAAAGCAGCTCACTGCGCCTGAAGATGTCTATTAAGAGTTTATTTGCTTTCAATTATACCCACATTCCCTAAAAAAGAAGTTTTTAATCTTCACCCTGGTTCCCCTTGACACATTCACAAAACACAGCTATGCAAACATACTAATCCGGGAACCCCACCATCCCCACCACACCCAATAATTAACGCAAATCATAACCCCAGAGCTAAAAACGTATTTCCCCACCTTTAGGCTTCTCCACATAAAGTTCCCCTAGACATTTTTGGCTCCAAAAAACAAACACACGAGCTCAGGAGCCATTCGGGAGAAGTGCCTGCCACCTATATTCCCTCATTAATATCACAGCAGCCAGACTGCTTTATAAATGCTGGAGGGGGAAAAAAGCCTTAAAATTAAGGTGCTCTGCAATTGCATGGGTGCTTTCCTCCCCACTCTTAATCTCTTAAAATAAAGGTTTACGAAGCTTGACTCACTAACCACATTGCAAGTAAAACTGAACCATAACAATAATATCCTAGTATTGGGTTTGCGTATGAGAGACAAGAAGGTGGTTTTCTATTATGAATTAGTGGGAGATCTGAGTCAAGGGTGACAGGCTTATACACTGGTCTTATCTGCTGCAGCAGGAACATACCCCAAACATACTTCTAGTACAGTCACACTAGCCAAGCTGAGACTCCCTAAAACTACAGGTCAGAAAATGGCAAGCTCCAGATTGACGGGAGGTGAGCACAAAGCCTTAGGGAGCCTGAATGCTCCACAAGCACAGTTAGCATCAGACAGTGGCCATAAACCAATTACAAAAAAGCAAGAGATTGTGGTAGTATCTTCCCAGGGAGGCTCAGCAGATTTCCCTGACCGGGACTGACAATCTCACCACTCAGGATGTCATACGAGCTCAACTAATGTCAGCCCTAGCAATGTTAAGCTTCAGGTTGGATCACAAAGTTACCCTCATGAGACATGCACCGAAGCTCTCTCTTTGATGTATTTTGGTGCCTTTATTCCTACAGGTGGCTGGTGACAATGAACCTTCACTGGTAGATGTATAATGATCTAAAAAACATTTAATCTCTGCCGAAGCTTCCCCAAAAATCTATTGATGAGGTGCAGGGAAGTCAATTCTCACTTCACTAAACACAGCATCAGTGCAAGACCAGCAACAACAGCAAAAGAACAGTAGGGATTGGTCCAGATGAGGAAATCATCCCATCAAATTAGCACCATTGAGTGAGAACTCATTAAGAAATGTGGGAACTCATGAGTGTTTTCAGCATTACCAGGAACAATAACTCTTTATGCACTGCAGAAGAACTTAAATTTAAAACCTCCTGCCTTTAACATGAAAAAGGTTTTTAAAAGAAGAGCTAAATTAAGAGCTGGAAAACAGGTAAGAGCTAGAGCTAACTGCCTCAATTCTAAAAAATAAGAGCCTACATCTTTTCAGTTCTTTACAATGACACACCAGGACACAGTTTAAGCTTTCTAAAAAGACCTTTCTTTGAGGAAAGGACAGAAAATTATTCAAGAAAGAAATAAGGTAACCGAGTGTTTTTATTCTTACTTGTAGCCTAAACAGCAACCATGTGTCACAACCTCTTCAGACTTTTTTCATAAGCAGGAGGATTATTACCTGCACCTGTCTGGTACCTTTTGAGAGGGCATTGGACCAATTCTCAAGGACCTGTCACCAGGCACAGTCGCTCACAGCCATCCATATTGCTATAAACATCTATAAACTTTCTTATAAAGAAAGGCTGAGGAACTTGGGTCTTTTTAGTCTGGAGAAGACTGAAGGGGGATCTGATCAATGCTTACAAATACTTAAAGGGTGGGTGTCAAGAGGATGGAGCCAGTCTTTTTTCAGTGGTGCCCATGACACGACAAGAGGAAATGGGCATGAACTTGAACATAAGAAGTTCCATCTAAACATGAGGAAGAACTTCTTTAAGTGCTGCAGAGCCCTGGAACAGGCTGCCCAGGGAGGTGTTGGAGTCTCCATCTCTGGAGACGTTCAAAGTCCTCCTGGACATGTTCCTGTGCAACCTGCTCTAGGTGGACTTGTGCTGGCAGGGGGGTTGGACCAGATGATCTCCAGAGGTCCCTTCCAACCCCATATCATGCTGTGATTCTGTCTGCCAAAGACAGAGCCTCAACTCACTTTGTTGTGTTATAAATATTTATACAAAAGCTCTTTATATGCAAAGGGCAGAGTATATCCCATCAACTACTCTCTAGAAACAAAGCAAGGGAGTCACGTCTGCTTTCTGCTGTGTTTGGAAACCATATTTCCAGAAGGGCAGGCAGGAACTCCCGGCTACAGAGTGGGACCGTGACAGCCACCTCCAGACTGTGCAGGGTGGGGTGGGAAGGTGCAGGGGGAAGCAGGGGGGGACAGTAGAGAAGGCAACCCTGGGGTCTTTACACAGGCGGCTGCTCTGAGCGCGTGGTTCGTAAGAGCACCACAGGAGACCGTCATCAGGATTAGTGGAGCTGGAATAATGGAGAATCTGAAAGTATTTCAGAGCAATAAAAAATGAAACACAAAGCTCCCATATGAAATGACTAATTTGTTTTCTTTTAATGGCAGATCTAGTTAGAAATGTTGCGGGCTTTGATGTACAGCAACTATATTAGTGGGGTTTTGCATCAGGAAAAGCTTTTTTGGTGGGTTTTTGTTAATTGACCTATTTTTTTTCTTTCAAACTACTTTTACACTCTCTTCCACCTAATGGTTAAAATGTCATCCATTTTAAATGGCTTACAAAGTCTTAGAATTGTATACAACTATCTTTCAGATACTAATGCGTTCATAAGTTTTGCAAAGAATCGGTGTGCTTGGTAAATTCTTACAGGGGTACAGAATCACAGGTTTGAAGTTTTAATTAACTTTTAATCTAGTTTGGGTTTTACTATGAAAGTAATACAGAATGCTAGAATGTGAACCTGCCCTCACCTTCCTGTATGGCTGCGTATGGACGGATACATGAAATTAATGAGGGAGGCAGGTTAGCACAACACTGTAGCTGGATTAAATGTAGAGTTACTTACTGGAAACAATTTACTGTGTTTTTTAGAACTACGCACGTTGGTCACATGCTTCCACAAATCAGAAGCAGATTTCTTATTCCTGCAATCTCAATCACATTCCTATTATAAAAATATACCGTAATAATTATACCATGGTATTCTTGGCAGGATATTTTGCATTATATACCACTGTATTCAAAGAATGAATAACCAAAACACCACAAGTATGTCTTTCTTTAAAAAAAAAAAAAAAAAAGGACTATTTTGCCTTAAAAATCAAATTTGAAACCAGAATTCCTCACTCACTCACTCACAGCCTCCTGTATTAGGAACTGTTTGGTAGCTCACAGATCAAATTAAACCCAATAGCTTTTCTCATTAAACATAAGTAGTCATTATTACTGCAAACACTTCTATTCATGCTGTGAATCATACCTACATTGCATATAGGCTTCTAATTTCACAGTTGAACCAAGAAGGGGACAATCTCCTTTCCTGGTTCCTCCTCTTAAAATAACATTAATCCAGCAGGTCTACACTGTGTCACAGATATGTCGCATAAGAATTGCGCATCCTGTACCTGGGACATGATTCCTTCTTTGACTCAACTCATTCTTCTGGGTCCAAGACATTGGCTGCCTAATTACATTATGCTTTATAGCTTTCAAGTTAGCTCAATATGGAAGGTTGAGTCAAGCCTGAAGATCCTTATCATATTACACCAGTGCTGATACAATCTAAATCTCCAGAGACTTATTTTTCTTTGGCAGGAAAAACAAATTTCACCATTTGTAAATGTTATTGAATTTATACACAATGGCTAAAGTGCACATCCATTTAAATAAAAGCCATTAAGCTTGTTAAAAAAACCCAGGAATGCCAACTCACATCTTGGCTTAATGCAGTAGCTGCAGTAGTTAAAGAGTTGATATGTCAGAGGATCTATTTCCTGCCCTCGAAGGGGAAATGAACTCAGCGATCTGAAAGGTCTTTTCTTCTCCACGTACTCTGGTTGTAAGCATACTGGCAGGTCCTGATGCAGATTAACACGGTGCTTTCAAGGGATTTCAAGGCCTGGGGCCTGGAGCAGGGAGGACGGCGCGCACCTGAAAGGAGCCGAGGCCCTCAAAGCAGGGAGCCTTGGCTCCAGCCTCAATGCCTGCCTTGGGCTGTGGAGTAACAACACTTCAGGGACCAAGCTCAGGTCTGCAGACCTCCTGCCTGGGCTTAGATAAACTCCTGAAGAGGTCTCTGCCTCAGTCCTCCTTACTCACAATAACAACACGAGGGGAGACTGGGGCCTTCTGGTCAAACTGGGATTCCCAAATCCTCACCTGCTCTTCTCCTCTCTTGTCCACTTCAGTAGGAACCAGCTCATGCTATCAAATGCAACTATAATCAGCAGGCAACACTAGGATACTCTTTCACATGTACCCACCCAAAACTGTAGGTACCAAAATATCAGTGTTGGAGAGGGTAGGAGAAATGCTATTTTTGGATTAAGAGGCAGTTTACTACACCATGCCCTGAGCAACCCTGCAGACCAGCAGCAAAGAGGAGCAATCTCAGACAGGAACATTAACCCATTCTGTCCTCGAAAGACCCTTTTTAGTGTGACATCTTCCAAGTCTATTGGACCAACTCTTAGCCTATTGCAACAGAGAAAAGTTCCAGCTGCAACCAGTAGGAACACAGTGCTTCAGGCTGAGGACTCCCTGCCTGTCACCTATTACACAGCCTCCTCCACAGGTGGGATGGGAAACCACGCTGCATTTGGAATGGTCTTTTCTACTTCTTGGTTTACCGATTCATAAACACCTGAGGGTGTCAATTCCAAAGTAAATGCTTTCCCACCTTCGGCCCTGGGACTTCCTGAAGGGGACAGAGGGTCTGGGAGACACTCGAAGTAAATTTGAGACACCGTCTCTTGGAAAATTAAAAGCCGATCTTGATTTTTGCATGCTAAGAGCCCTACAGCAGTAACAAAGCTTAGGGCTTCCTTTCCTGTACCCCTGTAGTGCCAGCATGTCACTCGCATATTAAAAGAATAAAGTAGTACACTGAGGATTAGGTTTCCCCACTAAAACACTTGCTTTGCAGCTTCAGAGCTACATAGCGCCCTATTCAGAGAGTCCTCTCTTCCACAGTATGTGGATACCCCTTTTCCTTCTGAAGGTAAGCAGCTAAAAAAACATTTCCCTCCCTTACCTCTAAGTAGCAATTTGCTATACATTGTATACTGTTATCAAATCATCCACCCTAAAGGAGAAGAAAGGCATGATTTCCAGAATGAAGAATGAAGTCACCAGTGTACAAAATTAACTCCATGACCACATCAGCAACAAGCATAAACAAAGTAGCAAACTTTGGTTACATTGCACAAGCAATTAATCACCCCTCTCTTAAAAAAAAAAAAAAAAAAAGGCGGCGGGGGGGAGAGGGCAGAGGCACTTCTCCATTTCTTGGGCATTTCCCTCTTTTTTATGTCTTCTGTGCCAATGAACATAGCATTTTCACAAATTGTGTACAGTTACATATTAAAAAACTACTTAGTGTTGAAAAATTGACATAGAAAAATCAAAATCTGTGCAGGACCTCTCTCTGCCAGATGCAGAAGCTCTGGTTTTCTGCACCACCCCTGTTCAGTGGTAGCGTAGCACTGACTGAAACTTTTTCCTCTAACACTTCACAAACATATAAGCCTTGCTTGGGTACACTGTCTATCGATTGCAAGTTACTCTAAGAATTAGTGAGAATAGACAGAATAATAAAAAAGGAAAGATTCAGAGGGATTATTAATCATATTGTATCAGGAGAGTCACTTAAATGTTGCAGAAACTGTAGCACTCTCAAATATACTTTCTCATACTTCCCCTTAAAAAAAGTAATCCAGTCCAGTCGTAGCAGAGCTGTAAAATGATCCTGGTGGTGGTTTATTTAGCAATCCAGGCAATTGAGTTTGACAGATGACCACCGAGAACTGTTTTCTGGAGGAAAACCATTCATCTTGGTCGCAGCCGGCGATAGCAGAAGCAGCGCAGGGGCTGCAAGCCCTGGCACTGCAGCAGCCCGCTCTGCCCTCCGCTTTCAAAAGGCTTCCCAAGTCTCTCCCTGCTTTTCCTTCAGTTCTCTGGGTCTGGCTGGCAGCCGGCAAGCAGAGGACCACGGTCCCCTGGCAGCTTCCTCCCCAGCTCAAGCCCCCCTTCTCCATCCCGCTTACCTTCCCCGAGGAGCTGGCTTCAGCCTCTTGGTCCCACAGCTGTCCCAGCTCTGCTGGGGACACGCAGACACGCAGACATACGGACTCTCCCCGCCCTGGGCACGCCAGGAAACTGTGCCTAACACTTCAAAACGCTCAGCCGTTAGGAACTAAAAACAGATCCTGCGCGAGGCTGGATGTATTTTTGTCTGCAGGCTACACACCCTCCTCCCGTTCAATTTTTTCCATTGGTGGAACAGCATGATGCAGACTTAACCAGAGGGTGGTTTTCCACGGGCCGCCTGAAACGATTACGCGGGCCAGCCCGCCACGATGCCGGGCAGCCGCCGGGGAATACGCCGTGACTGGGCTCTTGTCTGACCCCGCATTCCTCAGCCGCCCGGCTGCTTCCACAGGAAAGCTGCGAGGAAAGCTGCCGAGCCGGGAGGGCTTTGCTTGCCTGGAGGTAGCTCCAGGGTCTTTTTCAGGGTGTGTTGGGTTTTTTCCTCCCCCTCAGCTTATTTCTCCTTTTGGTTTTTTTTTATTTATTTTTTTGCTAGGAAGGACATTTCTTGACATCCCTGTGTGAGACATCCTGGCAAAAACGTAACTTCCCAAACCACAGCGGGAATGTTGTAGTCATGAAAACCCTCTCTCTTAAGAGCGGCTCTCGGTCGCCTTTAACGACCCTGCACAAGGGCATCACGTATGCAACAGCAAACTCTGGCCCTCTCTTCCTCGCTGCTTTCTTTTGTCATCCTTTTTATGCTATCCTATGGAGAGAATTAGTTGGTTTTTAACAAGTGTCCTCAGATGAAACGTGTCTCTTCAGATGCAAATGACAACTCCGAATTTCAATATAGAGAGTCGGGCTGTTAAATCTGTAGTTAGGCGAACGAACAATTGCTTTATTATCAGAAAAGCTCAACACTTCGTTGATTGCAGCAACAGTTGGTGAACACACTCAGCCAAAACCAAGGCATTTATTCAAATATTCTAATAAAATTGCAGGGTCACATTCAAGTGCCAAGAGTGAAAATACAGCCAAGTTACACTGCATATGACATATTCAATTGAAAAGAAACACATGAACACTATAATAGAAATCATTAGTAACTCATAAAAGCCCCAAATCAATACTTATGTCCATAAAAATGAACTAGTGATTTGCATGGTAACATAGGAATTGCCACCTAAAAGTGGACCTCCCTTTCACTGTGTTCACTGTCCTGTCCCATTACAGAGTAAACTCCAGAACCCAACAGCTTTGGAGTAATTTGGAACAAAATTCTATTTCATCTCCAAAGCCCAGTTATAATTAACTCCTCCACTGGAAAACAACGACTTAAATCTTTTCTAAAACTTTACAGGTTGACAATATTAGCACTGAATATGCTTTCTTCATGATGCCAAAGGTCAACTCCTTCTTTGAATTCTACTGAACTTAATTAAGTTTCCCATAAGCAAGTTCCACAAGTTAGTTTTTGTAAAACCTAACAGAACAGTACATGACTTATGTCCATACTCCTAATTCTACACCTGAATATATGTCTGGGGACTTCACATCTGCTTGTTCTGGTAACAGCTTTGCTCTCTGTGAAAAGCAGACTATTTTCTTTTTCCTGTTCCCAGTACAGTTATATTCTCTTCACTTAGCCTTGCTGTGGTCCAACTATTGTACTTACAGACCAGATCCAAGTCCTGCGACTAATGTGAAAGCAATGACAGCTCACAAGTCAAAGCACCAGGTCTCTCTCAGGAGCAATACTTGGCCTCTGGTCCCACCCCGCTTCTCACACAGAGTACTATATTTCCCCCACGAGTCCACATCCTAGTTGATTAAATACCATGTTCAAATGATTCCTTAGGTAAGGTTAGACTCCAACCAGCCCAGAAGCCTTTCATCAGCACCTATCTTCTTGAATTTATCTTTCTTAAAGGCGAATGTTCAGAAGTATAAACACTATTCCCAAAGATGCCTCTCCAGCACCCTGCTCAATAATAGTAATTCTTCCCCAACTCAATGAAAAATACCTAGACTGACATAACCTAGGACCCAGCTGAATCACATTAGTGCCTCACAATCTTCCAGCAACGGATAATAAAGCTGTCTATTGCCTTTCTCTTTCATTTTCAGAGGGTGACTCCCAAATGTCAGCAGGCATTCTTGCTATTAGCGCAAAGCACTCAACCCTGTACTTTCTCCTTCTACAAGTTCACCACATTTTATCATTCCAGTCCTAGGGGTCAGTCAGCTATTTACTATATTATTTCTAATCTATCTATGTACTTGGATCTCCCACTCTTTATCAGCCAGTTTCATCAACACATTCCCACTCTTTGTGACAAGCCAACCAACACTCATTAAGTTTGGTCTCAAGACTGCAGTTGATACCCCCCAGGTTCTTTTATTTTTGCTTCCACCTCTAGCATACTTAACCGATTACTTTTAGCACACTGACAGAATGCTTTTCTGACTTCTACTTGATTTACATGGAGCATTAACATCTTCCATCTCAGGGCTGTTGCAATTGCCTGCCCCTGACCATGGGGCCTCCTCCTGCCTTGCTCCTTAAGGAGTAGGCAGGACTGGCTGACAGTGCTTTGGTACAGTCTAGCTCATGGCTCCTTCATTCCACCCCCAAAACTGAGTATCTACCTCCACCTCATCCCCCTTTTCTCACCCACTGCCTTGCCATTATCAACCTGGGACAACCCGATAATGAAATATTCTCTGGAGATCAACAAGAAGTAGGCAAGGCCCACACTGAACACAATAGATTAATCTCTTATTACTATGTGAAGTATTTATGTGCCTCACAGTCTTCCACAAACAACATTGCTGGGAAAGAGAAGGGTGTCATTATCCTCATTTTCTAGAGAACTGCTAGGTCACATAGGAAATTAAAGGGTTTTTCAATCCAGCAAGAGGAAGCTCTGTAACTTGTGTTAATGCATGTCTCTGATAGCTTAATGGCTCTCAACATCTCTGTTTTGCAGTAAAAACAAACTGTAGTTTGTGCAGAGAAGTCCGTAATAGAATTAAAACCAGAAGTTGTGCCTTGTATGGCAGGTTGGCTATATAAACACTCTAGATTAAAAAGATGTTATGAAGGCTGTGTGTTAAACATGTTCTATGGAATGTTTTAAAGCCAAGGATTTTTATTTGTAGATGGAGATACGTGAATTTCCAAAATTAAAGACAGATATTTTAACTTACGTTTAACAGTACTTTTACACTACAAAAATGTTTAGATTTTACTTTGAAAGTGCTAAGACATCCCATTGTCACCACCGTTTTGTTTTCTAAGCAATGGAAATCACTAAGAAAAGCACAGAAAATGCACACAACCCCAGCATTCATGATAAGAAGATGACACACCTTCTTCCCTGAAGTCAGCCCACTTTTATAAACATATGCCACCCCTACAAAATATTGTTGTCCTAGACACAGTCCAGTCTATTTCTGAAAGGCCAGTTCTCTGCTTTTCTTCTTGCCCTCTCCTGCCTGTCTCACCTGACAGTGATACAGCTGAGCTATGTTAAAATCCCTGGTCTACAAGGTCCCTTGGCCAAAGCTCAACAGAAGATCACTGGAAGGACATGTGTGGAGAGATGCTGGTATCTCGCTGATCACAGCTACACAGACTGGCAAATGTGTACAGAGAATTCCCACAAAATCCAAAACACATTCCTGTATTCTCCAGAACAGAGTATGTGTAGAAATTTACGAACTCTGAAGTAGGAAATTGAGTTTCTCAAATCAGAAACTTCTATCAGAGCTCTCAGAAAGCAGGGAAATTGTGCTACACTAAGTTTGGCCAAGCTGCTGAAAAATAATTACACATTATTGTCAACAAGATAATAACCAGAGATGAGTTTAGAAGCCTTGATGATTTCATGACTAAAACATCTGAATCACGCAATATTTGCTAAATAAATATTCTCATTAAACTGTACCCAAGGTCTGTCCTTGGTGTCTTTGGCCCTGGAAAGGAACTGCACAAGAAAGGCAACGGTCTCCCATTCAGCCAGCAGTGAATGGAAGCCTTATACTATGTTAAATTCCTCTAGAAGTTGTCAATTTAATTGCTGAGAACTTCTTACCTTTCTGCAAACCAGTGCTCACCCACTCGGCCTCCTGGTCTCATCTCCAAATGTTTATCAGATGGATAACAACAAAAATAATTGAGGTCATTCATTACTTAATTCTGATTCAGAGGAGTTTGGGAAAAGAGTAAACAGGAGCCTATGTGCTAGAATGTTCCTTCTCACCAGAGCTCACAGACCCCAGCCAGCCATGTCACTTACTGAATGACAGCATGAACACAAGTCAAACAGCTCTGGCTATAGGTCAGACGTTAAGCAATGAAAAATGCTGCAGATTAGCACAACTGTATATCCTCAGCTATCACTGTGACTTACAGTGCCCTAAATGGCTACTACCTTCCTGTCAGAGGCTCCTGTTCTCCTGTAAAACACTGTAATACAAGAGACCAAAAGGATGCTCTCCATCCCCACCTCCCTGTGGAGCCAGCGTGCCCCTTCCCAGCTCAGCAGAGGAGAAGGGCCGCTGTCCATGCACTCTCCACAGGCATCTTGTGCTCCTCTCAAGTGGGTTTTCCCACCATCCAAAACAGGGAGCACCCACTGACGCTTAAGGCATGCAATAAACCTCACCTGATGTTTAAAGCAAGATGAAATTTATCTTTTATTTTGATGTTGCTTGGTTCTTTAGCACTGCTGTAGACATGGGTTTACTATTTGTGGGTAGGATCTATTTTCACGTGACATAGAGAATAGTTGGGCAAAGTGCCTCTGGTTACTGTCTTATTAATTTAAGTAAAATTAAACAAAGAAAGATAAAGCATGATCATGTGATGGCAGAGCATGTGGCAGCAGCATTACTGAAAAATGGGAAATCAATTAGGAGAGAAGAAGAGATGAACTATGCAGCAAACTCATCTCCTCAACGTAGATGACTGAGCACATTGGATGGGAGCAGCCCCTACTGCACTGGGTCTGGCTGGCTCGGAGTTGGTTTTCTTAAGAGCAGCCCCTACGGTGCTGTGTTTGGGATTTATGACCAAAACAGTGTTGATAGCACACCAATGTTTTAGCTGTTGCTGAACAGTGGTTGGCACAGCACCAAGGTTTTCTCCATTTCTCGCTCTGCCCCACCAGCGAGTAGGCTGGGGTGGGCAAGAGGCTGGGAGGGGACACAGCCGGGACAGCTGACCCCAGCACACCAAAGGGATGTCACACGCCATGTGTCATGCTCAGCAATAAAAATGGGAGGTTGTTCTGCTAGGGCTGCTGTGGTGACATCTGAGACCAACAATGCCCTCACAAGAGTTAACATCTGAGACCAAGGTGGCCCTCAGAAGTGGTGATAGCTACCGCTACAGAGGCTCTCACCCCACACAGCCTCAGAGGTTCACACTTTTTAATTTTCTTTTTACTCCAGAACTAACAATAAAAGCATCATTTTTGAAAAACAAAGTGAGAGAGAACTAGTGATTCACACGATCAAGGTGGGAAGTCCTTCTGAGCAGCATTTGCTACTTTCTGTATCACTAGAGCAGCACTGAGGCATCTTTTCTTACAATCACACTACTTCAGTGGTACACTTTTTCAATACACAATGGGCAGTAATAAATTTAAATTTTACTTAACTGGGTAACTGTATCATCTGAGTTGTAATTAAAATTTTTTCTACTACAAGACATACGTGCAAAAATGCTCTCAATTTAGGACTGCTACTTCGCAGGAAAAAAAAAATCTAAAACTTGGACAAATATGATAAAAATAAGAGTGGAAATAGGAACACATTAGGTTAAAAAAAAAAAGGAGAACCAAAGCCTTCACACATGCTGCTAAAAAAAAGCACATCTATTAAACATGTAAAAATATTTGAAGGTGGAGTCATTTGTCACAAGAATATACTAGGAGATCTTACAACATAAATATTTATAAAGCACAGATGTTATTTCACATTGCATTACTACCATAGCTTGTTCCATTAACTGATCCAACAGACCAGCTAATTGCTTGTGCAAGATTGACTATTTGCTATCACCCATTCAAGTCAGAAGCGCAAACAGTTGCCGGAGGGGGCAGGGAAGCTTTAAGGGACTGTTTTCTAACCGTAATGGTTATTTCAAATGCATTACATAATTTTTCATTATAACAGTGATCATTTCATCAATTAAGTTAGAAAAATCTGGAGACATAAGTAAACATTACAGAAGGATAAGTATGGCAAAGTTTCTAAGAAAATTATGTCAAATTGGTGTTTGCTTCAATAGCATGCACCAAAAGGCATATAAAATAGATCTTGTCGCCTAATGAATTTTAACTAAAGTAGTCCTGTGTATGCATATGATTTTACAGCAAGTTTCAAGACATGAATGTTTCACCCAAAGTTTTAGATTCTAGGGTTATGTGAGTATATGGCAAATTCTGCTTCACAATACCTCTAATCCTTCTGTTTGTAGACAAGCACTTCAAAATGTAAAACAAGGAATGAACACAACAGAAGGAATATTAAAAAAGTCAAATTTTTGAGGGTTTGGGTTCTTTATTTGTTTGCCTTCTATTTTTTAAGTCTTGGTTGTGGTTTCTCATTCTAGCTGGCTGGCAAACCTACCAAAAGTGGTAAATGGCAGTACTAGGAACTTATTACACTATCATTAAATTAGCTAAAAGTAATACTGGAGTAGAAAAGCTAGAAGTCTGGCTAACATGTGTTGATTACACCCGCACACACCGCCTGAACGGAGGGACGCACAAACCCTGTAAGAGGCTGCAAAGCTATTTGCCTGAAGCAGAGCAAACAACGAGAACAAGTTCAACATCTGCCAGGGTGTCCAACTGCTCACAACCATTTTTCTGGTCAGAGGGGGCATTGTTTAAGTTGACAGGTTCCTAATGGTCTGAATTATTTAGCAATTCTCAAAAGACTCTTTCTACTCATTAAAGGCGAAAATGCAAACCACGGCAGCCAGGGTTCCCTTGCTCCCCAGGAGCCGATCATGCTAATTGAGGAGAACATCACAATGTGTCCCATTTTAATCACATGAGTTAAGTAGGCAAGAGCCTTCTATTATCCCCACCATACAATGAAAGACGGAGGGCGCCGGCTTCCTCAAGGCTACACACCCCAGTGTATCGTCTCAACATTTTTTAAAAAAAATTCACTTTAAACAAAGAGGACATATGTCGCTGATAAGCACTGCACCTACCAAACGAAGTAAACAAATAAATTATATTAAAGAGACATTTGAAACACGCTCTTTCAAGGCTGAATGCTAAGTGAGCAACAGTAAGCATCTCAACATATGGGAAGGGGGAGGCAATATAGCTATTGATTTTTTTTTCTTCTCATCTGCTATATGATAGATGACAGGAATAAACAAACTAACATAGCAGCACTAGAGGTTACACACAAATTACATTCATACTTAAAGAGACAATTCAAAGATATTCCCACACCTAATAACTACAGAAATGATGGGGAATGCTACTATTAAAGAAGCCAAATAACAGCAGTTTTACATATGATGGATTATTTCTCAGTCACTTCTCTTAACAGTAATCAAACATGTTCTGCGGCAGTAATTATCTCCCGTAATCCTAGCCTTCCTGAACATGGGAAAAATACACAACACTCTTACAATCAACAGGATTGTCTTATTTTCCTCACAGCATCAGGAGACATCTAAAATTTGGAATCCTTTCAAAACTGTAACGCCTGAACAGAGTTCCTCACCTAAACTTTGTAAGGAATGTTAATGTAGTAATTGCAAATGCCTGCAATAGACCTCTATTACCAAAACACAGACCATGTGTGAGAAGAAAGAGATATACAAATGCATTCAAAGGCTACAAAGGAAGACATGTAAATATTTAGTAGATTACTATATGGAACATAATGCTACAGGGAGTTTCCAGTTTGATGGAAGTATAAATGGAAGGAGAAGACTTCAAAATTAATATTATTAGTTCTGTTCTTAAGCAACCACAAAACCCAGCAAAAATAAATTACCTTAGTGCATATAATAGGAGTTTGGGAAATTCCTTTCCCATTCCATAAAAAGATGGTACAGAGATAAGCCTTTCCATTAACATGAACAAAAAGTAAGCCACCAGTTTACATAGAAAAAAAATCTATATTTTGTCATCTGCATATAAACATTTCCAGAAGCAGAAGATTAAGTCAGTGAGCTAAATGGAAAGACATAAAATATTTTGCCGGCATGACATTGTGAATAAATAACTAAAAGCCCAAAAAAGCAAAGAGACAACACGATGCTGGCCTATTCAGCCATAAAATTCATTTCCAATAACCACATTTCAGCATGCAGCTTAGATCATATGTAGCATTTTCCTGTTTCGGAGCATGCAAGATTGATTATTACGGGCTCAATTGTCCCATACACAGGCAAACAACATGTAAGGAATAATTAAATCAGCAAAATTCCCCCCACTGAGCCTCCTACACATGCTTACACTCAGGCAAGGGAGAGGTGGGGTCCCTCCCGAGAAACAAAAGCATAGGATTATGTGAGAAGCCCAAGACCATCTGCACAAAGTCATGTGGCCAGGGATTTCCTCTTCCCCTTGCTGTGCACAGGGCATCCTTTCCCACTTCCAGTCTGAGCTGTGGGGAGGGCAGCAGAGCCAGGCTTTAGTTCCCAGCTCAGGGACAAAAAGGAATCAGGGACCAGGGGTTTCCGAGGTCCTCTTTGCCCATACTTACTGCCTTCAAAGCTAAGCCACTTAAGGATGTAATCCTTAATACCCCAATGTGTAGAAGTTCATAATGTCTGGGTCATTGTGCTGCTCTCCCCCTGGTGCAGAGCTGGCCAGTCACCATCACCCTGCTTCCATCCATCTCCCCGGCACAGAGGCAAAGGGCTCTTCCCCACAACCATGAAGATTCCAGGAATGACACAAGCCTTTCCCCGCACATTTCCCAGAGTTTAATGTGAATTAAAAAGTGGAGCACCAGCATTTTCTGTTTCCTATTTTCTCTCAACTAATTTGAGTTCCTTTCTCCTCGCCTGAGGTACAGCTCAGATCAGGGAAGAAAAAAAAAATAATAAAAATGTTCTTGACCTCAACAGGATATCTTGTTAGGGTATGGCAGCCTCAAGGACTCTTTCCTGGCATCTGAGAAAGGGGTTACAATTAACGTTCCTGTTGGTTCACTTTTTCCATGAGGCCCAGAGGGGAATTCTATAGCGTTTTTCCATATATAACAAAACATTAACTCTATTTGCAGTAACAGCAACCCACAAAGCAATGTTTGGATGCTCTTTGACTTCAGTATCCCTAAGCAATTTGCAGAAGCAGATCTGTTTTTCCGAAGTGCTCTAACTCTTTCTAAACAATACTCGGGCTTGCGTGAACAGCCTGCTCTGAAGCAGTGATTTTTGAGTCCTGCCTGCTCTTTCCCACCTTATCAAGCTGCCTTTCAGCTTCCTGAAATATTATTGCTGACATAATGGCATTGCTAAGATAGAGCCCAATCCAAGTCAACCGCAGATAATAGAAAGGCTCCCACTGACTTCTGTGGGCTTTGGGTCTGGCCAAAAGCAGTGAAAGTACCCAGAGGATGAAGTCACACAGATCTGCTTCTCATTTCAGTACAGTCCTTAAAAATATGCCTAACTTTCGGTGTTGTATGCTTGACTTTATGCTGGGCTGGCAAGGTACACTGAACCAACAGACTTAAACATATTCCTTGTCTCAGCTTAAATTCCGAGTATTACATCTTTATTTTTCTGCAAATTTGAGATACCGAAGTAAAAAAAATATATAAATAAAAATCAAAAAAAGACTACATAAATTAGATGATGGTTTGTTTTAACAGGGCTAAATACAGAAAAAGAACATTCTGCTCACCTAACACACTTGCTATATACTGAGTTTATCAACGCTGGCATTAGTTTTGCAACGTATGAGACAGTCTGCAACCTCTTTTTTCAGGCTGTGTTTGTGAAATGGAAGATGACCTCAGGGCCATCCCCAGGAAATCCTTAACTCTTCTCTATTCATCAGAAATATTAGGCAGTCATTACCTTCCAGGTCCAATCAAACCTTGTTAAATATCCCCCAGTGATATATAAACTGGTCAACCTTCCAACGCAAGATTCATGTCTGGACCTAGATTTTGAACAACATTCAAGAACTAGGAATGTCTGGATCTCAAAGCTTCACTTACTTGTGTCTGGAATAAATCAAATCTACAGTATAATTTGCATTTCAGCTCTATGTTTTCAAAGTGTTTTCAATCTAATATTTTAATTTGGACAAATTGCTACTTTTAGTAATTAGAGATGCTTGAAACTTTTCAAGAATTATGTGTTTAAATAACATGCTTTTCTTGAAATGTGAAATTTTGGAAAAAAGTCCATGTAAAAATCCGTAACGTGTTCTGGTGACTTAACATTTTTCAACAACAAACTACTAAGGTTAATAACTATGAAACTGATAAAGGAACAGATACACAAATGTATGCAGAGGACCTCATTTTCAGTGCGGTGGTCTGTATTGCAAGGTTAAGATAAACTGTCAATGCTCAACATCCCTGACAGGCAGCAAGACCTCTCTAGTGAGGACGGCTGTTAGGCCCACTGGCACGTGGAAAACTGAATAGAATTACACCAAAAGTGTGGCAACAGTACTTTGCTTTTAATAAACCAGATTAACCCCGGTTACATAGTTTGTAGCTGTTACAGCAACCAAGCTAACACCTCAACATGAACCACAGTGAAAACTCAGCAGTGACCCTTGCAGAGACTGCAAACATTTTTGAGCTTGTTCCTTGTTACTTTGCCAAGGTATGTGGAGATAAATCATTTAAACTATGAGCAACTCCATTACTGGTAAATGACGATGGTCAACTAACCCAGGTTATGCCAGGTTTCACATAATCACAGAATGGCTTTAGTTGGAAGGGACAGAGATCTGGAGGCCACCTGCTCCTGCCCCCTGCCACCTAGAGACAGTTGCTGAGATGGGTTTTGAGTATCTCCAAGGATAGAGACCCAAAAAAAGTTTTTTGTCAACCTGTGCCAGTGCTTGGTCTCTCTCACAGTAAAAAAATGTTTCCTGGTGTTCAGAAGAACCTACTGTGTTTCAGTTTGTGTCCATTGCCTCTGGTCCTGTCTCTGGGCAGCACTGGAAAGAGCCTGCCTCTGCCTCCTTTGCACCCTCCCTTCAGGTTTTTATACACATTGATAAGATCCCCCTGAACCTTCTCCAGGCCAAACGGTCCCAGCTGTTTCTGCCTTTCTTCACAGGAAAGGTGCTCCAGTTCCTTCATCATCCTTGTGGCCCTCTATTGGACCCTCTCCAGTATGTCTCTCTCTTTTTTGTACTGGGGAGCCCATAAGTGGACATAATACTCCAGGTATAGCCTCAACAGTGTTTAGGGACAGAAGAACGGGAGGAGTGCTTGCTTGGGATTGGGTGTTGGGCTGTTGTTTTTTATCTGCTGTTACTTAAGAAAACTATTACTGCAGCAGAGGTAGGATTCAGAAGTACTGACAGAAAAACATGCAAGAGAAGGCAGAAGACCAGAAATTTGTCAAAGCTCCACACAAACGACTGCCAGAGTTTCTGGGATGGTTAGTCAAGAGTAGGAACAGAAACACATCTTCACACTTTCTGGCAGCAGGAGCTAAGAAGCCCTTAAGCCAAATCCTTATCACCACTTTGCTAGCCACAGGCTGATGGGAAAATGGAGATGCCATCCAGCCCCTCGGCAGGAGCCTGACCAGAGCTTTCTCACCAACAGCTGTGATGCCAAGGAGAGAAGCCCAGTGTCACTACAAACCCAAGCGAGTAGAAGTAGCTCACTGGATCACTGATATTTGGCACCCTTTTTCATGCCTGCTTTCTACAGGTTTCTGTGGTGGATACCTGGCTATTACAGATTGTGGAAGAAGGCAGTTTTCCTATCTGCATGCAGCACACTATTTAGCAATAACAGGAAAAATGTCTTTTCCTCCCTGACTCTCAAATACGAGAAGTTATGAACAAACACAAATGGATGCATGTGCATTTCCTAAAGACAGGATAATAAATCAACCTTCATTCCCCTGAAGAACATCCAGCTCCCTTCAGAGTAGTCTCTACAGAAGACTGTCTCTTATTCTGCAAGTGCAGGTAGGGCATCAAATTTGACCCATCGGAGCACGTAGCACTTTCCTCCTGCTTTGCACACCAGCAGAAATGAATGCACAAGAGAGAAGGTCCTTGAGGGATGCTCCCTGTTTAAATCACTTTTCGCATGAGAACAGAGTGGAAGCAGCAGATCTGGTCTTGCCTTCTGTCATCTATTCTTGTTGGTTGAGAAAATAAGAAACAGTTACAATCAAGCTTGTCTCAAGTATCATCGGGGTGGGAGACCAGTCTTTTCAAAATACTGGAAGCTGGGTTAAATAAATGCCTGAGTTCAGAGCACAGACTCAGAGAATGGCATTTCTGGCAAGCGTACAGTATGGCCTAAGAAAACCATACCATGTTGTTAATTTGGGAAACAGAATTTCTGGCGACCCCAAAAGTACCACTTACTAACCAGGAAATAGAATTTCCCTGGAGAAAAGCATTGTGTGGCTCTTCGGCTATGCACGAATTTATATTTAGAACTATCGCTTTCTGCTTTCTTTCTGTATTATTGCATTTCTCACACTACTCCGAGCTTTATGTAGGTATTCCTAGGAAGCCCATAAACAGCAACCTTCTTCCTGTGCTTGGCTTGTACTGCTCAGACATTGTACTGCTTTTTCCTCTCCACTCCCCGGGGTCTAGAAGCACCAGTTCCTTTCACTTTCCCTTATAATACAAGTCTTGCTCAGTATTATTTTTACTGTTTTCTATTGTTGTTTTGTACTCTATGAGGTGATGTAGCCATTTAGGATCCAAATGAGGTGACAGATGAAACAGTAACTTTATCTCACAGGCTCCAGGTCCACAGCAGAACTGAGGGTTAAGATAGCAAAAAAGATTAACCCCTTCTCAGCAAAACTAAGCGCAAAACCTCATGGATTCATGTTTGGCTCACACTAAACCAGGAGGCCATATGTAAGATTTTTATTTTCAATTGATATTATATTTTTCTTTAAAATAAAATAAAAAAAAAAGACACTTCTCTGGCATTTTAAAGCCATTTTGTTGGTAATGCCTACAAGTCCACCTGTGTGACAGATGAAGACCACCATAACTCCACCTGACTCGACATCTTTACATCAGGAATAACTCCAGTGAAATCACTGCAATTATTCCAAAGCAAAGGAAGAAATGCTGGAGAAAAGGACAACCAGGCTGCTTCACTGTGTTTAATTCATCTGTTTCACATAGTTTCATCTCTTTCCCTGCTTCCTCTGTAGCATTAGCTGAAGGCTGAACCTGTGAGCACCCTGGAACATAGGGGAACTGAGAAACCTGCGTTTCAAGAGCTCAAGGAAGATTTGCATGACTCACATAAGTCAGTTAGGGAACAGTAGGGGGGGGAAATCTATTTCCTTCTGAAAAAATGGTCACACCAGATTTTTCTGAAGACAACGAAGGCTATGAGAAATTATGGACTTTAAGGTCTTTTTTTTTTTTTTTTTTTGTGAGAGCGGTCGGTTTTCAAGCTGTCTCTGTCCCTTTAGAAAACACAGTGTAAGCTGACAAATGGGAAAACAAACCCAGAATATTTCAGTTACAGAATATTAATCCAGCAGGAACTTCATGAACTGAACAAATTGAAACTGTGGCAACTCCCCCCTCGCCCCAAAAAACCCCACAACAGATGACAAAAGTATCAAAATTGTCTCATTTTCCCACTAGAAATGACTGAAACCAGATGGGGTTCCCCAAAGACATATGGTCTGGGCTCCTACTTATATTAAAGTAAAATTCAGACCTGATCATTTTAATCCACCATAGCTAATCCTATTTGCCTAACCAAGACTTAAAATAACTAGTGCAGCTCCCCTTCCCCTGATGGTTCAATAGGTGGCATCTACTCTGCTTTTCCCTGCTTTAAGAACTCAAAATAAGTTGTTCTTTGGAGTTGCAAATCATTACTCTATAGGGTATATAACATACATATTTTTCCTTCTGCAGCTTTTGAGAGGGAAGTTCTCCATTTTGCTTTCTCATCTGAAGCTGTGCCTTAAAAGCATGCAACCTTGGGTTTTAGGGTTGGTTTGGGCTTTTTTTGGCAAAAGCCACATCTATGGAAGTTTTAGTTACACCACCAACAGACACAAGAGGAAACCTGCATCTACAGTAACACAGGTCATTAATCAGTCCATAAAACTGTTGTTAAGACCTGGACTAAGTTCACAGACTGCTCAGTGTTCAAGTGTTCATAAAGTTTTCACTGAACATCTGTAGAGTGGGGGGATGTATGTGTGTCTAGAGCACTTAAGACAATTGATTTTGTCAAGATTAGGTTAAAAAAAAAACCCAAAACACTGGTGTTCAGATCATGTATCTTAGGATCCCTCCTTTAAACTTACTTTAAAAAACATCTTCCACCTGGCAAATTTTAAACTTTTTCCTCAACTCTGTCCCCAAATACTAATCACTGCCCTACTTGCTCCTTTTCTTCAGCAATAAATTCCTCTTTGGCCAACATCACATGGCTTCCAGGTATCATTCAGTTGTCTCCATACTTATCATCAATTGCTCTTTTCCTAAGGAGCAAGAGGCCATGGCATCTCCAGTGTCTACACATAGGGGTACAGGAATGGTAGGGGTGTGCTGGTTTCTACCTTGTCTCCCCACTGGCAGCAGCTCACCTGGCTGTCGTGGAAGGGGTTGGGAAGGAGGACAACAGAGCAGCACTTCCATGGGTCTTTTGAACTAACTTTTGTTACTTCAGTTAAATAACTGCATATTTTGATAAACTTTCCCCGTTCTTCTCTTGTAGCCATCACATTTAAGACGTTCAGGTCAACAAACTAAAATAAATACATTGTTTCCATTTCAAATGTAACTCAAATTTCCAAAACATAGAACTTGACACAATTAACAGATTAACAAGCCATGAAAATGTCATGTGTAAACGTACACATGAAAGCGCCAAATTAAGAATTTGCTAAAACCAGGTACAATCACACAACTGTTTAAATAAGTGATAATGTAACTTACTGATATGCAAAAAAAGGTAAGTACAATGACATCATCTCAGCTGCAAAACAAAATTTTTCATGGTAAATAACCAAGGAGAACCAACCCAGCTCTAGGAAGACAACGACCCAGCACAAAATAAATTTAACACTCACTACTACAATATGTATGTGACCCTTAGCACAGCAGCACAAGCCACTCCAAACCCTCCCATGCTGATAAACATACGTTCCACGCACATACAGGATTTGAACGCAGAAAAAACTCACAGTCAGAGATGTCAGATGCTGGCCTGGCTTTCTCCTGCCCCAAATCAGCTCACATTTAAAACTCTGGTTTACCACCAGGGAGGTAAGCGCGTTGGTTCACTCTGCCTTCCCTTCCCACTTCCCAGGCCACACATGAAGGTAATGCGATTGCATAATAAGAATCAGATGAAATGCCATTTACTGCTTTCACACTCGTACAAGAGCTGCACTTGGTCAGGGGCCTCCTCGTAGAGGCGCTGCACGAGGAGGCAACCCCAAAACCCTCCCTGTCCAAGGCTGTTCCCCTCAGACAGCAGTTAGATGCAACAGCACTTAACTTCGAAGCATCTTATATCCAAGAAGACCAACTCTCACTGTCGTCATTTTTCTGGAACAAAACAAACCCCATTTTGAACAGAGGAGAGGTCGCACACAACCCCCCGTGGGCTGGGTACGGTCTCTTCACACCCATTCTTACAGCCGGGGAAGCGATGAATTCCTGACGCTGCTACTTGCAGTTTAACTGGGCATGAGTCACTTTCCAGATGAAAACAAACATTTCCAGTATGCAGCCAACTACTCAACTACAGATGAGATACCTCAGCGGCAGAGAAAAAAAAACATTAAAGGGCTCCATCTTGATACCCTAGGCACCACTTTTATTTACAGTGAAGCATGCACACTAGTATTTACATGACAGTGATCCTGCTGGAACCTAAGGAAATAAAAATATTGCTGTTCTAAATAAAAATTAACTAAAATTGCTGAACATAATAGCTGCCCTTCCTCCATGTACAGTTTCTGGAGCAAGGCATTTGAGTCGCAAGGACTGCAAATAGAGACTGTGAGCAAGGCCAGTCAGGGGCCAGGCTCTGTGTTTGCTGGGAAGACGAGCACATCCAGCCCGAAACACCAAACCAGCAGATGGAAGAGGCTGAAGAAATTCAAGGTCATTGAGGGAAACAGTTTTGTCCTGGCCCCGAGATAAATCAAGACAGCACTGTCTCAGAAAAGTGATAGCTGAAAAGAGGACAGGGACGTTAAGGAAAAGCAGATCAATCCTACTGCCTCCCACTGCTGGATTCCAGCTGCTTGCTGAAGGGGAGACTTTATATATTCACCGTAAAGGAACACTGCTTCCTCAAAGAAATGCTTCATTCTTTAGGTCACCCTGCTTCCTAATGTAAACAACCCGGATAACAAATGAGCACCAAAAGGCATGCCAGTATTTTAGACAGGAAATGTTACCGAGATCAACTGCTGACTTTCATTTTTTAAAAACTAGCTTAAGGACCGATATCTGTTTGTTGGTCTGGCCTCCTGGGTCCTTGAATCCACTCCATTATGTCCAAAGAAAAGTCTTTTAAGGACACTTTAAAGTATACTGGCACATACTTCACAACGGAAAGCTATTCTTTTGCTCTTCATCCCTGTGACAGACAATCCCAGGAAGCTGCAATTCTTGAGATCTCTTGATCAGCTTCTCCTGTAATCACAGTCAAGCAGCAAGGTCAGAAAGGAAACAGTAGCTATAAAACAATTTTTAACACTATTTTTTTTTTTTTTCCATCAAGAGTTACATTGTAAGGAAGACAAGAGAAAATGCCCACAGTTTCTTTCAGTAGGGAAGCATTTATCCACTTAAATTTCAAAGTCTGTCCTTTGTTTTTTGCTTTAATGCTTCTTTTTTTCCTTCCAGAAAGCAAGGAGAAGAGACACACAAAAAAAAAAAAAAAAGCGAGAGAGAGAAGAAATAGAAGTGATATATCGTGATCCCAGCCAGCTTCCTGTCCTGGTTTGCATCAACAGTGTCATGAAATGAAGAATGACATAATATGCAATAGTTCCCCTGGCTTTCAAAAACATATGTTAGGGTGGCGCATACACTCCAGAATACTGCAGCCAGAGTACACAACTGGAGCACTCAGAGTTTCCATTTATGAAAAACCTCAGAAAAGCATTTTTAAGCACAAGTTTAACTTTTAACACATCTTTACCCTACTGAGGCTTAACTGATGCTTATTCCCTTTTAAAAGCACTTCTTTTTTGATGATTTTTCTTTCACATTCCTAAAGGTGAAATCCCAGCTAGATCAAAATTAGCATGAGGTCACTTACTGCAGCACCAGGATTTCACTCCCAGCTATGAATTTTCTTCAGAATAGCCTGGGACAAATTGTGCCCTCAGAGTCATGACAGTGGTAGATGTGTAGTACAAAACTCATGCCCTTGCTGCGCGCCTCTGCCCACAGTCCCCGTGAGAGGACTGGGCCATGCAGGGAGGGCAGAGAGAAGCCCAAGGGACATTAGCCAAAGTCTGGGACCGCACTGATGAATGACAAGCATATTTTTGCCCACTCTCCTTGTAAGCTCCCATACCTCTCTTTTTCCCATAACTAAAAATCATGAGAGAAGTTACTTGCAAGTCCTTCAAGAGCAGAGTATGGACTCCCAATATGATCTGGTCCCTGTCCTTCCTCCTCCCCAAACACTGGTCCAAAAACTTGGCTGGGGACTCAAGTTTTGCAGAAACCAGTACAAATCAACAAATTTCACTTTTGACAAACTTTTTTATTTTCTTCTTTTTAACTACTCCAATTAGCTGGTTCTGCTGCAGTCAGCTCACATGAGTTCTTCTCTTGCTTTTATCAGTGATAATCTCAAAGTTTTTTTCCTTACTGATGTCTGAGGAGGCATAGGAGACAGCAAAGGTGGGCAGACTATCACTTAGCAGTCCTACACTGCTGAATCCCTTATTTTGATATGAATAAAGTTATTTTACATGTTATTTCCTGAATTATGCAGCCATTAACTGGAACATGGGGGAGCTGCAAACTAGGCAGGAACCAGGGAGAAGGGAGATGATAAGGGTTCTCTAGATGATGACTTTCACATAGCTGCAAAAGCATCATGAAACTCAGTGCACGTGCACCGTACGGGGAGGGGGAGACTGAGAGGAGGCGATAGCTTTAAGTCCCTCTCCATCCTGCCCAATAAATCTGTGTCTGACAGATCCCCACAGGCCTGTATATCATTTTCCCTTTTTGTAATTAAGCGACCAGCTGCAATTCCTTGGCCAGAGCCCAGGCAAGCTTCCCATGCTCCTACAAGCTTCTCCAACAAATAGCACTAAGAAGCAAAGAAACTGAACACAAAATTTAGCATGTGACAAACTCTTCCATGTGTGACCTCTGTACCAGGCAACCTGTGAATCTACATCAGACTGACTTTCTGCATAAGGTCATGACAAGAAAAAAAATGGATCTGGACAGTCTATGAACTTTGTTTCCCACCCAGCCTTTCCCCTTCCTTGTCTCTCCACACATCATCTACCATTTCTGCTCAATTTGAATGAACAAGAAACACAAATCCCAAGATAAGTACGTATCATCTATAGGAGGGTAGCCCCTTGTTTAATTCTGATGAAGATGCAGCTAATTAAATACTTGCTGAGGGAAGCATACTGCTCCTGAAAACATTTTCACAGAGCATGAGAATTAATCTCAGAAGCAGAGTGCCACGGTCAGAACTCGCTTCCGTTCTATATATCCAAGATAATGAACTAGAGCTTCCCACAATGCTTCCCCTTCCTCTTTCTTCCAAGAAAAAAAGTTACTCTCAGGAGTTTGCTAGCATGTTGAGACCTGTCACTGGAAGTAGCAATTGATTGCAAGAAGCTGGAAGAGTAAATCTAAACTGTGCATGCCAACCTGCCACCAGTGAGTGCAGGGAACTTTAACTGCTGTCCCAGGTATCTTCTATCTGCTGCTTCTCCTGTTTCCCCCTGGAACACTCCATATAAAATAAAATAAAAAACAACAACAACAAACCCCAAACAAACAAACAGAGATCCAAATGATTCCCCAGCAGGCACTGAATTTCTGTGCTATATGGGCACCTCAGGTGGAGGTTTGATTAAAGCCTGTGGAGTAACGTTACCCTCAAAATTTGGCACCCTTTGAAGATTCTTCTTTCAGAGAACAGGTAAGGAACTAGTGTCTAGAGGCTGCATAGGAGCGAAGACTGATCCATTCGGGTCCATGCTCTTTGGAAAGCAACAGTGGGGATGCTCCTAAATCCACTTCGACACCTATTTCACAATGTCTGTATAGCTTCTATAAGAAGCAGCATATTTCATGATCAATCTAAGTCTGAAAAAAACAGACAGTGCTGAAGTAGCTTCTTACCAGCACAGTGAAATCATCGCTCCCTCCTACTCTCATCCTGAGCCCCACATCCCATTTCCTCACTCTATCTTCGATCACGTCCCCAGTGTCTTCACCAGAGAGCAGCACTCAATATTAAATCCGGGGCCTCTTCAAACCTAGCCAGGTGAGCAACAATGGATCATATTTTAAATTAATCTTGAGAGAACCATTCAAAGGAGATGAAAGAACAGTGGAAAAAAAAAAGTGTAATAAACAACCTTTGATTCACCTTTCAAGACAGTAATCAGACAGCATATTAGTTTTGTACAGGATACAATGGAGGGATCACGGTCCGCAACCCTACAGGCTGGCTTGATACTCTGCTGTGGTGACATCCTCAGTAGCTTTAACTCCAGGATATTGGTAAAGAGTCCTTCTAGGCTTCTTGACAGATGCTTTAACCTCTCTCCAAAGCCAGTGAAATTGTGTAGCTGTTCCTGATAGGTGCCTGCTGCGCGCTAGGGTGTGGAAGCAAATAGGGCACAGGCAGACTGGACCATAGAGCTCCCGGACCCCTCGAGCACCCAGATGGGCAACGGCTGTCTGGCAAAGTTCATGCCTGCTGGAGCCATCTCGGATGTGCCAAGAGGGAAGGCCACCATGGTGAATCAGCTGGAAGAGGCAGGTGGCTGGTGACACGGGGCTACCCGGCACACCACCCTAAGGTCCTGTCACCACCACTCCACATGGACCAGTGGGGGTCCATGAGTATGCCTGTGCAGAGACGCCAGCTCCTGGTCTTCCTTGCAAACCCTTAATTCATTACAGGGCTCTAGCCCCTCTAAAGCTGTGTGCAGAGACAACAGATAACGGGGCAGAAAACATTAACAAGAGCAGGCCCCTGGGGTGAGATTAAGCTCCACCTATGCCTTAGAGGACACCCGGCCCATCCAAAATTGCCCTAAAGGAGTTAGCTGAGGACTTAGTCAATCAATTTGGTTCGCTGCTCAGGGTGTCCTTTGCCCCCAGTTATTCATCACTGCCCTGCCTAATTCACCATAAAGGAATTCCTGAGGAACTGCCCTGCCGTCAGGAAGGCTCTGTTTATTCAAAGGAAAGACCAAAAAGCACCAATAATTGAATGATTTCACTTGGCACAGACTGCTTAATTTAAGCAGACTTCTTTAGCACAGCAGCAGCTTTGAGGGGAAAAGGAAAAAAAAAAAAAAGGGAACAATTAAGATCAAGAATAATAAAGTTTCTTTTAATTAGCCAGCAGAAAACAAGACCGGGACCTAGGAGAGACCATGTGCAGCAAGTGCTGTGAAAGAAAGCCCTGCTTTGTTGCAGACCCATCAGTGTCCTGCAGACGCTGCAGCCAGAGGAACTGCTGCGAGTTCGACACTACTGGTTCCCTTCAGTTTTATACTTTATAACATGTTTCTGCAGCACTGAGGGCGACCTGGTGCCTGTCCGTATCTTTAGATTAAACTTATGCTATTCTGCCTTACTTTCAAGTTTTAAGATGGGGTCCTTTCAGTCACAAAATGTCTGATATATATTGGCTGACACTGGCAGAATACAAATTATTATTAAAACACCACTCATATTGTCTTTTTAATGTATTAGAGCAGTATAATGATATTTCGACATTTTCTACCCCATTTTATCCCTACTGCAAGCAACCACCCTACACATCAGAAATACCAGCTGCTACAATATTGTTTATGCTTGCAAATGATATCAGGACTCAATATTTGCAAGAGCTGCAGTATAAGGTGTTATACAGAGCTTTCATCGCTCTCTTTGGGCAATTCCTGTTTAACCTTTTTATTCCCTCCTCAGAATTTCAGAAAAGGAGAGCGACAGGCCAAAGCTGTAGCAGAGCCTCAGAAAGAAAGGTGCACGTTTAAACTATTTAAACTCTAACCCAGCGATTACAGTACAAACCTAGCATTATACTTCCCAAAGCATCACACAGAACAATATGAGACTAAAACTAAATAAGAGGACATTTGATAGAAAGCCAAGGAAAAATTGGAGGCATAACCCACAAGTTTCACAGCATAATGATCTCTCTCTGATAATATCTTCCTCTTCCTTGCAAAGTCACAATAAAACATAGGTTGCATGGACACAAATAGATACTCCTCTACCACAGCCACTTGGCTTTATTATATCACCAATTTTAGCATTTGTCACTAGTCACATCTCTAAAAAGCATCACTGTAGGAGTCCTTTTCAACAAATCCTTCCGCAACATGTTGTTCCTGGCCTGTACCATGTACTTAATGTCAGAGACGCAAAATAATCTTTTCCAAATTATTTGTATGAAAGCTTCACACTCTATCAATTAAAGCAGGAAATGGGATGTTAAAGAAAAAGCCCACACTCAGATTTTTCTATAAAACCTTTGCTATTTATACACCCAGATTCACTCCATGCTGTGTTTATGATTAGAAGCCTTTGCGGAAACATCAGCTGCCTAATAATCATCTACATCTGTCACAATATCCCATTTATGCCTCAACCTACATCCTTCCATTGTTTTATTAGCTACCTTCGATAAATGATTGTCAGAATTATTTCCTCTTCCTCATTTGCAGAAATAATCTAAGGATGAAAGAGAAGAAAATAAAAGCCCAAAAGGTGATGCTGACTTGTACTACAATTGGGATGGTAAATAAGGAAGATTTTTAAAGGTCTTGCGCGTTGTCCGGCCAGTAAAACAGAGTGTTTATTAACTAGATTTTACAGCCCAGCTCGCCCCCTGAGTTTTTAAGGGTCTGACCTGACTGGCCCCAGGTGGTTTGCCCTTTCTCAGGGTTCATCCTGGGAGCAAAGCCCCGCGACCGTGGTGGCGGAAGGCACAGCTCCATCACCCTGGGAGCTGCCAGTGCTGTCGGACGCTGAGGCTGGCAGGGGCCTGAGGCAGCAGGTCTTCACAGGCTCCCTAATCAAACCTCCATCCAGGGGTATTTATATACAATTCACGATGACACAGCTACCTAGCCTGCAACAGGGACCGAGCCCACAAACCCCTGTAGATGTGTGGCAGGTAAATGCACAGTTTGGTTCAGTACTTTCATGACTGGTGTCACCAAAATCCCTGTTCTGCTAAATTCATGAAGTGGATAAAAGAACTACAGATCTCAGGTTTTCCACAGACTGAAATAATTGGTAGGACAAAAATGCAGTCTGGACTTTGACAAGAAAAAAAGGGAAGGAGAAGAGCAGCATACATTTTGCAGGCAAGAGAGACCTAGGACCACATTAAGAGCTGGGATAGCTTCCAGATTGATTTGCCCCATTGCAATCCTTGTTTTGTTATTTTAAATGATGCCCGTTACCATTTTCCTACCAGAAGTATCACATCCTCCTCCGATCAACCTAGGAAACTGGGGGCTGTACTGGAGGGCTGAGGAAAGCCCAGGAAGCCTGAAGGAGAGCATGCACGCACAAGGCTACATGGCCTTCACTTTGAAGCCCCATCATAGTCTTTGCAAGGAAAAAAAACCCTCATGCTGATCCTCCAGGGACCACGGCCCCCTTCTTTGGGGGGGCCCTCCCACCAATGCCCTCGGGAGGGAAGCAATGGGGGCACACTGCTATGAGGTATTTTGGGCTGGCGGGTAACGATACCCATCACAAAATGCTACAAGAGAACAACTAGCGCTATTGAAAGTGAATAGCAATGATAACGGAGGTAGCGTTACCAGTGTCAGATGTCCTCTTTTAAGAAGCCAGATTGCAGAGTTAACTAGAGGCAAAACACGTTTCCAGCCACCAGGTGAGAAGCAGAGGAAAGATGGTTCTTAAATACATACAACGGTTGTCTAAGGGCAATCCACAATCTGCTGGAAACTCGCTGCTGAAATTGCTCAACTGATCTACTAAAAAGTCATTAAGAATGAGCAAGCGTTGCTGAAAGCAGTGTTTAAGGCTGTTTGTCAGGCTAGCTTTCGGTGATGCCTGCTGCATATTGAGGCATTTGATGCACCCAGAAAAGCACTAAAAGGAAAGAAAACAATAACAATGTGCAGAGTATTATCCGAGCCTTCATTGGTGAGCAAGATAAACACCGATTCCACTCAAACCACCTCACATTTTGTTTTGCCATTTCAAAAGGCAGGCTCTACTTGAGTTAATTTTCCCGAGTGCTTTAACTAATCAAGTCTTAAACTCAAACATTTGACCAAGAGAAAAGAAAGCATGAAAACAAAACAGCATTGTTTTGCACGGTGTCAAGCAGGAGAAATATTTGTGAAGTGTAAATAACACATGCAAGAAAACAGCATGTTCTGTGCTGGGGGGTGGGAACTGCCATTTTACCCTGCTGGCGTGGGATGCAGCCCGTCTATCTTGCCTCACACTGAGCAGAGAAGGTGTTGCCGTTTTCTAATCAAGGGGTATTAAGAACAGATAGTTTAACATGACTCAAGAGTTGTGCCACTTATGCGGGGGTTGAAGAACACGTTGCCTGGAGCTGACTTTTGGGTAGGTGTGCAGACAGGGCAACAGTACCTTGCTCCTTGCCCGCGAAGAGAAGCACTTGCTAAACCAAAAACCTTTGCTGATGTACTTGATAGGAAGGACTGAGGAGTAGCCAGAGGAGAGAGAGTGAGAGAAGAATATAACGGTCTGACCCCGGGACCCAGCAGGGAAGGGCAGAAGCAGACAATCTGCTGCACCTCGAGACCATGGTGGCACAGAGCTCTGCAACCCACAAAGGGCTCGCCTGCTGCTCGTGGGGACCACACAAGGGCCACTCTCCTCCTGTTTTGAGTTCCCTTCTGGCGACGTGTGAGCCCATGACAGCATCATCACAAGCTGCGCCAGCAAGAGCAGAACTGTATTTTTTTTCTCCCTCCCCCTTAATTAAGTGCATGCAAATGTTCAATTCCAATTTTCATCAAAACTTAGACGTCTCTAAAACAAATATGTTTCATGTCGTTCCCCATCCCTCCTCCTCTTTGTTCCTCCGCAGTTTAACTCTGAGCAGCCTCACAGCAGGAGGAGCTGGTTCTCAATGTGCAGGAGCCAACCCAGGCCAATCCTGAGTACCCGCAACTACATAAGGAAGCCCTGTGTGGGCAGCAACCTCAGGCCCAAGGCTGGCCATCACCTGAGGAGCAGGTATGGCCATGACCACTTTGATAGGAACACCCCAACCCAAGAGCCGGCTTTTGGAAAGGAAAGCGGAAGCTGTTGCTGAGGTGTGGACCTCCCCAGGCTGGACCTAAAAGCAACACAGCCACAGTAGCAGATGTTCATTTCCTGACTGGTGGCAAAATGCAAGGGAGAAGTCCGTAAGATTGCTCTGTGGTAGGACCTCTGCACCCCACTAACCCACCCACCCCACCCCACTCCACCTGTACCCTGGGGGTGACCCAGAGGCCCACCCCAGCCTCCCTCCAAGCTGCACAAAAACACTCTGGGAGCTGCCCTGGAAACAAGCTAGTCCATAAAAATCATGAGCTGGAGACTCACTGCCCATACCAACCCAATATTTTGCCTCTCAGCACCATAACCATATTGTTTCATCCTTCTCTAGGATCTTATGAGGCAAGGAGAGATGCAGGTATGTCCTAGAACAGTTAAAGCTATGACTTTGGTCAGTATTTCACAGAAGAAAACTGTAAAACAACAGCCTGTATTCAGACTCACGATATCCTTGTCAAAATTTCAAAATAATTCAGAAGAAACATCCAGTTCCTGCATGCCCGCTCAGGTACGCAGCCACAACAGGCAGCAGAGCCTGCCTTCCAACACAATCACTTCTGCATGAGAGAACAAGAAAATCTCAGGCCTTAGTGTCCTATAACAACTACCTAAATTCTGGTTTTAGATTAATTTAACTTTAATAAACCATGATAGAGAAACCACAGTTACAAAAATGGAACACACACACACAAAACAATAAAGACTTGTTCAAAAGGCTGCCTATGCAGCTTCTGGCTTCAAATACCAGGTTCAATACCGCTGTTTTACACCTTTGATTGCTGTTGGAGAAGCTAAATGTAATCTGAAAAGAATATATTACTCAATCTATCTGGGAGGGGTTATTATGACTGTTTGATTAACAAGCAGGTCTAACAAGGCCAGTCACAAAGGACAAGACCTTTTTTTAAATACATCGGAAACCCCCTCTGTAAGAGCAGCATTGGCTCAACAGACCTAACGTATCATGCAAGTCAAAGATAATTCATATTATAATTCACACTGTGTTCACACTGATAATATAATTCATCATAAATATCTCTAACTACCATTGATCGTGCAGTCTATCAAGAGGCGTCAGAAGTGTGATTCACAACTTCACAGGAACGCCGCTGGAAAGGTTTTGCTATCACTGTGAATGCTGATAACTGTAGTACTACTGAGAATAACTTGCAGGAAGGCAGTGAGCAGTAATACCCGACGAGTTTTCCTGCATCTGAAAAAAAGGGAGAGATTTCCTATTCTGAATCCACTGCAAATGTATGAACCTCCTGGATCGGTTTCTAATCATCAGGTCCTCGCCACTTTGTGCAGGCTCACATTTGCTGCGAACATGTCAACAAGCTGCTGTGGTCTATAAAAACAACTTGTTGGAAAACACCACCTTGGCAATTTTCAAACTTTTCTTACATAAAGAAAAAAAAAAAACACAACACGTCTGTGTTAACCAAAGGTTTTGATTAAACTCTACTGGCTACACCCTGTAAGAAGTACAGAGTGAAAGATCACAAAGCAAAAATGTCATAAGAAAATTAAAGACTTTTTTTTTTTTTTTACAAAAAAAAAAAAAAAGAAGGCAGTATGTCTTAGGACAAATGTTTGTGTGCTGTCCCTGTGTCAGACACATGCTCTGCAGCCCTTCACACAGCAGAACAATGGCTCCCGAAGTGACGGAAATGGCACCATCCAAGAATCCCAGCAACATTAATACTGCAGCGTTTCCTGAAACCGCTACAAGCCATAAACAACCATGGAGAACTCGGCCTGAAACGTCATTTTGACTCCATCTGTGCAGCAACCAAACGGTGCGTGAGAGCCAGAGATGGCACACGGCTCTGCCACGCAGCCCAAACCTCCCCAAAGTGCTGCCCGGACCCCCTCCCCGAACCACTCTTCTGCACCAGGCATCTCCAGCAGCGAGGAAAGGGGTTAGTGGAATTCATCTACTCTGATCTCAGCTAACTTGGTAAATCAACCAGTAATCCCAGTTCCTGCTACAGTTAGTGGACTGACCCAGGCATTTCAGAAACTAATTCATCCTCTTTTAATTAAGTGCCAGAGACAGCTGGGCATTCGTACTAGCTGTTCTGAGTAATCTTACATCCAGAACATACGCACACCTTGTCTCTTGCTATGAAAATGCAAGATACAAGCTACTCTATGAGGTTGTTTCAGGGTTTTTCTTCCCCCCAATAACATACTCTTTGACACTTTCAACTGCTACTTTTCCTGGAAATAAGCCTTTCCTCTTTTGTGACAAGTTGCACATCTTGCAGCAATTGAAAAAAAGGAGAGCACCAGATAAGGGTATCCTGTCTGCCTTGAAATAACTCTCCTACTTCCTTTTCCAACAAGATAAGAAACATCTGCATGTACAGGCGTTACTACACGAAAGCCACGTCTCTTCAAGGAAAAGCCTAACCAAAAATTCAAATAAGTTCCACAGCCAGAAGAATCCTTGTGGACGTAGCCTGGTGCAGCAATTCAGGTGTGTTACAACCTGAGAAACGAGGGGGTGCCATCGAGCTGTCCCGATTACGTGCAAGCTTTGTCTCTTATTCAGAGACTCATCTCATAGCTCCCTTTTGGCTCACCAAGTAATTATAAAACACAAACTACACCTTCCTGTGCTTCCCAGATTCTTTTTTTCTGGCTATTTTTCTCCATCAAATCCTCTTCCCATCTTCCCTTACTATCACATTACTAGCTGCACATTTCATCCGCTGAACAACTATTCTCCATCCTCACTTCCCCTCCTGCAGAAGTCCCCCTTCTGCAACACACAGCTGCTCCCTCCAGCCCCTGCCAGCCACCCCATCCACTCCTCCTCTCCCTGCTCCCCACTACAACCGCACCTGAGAACAGGTCTCCAAAACCCAACCGGTTATCCATGTGAGGCGACGTGGCAGGTTGGGTCATGCCTGCTCGGTTGACCTCCAGCAGCTTTCTGCTGCGGGTGCTGGTTTGAAGCTGGTTGCCCAGGAATGGGGCTGAGCTCCTGATGGCGGGGAGCTCCTCCGCTGCACGGCCCTGTCCATCGCAACCGCCTGGCTCTCCCCTCGCCCTTATCTCACTGCATCACTTGGTTTTTGTGACCTGGCCTTTAGGATACGGGTAACGCTTTCTGCCACAGCTGCGTGCTACAAATCACTCGTACGAGGAGAACTGAGGACGTCTGAGCCAATGCCTGCGAGACGACCAGATGGCCGTGCTGTCATCCTGTGGGTTTATGTAGGTTTCTCCCACTCACATCCTTGGACTTCAAGTTCCTCTGCCCACCCTGACTAGCAGGAGCATCCACTTCTGTTGTATTTCTTCATTCCATCTGTGTCATGGTATCACAATCAGCTTTCAATACTCTTTGAACAGCTATCTTCTCTTCCACTATAACAGTTTATTAAAGAAAACAAAATGAAGCAGTGAATATGAACTATTTATTACACAGAGAGAGCACTGATGCTCTGAAATCAGACAATAGATCAAGATAATTTTTCCCTTGCAACATAAAGTTATTTCTAGCTAGCTGCCTCCCTCCCTCCAGAAAGCTTCCCAGGCTAAATGCACCATGACACCCGACTTGCTGGGTTTTTTTGTTGCTCTGAAAATAGAGAGGACAGGCACAAACATGTCCCAGCCACCAGCTGAGAGGAGCAGAGGGACTCCAGAGGTGACGCAAACCATCATGGAACCCTGGCGTACAGGTGAGCAGAGCGAGATCCTGGTGCCCCAGACTTGCTCACTTCCCTGTGCCTCTTTCACCCCACCTTTCTCTGACCCCTTCAGAGACTTGAACCTGGGAGAAGGCCACCACAAGCCCTTTTCTAAAGGCATTAAGGAGGGCTCACCCAAAAGACAATTCTTCATGTATTTTGGCACCCCGCCTTCCAGGGCAGGTTATCTTCCCACCAGCACAGCCCCTCCAGCGGGTGCCAACTTCATTGGGGGAACCCCGGGAGGGACCCCCTTTCCTGCAGCTGCTCTGATGGCTGCTGGCCACTATCTGGTGACCCAGGCAGACCCTGGCACCAGCTGCCAACAGGAACTCCACCCTGGACCACTGCTGCTCCCTGACATGCCCGATACTGCACAGCCTATATCCAAATGCTCCATTATCTCACCAAAAAGCCTCTGAATGCATTTTCACACAGGAACTCTACAGCAGCACAAGGTCCGAAAGCCCTGCTCTCCTTCTTCTTTCTCTTCTGCAGCCCTTCCTCCTCCAAGGAGGGAAATTTGATTTGTATAAGTCAGGTACAGAAACACAAGCCCCATCATCCAATTTAAAACATAAACACATCATAATACTTTGCAATTATTTCCATCTACCATCTTCCTTCTCTTTAGCTAGCGATATCCCAACTGTGTATTCGCACATAAGGCTGCTGAGTCTAGGTGATAAGCTCCTCTGAACATGTGACATGTTCTTGATCTTTACCAGCAAAACAACAGCTCCATCCTGCATCTTTCACACTGGTGCAACCGAGAACCCAAATGAAGTCCCCAATTTTTCCACTTGTTTGAAAAGCATGCCCTATAAATAAGTCACAGTATAAAATATCACGATGGTAACAGGTAGGAAAAAATTGACGAGCTTCAAGAGTAGCTCAAACAACTTCCTTAAATAAATGCAAATTAATTTACATTTCTTCTCCTCATACAAATCATCATTTTTGTATTGTTCGTTTTATTTTTTTCTTTTAGCACATTTTTTATTGTCAGGCGTGCATGAAAGAAGTAGGAATGGCACTACAACTAAAAAAATACAGACACAAAACAAGTCAGAATTTTTTTTTAACAAAAATAAAACATTGTTTGATTTTTTTAAAATGATTAAAGATAATAATTCTTTCATCAATATTGTTGGAACTTTCAGAGAACTACTTTTTTCAGTTATTTAAAAGAAAGACAAGCAATTTGAAGAAATGAAAAAGGAAGGACAAACCTCTTCAAAAGAGAGGAAAAAAAATGAAAAGCAGAGTATTCTTTCAGTATATAAAGAGATTTGGAATCGGCTGCTGGCCAGCCTCATCAAGAATGGATAAAAATTAAATCAGCTTGATTTTCAGTGGGGAAACCTTTGCATAGGTGTTAGGGAACACTTTCTAAGCATAAGGACTGCTAAGACCAAGCTACTTTAGGTGGCTACATATACAGACAAATTAGCAAAAAAATGGCAACGTGGGAGGGAAATGACGTATTATCCCTTACAATGGTGCTAAAAGTCTCCAGTAACTGGCTGTGCCAAAATTAAACAAAAAATGGTTGTTCCAAGTGTCAGAAGGTTGGATCCATTTTTACAGGAAATAGGCAAAAGCAATCATTTCCAAATAAATAGCACACAGCTTACAACTAATGGCTTTGAAACTTTTTAATACTGTATTTGCTTTAAAATAGGCTTTTCAGATTTAGACTACATTTTGGGAAAAATCACAGTATAAATTTTCCATACACTCCTTGCAGAAGTGTTTGGAAAAAAACTTCCCCTAGCTGACAGTATAGTTTTGCCTTTTTATTTTTCCTAATGAAAACCGATCTTCATGACAAAGTCAGTTTTCTGTATAACATACAGAATATTTTGTTACTGTTTAGCCAAAAACTAAGCTACCACTTCACAGTGTAACACTTGCTCTTTTCTTTCCACAGTCTAGACAGAAGCTGTGACTCTGGAACTAAGGTTTCCAAATCCCTTCAGTTATAAAACCTCGGTTTTAAAATTTCACAATGTTTTAACTAATGACATAGTTCTGACCAGCACTGTCAATAACCATAACTGTTTGTTGCAAGATGCAATGCTGAGCACTACAATCAGATTGCCCTCTCCATCCCAGTAGGGCAAATTTTCTTCGAAGTTGCCAAGGGCAGGGGGAGAAAGAAAAAAACAGCAGTGGATAAACACTGACCCAGATCTCATTGATGGTAAAATCCCCACAGCATTCAGTGGTGCCAAGACTTTGTCTAGGGAAATTTTTACAATTTTCCGCTATCGTAACTAGTTCAAAAATCAGGCTGTTTATTGCTGAACGCCACCTGCTACTGCCTGGCAAAACATATTCAAACAATTACACAGGGCATATTATCATAATGAAGGGGGCTTTTCATTTACAAATCCAGAAATGCTGTGCTGAAGTGGTATGGTTTTCCCTAGCGAAGGGTGGGCGGAAAAGGGAGAAAGGGAGGGAGAAGAGAGAAGGGTGCATGGACAAGAGGGCTTCTCCAGGCAGAACGGTGGCCAAGGGATGGATGGGGCTCAGCTAACCCAACCTCTATTGCTGCATTTTTTCCTACAGGCTGCACACTTAGCCCAGTAGGAAAGGATTTCACATTGTGTGTTGTCTGTCAAAACACACGCAGAGAAGCAGCAGCTGATAAAGCACCATATACTGCTTATTTTATCACATTCTGCAAGAATGTGGAAGGGAATGTGGTGGATGAGGCTCACAGGTCCACTTCGGGAAACCAGTCTCCAGCAGTGACCAGCAGCAATGCAAGGTTTGGGGGGAATTACAGAAATACAATAATCATAAAGCAGCCTATCAATGATTGCAGTCTATTCTCTTTTTGTTAAAAACAAAAAAACACGAACTCATGTCCCTTTAGAAAGTAAAAATTTTGGTCACTCAAACTGTGTTATTCAGGAAATCAAACTAGATGATCACAGTGATCATTGCTGGCCTTGCAATAAGTTAATTTCTAAAAATTGTCAAATGTCAACTTCATTCTCTGTGTTTTTCCCCATGAAGTCCAAAGAACTTAGGAAACCAAGCCTTCATCTCCTGGATTTTACTATAAATCTTCCTTCACTGATTCTACAAAAGCATTGGAAATCAAATATCTTTTCATTTCCAACTTCTGTGAATAATCAAAACTTTGTTCAACACTATGGCTTTTATTCCAACACACATAAATAGCTTCTTGACTTGCACAAAACCTGAAACCACTTTAATCAATCGGCTATATATAGTCTAGATAAATACTGATTTTGAGATTCTGGGTGTACAGCCAATCCTGTGCTATTTGCTAATACTTTGATCTAAATTCACATTATTTTAAGAAGAAATGAAAAATGTTCTGGGGAGAACAAAGACAACAGTAAAGAAATTACAGGCTGTAAAAGCTAGAGGATATGTACATTAGCTAAAAATTCAACTTGTTCCAAAAGCATTTCAGAAGACAGAAATACATTTAGACTTATCACAAAATGAGACGCAAATATCCACTAATTTGTTATTTTGTTACTCCCACAGGAATTCACTCTTGATTTTCCAGAAATCTACCACTATATTAAGTATATTTAATAGCACTAGTGGACAGCACTACAGTCTCATTGCGCGTGTGCGTGGGTAATGTACTGCTCCATTTTCTATGGCAGCATTATAGCGCCAGTGATTTATGTCCGTGTAACAGAAAGGGCTATTCTGCAGAAATATCACAGGAAATGACACACAGGAAATAAACCAACACAGACATCTTACAATAATTTCCTGAGCTCTAGTGCAGCAATCTGCTGAGCTCCTGAAACAACCCAGATGCTGCTGACGCGAGGAATGAGCAAGCACCAAAAAGGCTTCCCCTCTCCCAGTGTGGTTTCTGGGTCCTGAGAGGATAAAAGGATGAGCAAGGCAACAAGGTATTGGAATAGTTAGTTATTTGCCACCTGGAAATACGCTTTATTGGGTAACAATACCATTGGTACCATCATGGGCCATCTATGGCAGCTATGGACTGACAGAAGGGCCTGCAGCGGCTGTGAAAACAAGAAAGCTGAAGATTAATGTGTGGTGAATGCTCAAGTAATGGCTGGGGAAAAGAAGGCCACGTGGAAAAAGGTCACAGTTAACCTTAAGCCAGAGCTTTTCTGTCTTCTCCTTGTCTGTCTCCCTAATGAAAGAGGGCTTACAGAGAAGATGGGAATAGACCCTGTAGTAGGGCCTGTAGAGATAGTACAAGGGTTTTTAAGCTAAACGACTGTAGATTCGGACTAGATATTGGGAAGAAACAGGAAACAAGAAACTGGCCCAGGTTGCCCAGAGAGGTGGTAGATACCCCATCACTGGAAACATTCAAGGTCAGGTTGGATGGGGCTCTGAGCAACCTGATATTCATAGTTGAATATGCCCCTGCTCATTGCAGGGGAGGTTGGACTAGATGGCCTTTAAGGTTCCCTTCCAACCCATCCCACTCTATCACTCTATGATTCTATGAACTACTCCCGGTTCCATTCAGATACCATCCTGAATGGCTGGTATCTGAACGTGTTTTCCACTCTAATAATGGTCAAAACATCCACTTCCTTTCCACAAGTTCCCACTGCATCAGGGAGTGGACAGAGTAAAAATTCAGTCCCTGTCCTCAAGAGCACTTAATTCAGGCTACAGCAAGATATCAACAGATGCAAAGAAATAATCGTGTTTCAGTCAGGTTTGCCTGTGTGCAACAGAAGATAACATCCTGGAAGCCAGATGAACTCAGTAACTTTTTAACAGGGATTTTATTAAGGAACACTAGGACATAGCTCATGAGAGTTTAACTGATGAACGGTACAAAGAACTGCTTTTTATCTAAGTAAATTTTACCAGTTAAAAACAGCCATAAAATAAAGAAATATCTCATCCTACTATCTGATTATTGCTCAATATTCTACTATTCCCACTCACCCTTCATATAGCCTTTTAGTGGAGATTAAAATATATGAAAGTCACTTATGCAGATAAGTATACAATATGTTAAAAAAATATACATCTGACATCAGTGTCCTAGGCTAAGAATCAATATAACACATCTTTATACTACTATTTCCTAGGAAAAAAGAGTAGAAGTATGCTAAATGAATTTAAATACACAGAGGTCTACACAAGCAGATTACACTGACAGACACTTTAAATGTAATTATTGCTTGCAATTTTTTCCCTTACTCACTAGAGGAATTAGCAGGGCTGCTTCAAGACAGCAAGCAGGGGAACATCCATGTCAAACAAGGAAGTTTTGATACAATCAGCACCTGTAACTAGGAGAAACTTCCCACTGTAAAAATCCATACTATATAATTTCCTTCGGGTAACTGAAAAAGATACCTAACACTTTCACTACTACTTACAAACCAAGGAATCATAAAATACACACACGCTGTATAAACACTAAAATCATCTTAAAACACCGTGGGTGAAATCTTGATCCCATTAAAGCTGATGGCAAACTTCCTGCTAACTTCAACAGCGACAGAATTTCATCCATTGTGCCAACTCATAAAGCAGAAAAGGGAAAAGAAAAAGCTTTGAAATATAGAACTAAAACAATAAATAAGATTGCTTTAATCACAGCTTCTGACGCCTTCAATCTTCCATGCAACTTCTGCTCCTCCCTCTGGTTGCCAACAAGCCCAAGGTTCAATGCTTCAGTAGTTGATTTATCAGTCCTTGCAATCCAGATCTGAATGATGCCCTGCCTTTTCCACTTTGCCCAGCAAAATGCAACACAGCAGCTCTTACACATTTTAATATCTATCACATTTTAATAGTGCGGGAAAAGATCCACACTTTTGCGGTGTGGATCCAAAGTTTTGCGGTGACCAAATCCAGAGCACTGCATTTCCTAAAACTAAGGGGGAAGTTGGTTTTGTTTTTGTTAGAGGGAAGTTCCTCAGTGACCAGTGTGCAAGTTCCCTTATCAGCAATGCAGGAAAGTGGGTGGCACCATTTGGTTTCCATTCAAATTCCACTCCAGTCCCAAATGAAAGGAATTTTTGCAATTATATTGTCACCTCTTCAGATATACTGCAGAGACTTCAAAGGAAGAATGTTTCTGGAAATCAAATGGTTTGGTAGGTCCAAAGGAATAAATATACCTAAAGGCCAAATGTCTTTCATAAGATACTGGACTTTTAACTACAGCTGCTACTCATATACTAACAAACCACTTCACCTAAACAACAATGGTATCAGTATATGAAAAGCAGAGCTTTCATGCAAGACCTTAATGAATAAGCTGAGACTACATTTACTGGCCCAACCACTTGAAAACTAAATTCTACAGCATTGTAGGAACTTCTACCAGATTAGTGTTGCTACAGGGAAGAGCGCTGAACTCCAGAACTACTGAATTATTATACATTAGGTTTAAAAAAAAAAAAAGTATTATTATATTCATAAAAAAATCTCAAATTTAGCACACCTGTTTTGTTCAGTTTCATCAATAATTAATTTTTAAAATGCCAACAACATGCCAAACAGAACAGTAAGTGAAATTTCAGGTCACGCAAATGCGTGCAATACTTAGACTGGATTAAGCACCAAGCTTGCATGTAACAGCAAATACGAAGAGGTAACATTTTCTTAAATGTTGTCTTTAAAGGGAAAATATCCCCTACACATTTCTTTTTAATACTGTTCACAATGCTTTTATAAGATATCAAAGGTTGTGCAGGGCTTGAGCATGCGAATAAGACATATTGACTCTGTTTTGAAATGAGGATACTCAATATCCACTACTCATCATTTTCTCTTCTGGATCTTCTATTTCCAAGGTCATTTTGCTATCCTATTTATCATTACCCTGTATTACACAGTCAATGATTTTGAAATTTGTCATTCTCCAATACGAAAGTGTAACATGGTTTTTAAGAGACAAGCTCCATATACAAATTCAGCTGAAGACTATAGGGAACATTTGATACACATAATTTTAAGGAGAAAAAGAAAAAACAAAAAACAACCTCTGACACACCAGGTTAGAACACAATATATCAGTAGATCACACTGTAAGGTTTCACAGGACACAGGAAAGAGGGAGCAGAAATGAGAGCTCCTCCTTGGCAGGAGACTACATCTCTGAGCAGACAAAAAACCAGCAGCTGTCAGAACCTCGAGCAGGGATGTAGCCTGGTGATGACAGCGGGAGAACAACGATCTACCCCAACTGACAGGGAGCTCAGTTAAAATGCCTCTTGGAGAAATATAAACACAAATAGTCCTTCTCCTCCCGTGCTTACACAGGGACCACCACCATTTCTGCTCAAGGCCTGGCCACACAGACCAGGAAAACCTGGGGTGATGATTACTGTGTATCAGCTGCCCTACCCACACACACCAAACCCCTGCTAACTCGCGTTACGGGGAAGGAGGATGAGCTTTCCAGCATGACAGACCAGCTACATGTTACTGGCCGCAGAGCAAGAGCGGGCACTCAGGGAGTTATCCCAGGGGAACCACAGGTCAGCACCCCACGTTCCCCTGGGAAGTTGTCTCCCCCTTCCCACACCCCAACAGCTCCACGGGGGAAAGGTGCCACTTTGCTCCTTTCATCCCAGCATCTTGCCAGCAGCGGCAGCTTATCGAAGTGTCCAAGTGGATATACGTAACAGGGAGAGCGGCCCTGTGGCTGGAGGGTAGCATCATTAAACTTCGTCAGGCGTGCCTAACTTTTTGGTGTCATCTTTGGTAAGGCTGATGATCCTTGCTGCCTGTGCACTCGAGCTGGGGGGCAGTGGAGGACAAGGCCGTGACACGGAACACCAAAGCAACAGGGAAATTAATGTATGACTAGAAAATAAGGGTAGGCAGTAACTACAGCTAGCCAGCTTTGGAGATAGGAATATTATCTCAACTCAAAGTCTTTAGGGCCATATATATTCCTTCTAGGGTTACACTGTAAAAAAATGCACACACCAGATCAATTATTTAGGAAATCAGTAACTCAGTTTTACTGAGTTTATCCACTGTTGCCTGTCAATAAGAAATTGTTTCCTGAATACAGAGCTTAAACAGCAGCCCACAAGGCTTTCCTTAGTAGACCGATGTTTTCTTCTGCTTCCTCAGCCTTTTTTGCACTGTTCCTCTTGCACAGTATGCCTGAACATCAGTCACGGTAGCTTGCTGAAATAGCCACAAAGCCTCCTTCTGCCACGTCCCTACCTTGTTTCACATGAAGTTTGAATGTTCACTCTTGGTACCAACATTGTCTGTTACTGAAAGAGTTTTTAAGATTGCCCTGTTCCATGGTTTATGTGAAGGCACTGCTGTGTATTCTCCCGCTCGCATTTCATTAGCTTCCTGATCGTTCTATCACAAATTTGGGGTTCCCCCCCCCGAGTCTACAAACTTTTGTTTAGCACTTTCTCACCCAATCAACCACATGAGTAAGACTTTCACTTGGAAAGGAGATAAAGAACCAAGCCTTGTTTTTAATTACTTTAACCAAGGAACAATTTGTTGCAAGAGTCTACAGACAGAGTTATGATCCTATCTTAATTGAACATCTGAGTCCACAGTCTTACTGCATATTTCAGCAATGCTGGGTCATAATTAAACAGCTATTGAATTAAGCACACAGTGACCTACTTATCTCAATTATACATCAGCTTTGCTTCAAAAGAGGCTCTTCTGAAAAATCAGGTGCCCATCTTCCTCAGGCTCAGCATGAACACATACCAACAGGTACTTCACTCTTACCACCTTCAGCATGTCCATACCTCACGGCAACCAGCTTTCTTCCTAACTCGGGTTTTCAACACCTCACACATGCACAACAAATCACTCTCCACAGCAATCTGAGAGTTGGGGTGTAGCATGGGTATCCATGCTTGTGTCTTCTGAGTGGTGTCCAAAGGCAGAGTGATGCTTTGAAGCCTACGTGCAACATGCAGCAAACAGGTTCTTTGGTGGCATGAACCAGGAGCCCTCGGACCTGGGGAGCCAGAGTCTACCACCCTGCAAAGGGGACAATCCATGTGCCTTCCTACAGCGGGGAACTCCAGCCAGCCAGGAAGAGCTTGCTCCTGCAGAGCCCAAGGAAGGGTGCCTCACCAAGGTACCTTCTTCGTGCCCACGTTCTGAGCTGGGAAATCAACACAGGACCTGAAGGATATCAACGCCTTCCTCATGAGATTAAGTTTTAAACCACCGCTATCTCCAGAACATACTTTGCTGGAATACTTAATGAAATCCATGCAGTTATTAACACTAACAGAGCCCGCACGGCTCTGCTTGCACAGGCTGGCTGCTGTAAAAAAAACTCAGCTGCAACACAAATGCAGGAACAATCAAACTTGTTACTGTGATTCTCAGAGTAATTTCAGGTTGTAAAACTGAACAGATGGCACTTGTGAGCTTTACTCAATACCTTGGACTTTTTAATTAGATTGCTGTTCAAGTCAGTCTGCCCGTCTACAGCGGGAGACCCCAGGTTTCAAAGTAACCTTAGAAGTCCCATTGCTCTATCTGATAGAAACCACCACATCAGGGAACTGCTGCAGGCACAGCTCCTGCTGCTTCCACCCTAGGAATCGGTCAGCAGGTAATTAACAGAGCAGAATTAAAGGGATAGTCCAAAAATGCAGCTACGCCTTAGCTAAAATGCAAATTAATGCTTTAATGCACCATACTGCTTTATAATTTCAGGATGCTTTTGGTATGTTTATCATTAAGAATCTCTGTGCCATAGTTCTCTGTGCCATGTCTTCACACGGTTCTCAAATCCACCTTCTGCTACTGACAGTCACTCTCGGTTATCACTGCTTTTTGGAAAGATTTAGGTGATCACAATCAAAAGAACTTTTACAAAGCTGAAGAACTTACAGCAAAGCAATAAATAGTGCATCCAGCCCACAGCACTGGAACATGGCAAAAACCACCAGCAGGCTCTTATGGTTGTGGGACCCAAACCCCCAACAGACATCAGTTTCATTACATTTTAGAATCAGGCCAAATACTTTTTTTACCAATACAGATCAGACAAATAAACAGAAAAAAACCAACAAAAACAAACCCATGAAAACCACCAAGCCTCCAACAGGTTTGCTAACGTGAGAAATTAAGACTTTTTATGAGTGCTGCAGTGTATAAAATCTCAGTAACGCTCTTAACCTGAGGCAATGCAGCTTGGCACAACACACCAGAACAGTAAGACTAGTTGCATCAATTACAATGGCACAGTGTCACAGCTGTCCTTTTATCAAGATCAGTTAGAAGCAGACTATTTTGGGGTTGGTTGTTTGTATTACTTTACATTTTGAGAAGGGAAAACTACAAAATTCAGAAGAGCAGCTGGACTGTTGTAATCATGTTCAATGTAACACTGACCACTCCTGCAAATCTTTTTTCATTTTATAATATATCCTGAATGTATAAGCTAATATTAAAAATAACTTGTCTGTTTTAGAAAAGAATAGGTCAAATACTCTACTAACCAAAGAAAAGGAAACACAGAGCTTACACATATTTTTTTCTGTGGCACTGGTGCCCTAAGTTCCTTTCAAGTGGCAGAACTCTAAAGTCATTACAAACTGTAGCCATGCTCATTATGTACTCTATATATGTTATTTATTAAATATATGTAATATATATTATACATATACACTATATTATATGCATTAAAAGAGATATTAAAAGAGATTAGTAGGTTACAAAATAAACTGAATATATATTTAAATTTTTTAACTGTTTGAATATCAAATAACAATCAGCTCTAAGAGTCACCTGCCTGGTGTGTGTCAGTCAGAGAAAAACCTGCAACTTGGAGAGTTCCCTTGTTTATACAGCCCAATTTTGCCTCAGTGTTTTGTCAAGTAAGAAAACCAATCCTGTCCTAGCACAGAATGAGACAGAATCCCTCTGAAATTGCAGCTCTCACCAGTGGATGCATTTAAGATTGCATCACACAAACTCCTAGGGAATGAGGATGAACTGGATGTGTTCAGGTCCAACCCTCTCCCTAGGACTCTGCGATGTGCCCAAAGGCCTGAACTTCCTAAAAGGTGGCTTTGTCAGGGTTGTGGAGTGGATTCCTCCTACAAAGCCCAAACACATCTGGATTTTGTGTTAACTAGTAGCATACATGGTGTAGCAGATAGCACAGCATTGACAACGATGTGGGGTTTCTTCAACTAATGATAGCAAACAATACTGAAGCAATTAAAAATAATGAAGAGTTGAGTAAACACTTTCTCATCACCCTTTTATAAAACATCATGATTAAGACTTTTAAAATCTCTAAAACAACCCCTTTATTTCACATGAAATAACTAAAGGGGGTAAAGGAAACCTGCCCTCACATAAGCTCAGTTGCACCAGGTCTTTCAAAACCTCAACCAAAACATCTCTCTCTCTCTCTCTCTCACATGCCACACAAGTTACGTGACTAAAGCGGAAAGACATCTGATGCTCACCAGAATTAAACCTTAATGCCACTCTGTCCTTTGGGGAAAGTGAGACATCAGGAGCAGGGCATCTCTTTGCTGGTAATTTTCTGTCTAATTCTGGGACGACGCAGTCTACACCAGAAACTGCTCATCCCTTCTCTCTCCTTTGATAGACAGACATCTACCACATCATAACACTCCTAATAGCTGGGCAGGAAAAAGCCTAAACCCCTCCCTCTCACTCCTAAAGTTAAGTATAGAAAACTGCATCTATGCTATTTACAGACTTGTATGCTTGTCTGGACTGAAGTTTTGTAAATACAAGCTATTTTGAAGTTAGAGGCACTAAGAGTTGGATAAATGCCTTGAGAGAAACAATTCAGATAGCCTATGTTCCCCCCAGTGCTGGTGTTCACTGTTGGTTGACTCCAAAACCTCAAAGGCACCCAGCCAATACGAAACATTAAGACCCGAGGACTAAAGCAAGCTTTAAGCTGGTTGTATCTGGACCTTGGCCTATAACTGTTTCATAAGCCAATTTCTACATTCAGAAATAAACAAACCTACAAAATAAAAACAAACAAACCTTGCATAATTTAATTGCTCTCCGCATGCCTTGTTTCCCTCTGCATCCTGGGATGAAAGCACGGAGGGTGGGTGGGGTGTATTCTCAACACTGCCCTTGACGCTTCACCAGCTGAAGGCTTTTTTTTCTGGAAGTGTCTATTTTCGTAGCACTGGCAATCTGAAAAACAAAAACTGTTTTGTTAACACGTGTATCCCCAGATACGTTAGAAATAAGTTTTGTGCTGAAGCACTGCCAACAAAATCATTAACCTCTCCCATGCAAAACCAACAACTCGCCTACAAAAAAAAAAAAAAAACCAAAAAAAAAAAAACCACCAACCAGTAGCTGGAAACATCTCTGCTTAATTCATACCTCACTCACGCATTCTGCGTGGACTGCTCTTGCGCAGCAGCTGAAAACTTCTCTCTATACACAAAGGGAAGTTAGAAACCGGTAACGCAACACATTACAAACACGTGCTTCAAGAGGAGTCTTTGTTAAGCTGTCCAGGTTTCCATCTGGGCAACACACAACCAGGAAAGGCAGCTTGAAATGGGCCAGCACCGCCCCCAGCCCTTTTCTACAGCAGCAGCACCAACCATGAACTGTGCCTGCAACGCAACGGGACTGCAAACCACACAAGAGCACCTTTAGGTCTGTTCCCATATGTTCTTATTTAAAGCTTTTCGCATCCCAGGCCCAGACAAGCTATCAAATCCCAGCCAGGACCTCTGCAAAACAGCCACGCACCAGCTACAGAGACATCCCATGGAAGTTCCCTTGCACCAGCTGTGTCAGGCTCTGAAAAGCCAGCCACTGCTTTTGGGCAGACTGATATGGAGTAACCAGCTGCTTTTTTGCCCACACCACCTGAAAATAGTTAAGACTGAAGACATAAGCTGCTCTTCTTGCTCAATGCAGATACACTGAAGATGGTGTCTAACTGAGCTCCCAAAAGCTGGCAAGGAGAACTTCATGCTCTACAAAGTCTGTCGTTTTCATGCTGCAAAGTGTCAGACTGTATTACAATATTTTCTGTGATGTTTAAATTGGCACGGCTGATTTTTAACAGCTTCTTCACGGCACACAGCACCTTGTCATAAAAATATCCTTATTTCTACAAGTTAAACTGACATACCACAGAATTAAAACTAACACAAGAATTTTATCATACTCATGCTTCAAAAGGCAGATCTTACTGAAAAACCTGGTGACGGAGTCAGCATGCAACGAAACAGATTGTCAACCAAAATGTTACATGTAAACATGTAGAATAGAAACTAAGGGTTACTCCTCCATCTAAATCTGTCAAGCATACAAATAGGGCAACATAGTACTTGAAGTTTTCTTTTCATAGCATTACTCAGTGGAATTAGAGCAAAATCCCAAATGACTTCACCAAAAAAAAAAAAAATAATGGCTATCCCATTAAAATAAAACACAGACATAATAGCAAATAATACAAGCTGCAAAACCACCATACAAAAGGGACAAATTAACAATGGGCCAGCAAAGCAAAGAGCGGTATCAGGCTGCAGGTTACACCCAAGAGGAAACGTGAGTAATAAGGTGCAAGTAGTATTTTCCTTAGTTGTTACCATAAATCCACTTGTAAAGTTCCAAATACAAAATAGAGACTTGTTTTGCTGCTGGGGAAGGGCATGCATCTGTCTACACAGAACATTCAGACCACCACAACCCTCCTCATCATCGCTGCAAGAGACACACAGCCAAGCGCCGCAGGGCAGGGCTGCGAGTGCCACGATGATGGCGTTCAGATGATCCCTTCTGCCGCAAAGTTGACAGCGCTGCTATTGTGCCCAAAGTGTATTTTTTGTCATACTTACTTTTCCTACCCAATGGCACAGCATGGCTCTGCTCCTCAAAGAGACGCAGCGCTTCCTTCACCATGGTACCCAGCTCCCAAAGACCAGCAACTAAGACTCAAAGGACTTGGACAGTAGCCTGCTCTTACCCACATGATTGCAGAAATCCCTGAACTGAGAAGAGCCCCTTTTTCTTCCCATGTTCCAGCTCACTGCAGGGAGCTGCTCAGGCATTTTCCCTGTACTGCTGGAACCACTCTTTCCAGCTCCTCACAGACAGGGCTTCTTTACTGCTGCTTTGATAGACACAGAGTGAGACCTAGTATGAGGCTAAATGCACGGCCTGTGTCAGTATATACGTGTAATTTCAACAACACAGAGTTAAACTCTGCCCTCATGGGCAAACCTGACTCCCCTGGATTTTTGCTGGCCCATAACTATAGGGGAAACGCAGCTGACTGTCAGCTAATTACAGCCGTGGTGACCTCACGTTACTAACAGTCATCCCAGATTTGTTCATGTACACCTGAAACATTTCAACCTAGGCAAGAACAGCAGAAGTGAGAAGACAGTGTTTATACCAGGCAGACGCTGTACTACTTTTGATATAAAAGAACAAATTTATGGCAAAGTAATACAAGACCTGCCAACCACTCAGGTCTTGCTCGGAGACTTATTAAGGACGATATCCTGCTCTGTTTGAAGAGAACTTCCTGGCCAGGGAAGGGGGCCTGATTTTCTGAAGTGCTTCCAGCACTCCCAGCAGGCTACCCCTCAGGGAGGTCACGATGCTTCCCCCGCAAACGGTCCATCAAACGTTGAAGGAAGTTTGCTGTGGTGAATGCAAACCTCCCAGCAATGCTCTGCGATACCCGCTTCCTCATATCTCCACAGCCCTGAATAACAAGGCTGTCAGCTCACTGAAGAAAGAGAACCATTGGAGAAGCCAAGCCCTGGAAGAGCTCAGCTCAGAGTCCTTCAGCTTTTATAGGGAGTGTGGTGGAGGGGATGGAACACCCCATTGGTCAGTTTGGGGTCACCTGACCTGACTGCGCCTCCCCATAGGGTAAACAGCCAAGTCAACTGACCCCAGTTGCCACGGCAACAAGTGTGCCCGCTAAACCGGGACTAAGGCTTCACATAGAGAAAACCTATAGGCCTCCAAATCAAGGGTAGGATGTTGCTGCAACATACAAAGCTTTACCCATTCGAGCATCGTTTTACAGCAGGCTAGGAGGAAACAGGTATTTCACACCAGTGATCTTATAACACACCTCTTTCCCCTTTCCCAAAACAAGTCTTTTAATACCAAGGATTACCATCAAACTTCTACCAAGGGCCAAGCACTTCTGAAGGAATCCATTTCAAAAAATAACTTTCGTGGATCAACAGAAGAAAAAAAAAAAGGGTAAAAAAAGAGAAGGTATTAATTAAAAGACAAAGAACTGCTACACCAAAGTCACATAAACATCACACATCAGTGGAGGGATCCGAAGATGATCAGAGGGATGGAGCACCTCCCCTATGAGGACAGGCTGAGAGAGCTGGGGTTGTTCAGCCTGGAAAAGAGAAGGGTCCGGGGAGACCTTATAACAGCCTACCAATATCTGAAGGGAGCTACAGGAGAGCTGGAAAAGGACTCTTTGTCAGGAAGTGTAGTGACAGGACAAGGGGTAAAGGTTTTAAATTGGAAGAGGGGAGATTTATATTAGATACTAGAAATAAATTCTTTCCTGTGAGGGTGGTGAGACACTGGAACAGGTTGCCCAGAGAAGCTGTGGATGCCCCATCCCTGGAAGTGTTCAAGGCCAGGCTGGATGGGGCTTTGAGCAACCTGGTCTGGTGGGAGGTGTCCCTGCCCAGGGCAGGGGGGTTGGAACTCGATGATCTTTTAGGTCCCTTCCAACCTAAACCACTCTATGATTCTATGATCACAGGCTGAGATTCTTGCCTCCTGTGCTAGACAAAATTACAAAACCCCGTGCACTAAATGTGGCAAATACACTGCCATAGGCTCTGCCATTTACTTAAGGACAGATAGGTAGGCATGGCTACAAAAGTCTTAACAGATTAGACAGTAACTACTACGGTATCAGAACTTTGGTTTGTCATTAATCTCGTACTCACACTTTTATTTTCCTACTGAATAGGGCAGTACACATAAACAAACAGCAGCAAATGGCTAGCTGGTGTGGCAGGGAAGGAAAGATATTAGTCCAAAGGTATCACGGGCTCTTCCACCTCAACTGTAAGGTGAGTGTGAGTTACCTTATACGCTCAATAGCAAGATCCAAGTCACAGATGTAGTTCCTCCACTGCTTTCTGGGAAGGGCTGTACAAACTCAGGGTAGGTGCCACCTGCACCAGCAGGGAGCAAACACCAGCTGTTGGGTGGTGGTTTGTTTACTTTTCTTTCTGGGTTGCCAGATATCTTCAGTATAAATTATTGCCCCTGGTTAAAGCCAGTGTACAATGACCAGATGCTGAGCAATTCAGTAACACAGCTCTACAAACACCTCCACTTATTTCAGCTGTAGTACATCTCCTGTGTCGAAAGGGAGGTGTGAGATGCTACCAAATCTCAACAGGTCTGGCAAGAAGGAAGCAGAGAGGTGTGGTGTTCATCTGGTTGCCCTGGAGGCTTAGCTGCTTGTAGCCAAACTAACAACAGCACAGTGCCCTCCTATAAAGCGCAAACAGCTCTCTGGGATAGAGTACAGTACATAAATCCAGACCTTGGCCTCTTGATCATCAGACAGGAAAGAGATTTTAACTTCTGTGCCATCTATATTCAACCAACAACCAGCGAGCAGCTTCCTGCAGCAGTCCATCAGTTTGCGGCCTGTGGTTTTCTTGGATTCCTTCCGCCCCTCCCTTTCCCCTGGAGAAACCTGGGAGTAGTCTGCAGATCAGATGTAACACTGAAAGCTGCTTCTGCTGACAGAAGAGAAGAAAAAAACCCCACAACTTTTTCAGCCCCATCAAACCACTTTAAATATGACACTGTACTGGACACAGGCATTCAGCATACATTCAGTAGCAGCACAACTCCTGGGAGTCCAGGCTGCCCAGCAACACACTGAGCATCAGCTCTACTCACGGGCCATAAACCTTCTGGTCCACAGGAAGGGACCATTTATTGAGAGCATCATCCTTTTGGCCAGAGCATGAAGACAGGGCTGTTCCACTGAGGGCAGCTCTGGCCAGAAGGCAGAAGCCATCTGCACAAGGACTTCGCTTCCCTGTGCCTGGGGGTTTATTTCGGGAAACTTCACATTCCTGAGCAGAGTTTCACGATCTACCCTAAAAGACTCAAGCAGGTACATACATCTGGGATTATCCAAGGCATTTCTTTCCCCATCTTTCTTGCTATTTTCAGGATATATTTCTGAAAACACTTGGAAGTATTTTTTTATTGTTGATGATGATGTACATTTCAGAGGCAGCACATGAACAGAAGTATTGACCTTTTTCCTAACCTGTCAGAAAAAGGAACATCCTGCTAACTTTACTTACCTTTAATTCACTGATTCTACCCAAAACTAATTATCATAATCTAAAGCCTCTAACTCTCTACTCAGCAGTTCAATTAGAAAGATGAACATTGATTAATCCACTTGAGTTACCCTGGAGAAGGTGTGACTGAACAAAAATCACTCCACCCCAGAGAAATGGGCATTAATTAGTTCTGCATTAAAGTGCTTTCCTCTTTATTCAACTTCAAAAAAAAAAAAAGTAAAAGCCAACAGAAACAAAAAAAAACAAACTTCAGTGTTAAACTTCTGAGGTAGTTTTTTATTTTATTTTATTCTTTAGGAAGTCTCAAATTTTCTTGCCTTGGATTTCATAGCCATCTACTTAATTTTTTTTTGAATTATTGTGTTTTTACAAAATAAACAAACGCAGGCTGGAGCTTCAATATGCTCTTGCAAATCCCTGCCAAAGAACTGCAGTCATGAATTAGTTGGCTCGGGCAAGCAATGAAGGATGACACTGATACTTGACAGGAATGTACACAGCATTATGTACATACCACAACTGAAGCCAGGTATGTTCCCATCCACCAAGTAGTTTCAGAAGTAGTTTCAGTGTCCCACCTAGGAAGACAATCAAAGAGAAAACCTTATTTAAAGGTTTCCTCGCTCCTTTTTAAGCTCTCATCAAATATTTTCCAGCTTAGCCGGGCCTACAGCCTGATCATGAGCCTCTTAACCCTGAAAAATGAGTAAGCCTTCCTCAACCATATCTGTGCACCACAGCTCATGCTGCCCTTAGCGTGGTAAAGCTCATGCTTCACCTGCCCTCAGAGTCACAATTCTGTCTGCTGATGCTTCAAACAGCAAGAAGGACTGGCTAACTTTTCTCTTTCCATGAGAATCCCCTCCTGGTCTCTACACATGAATAGAAAGCATCCCCCCACGGCATGACCTTGTCTGCTGCCCTGTGATCAAGGGGGAGGCCATCTCCTTCCCATAGATCTAGGGACAGAATGGCTGATCCCCAGGAGATTTCAAGCAAATAAACTTCCTGATGCATTTCCCTTTGTACAGGAATGTCCCCTGCAAAGTGGCAGGTAGAGCTGGTGTCTCAGCTCTGCTTATAGGAGCAGCCCAATCCTTCTCCTGGTCACCACACAGTGACATTAAGAAGGCAGACATGGGGCAGACTGGACAGCCAGGCTAGGCAGGGCAGGGAGGGAGGGAGGAGCAGGGCTTTTCCCTTCCACATCCTAAATTACATGCTCTTCTCCTGTTTATGTTTCTTCCCATACTCAGCATTATTTATTGACTTTCAAAGCACAAGCAGCCATGCAGGACACACCACAGTCCCTCAGAGCTCCTGGTACACGGTTAGAAAGGAATTTTCCATTGGCCTCTGTCAACTTAATACATAATCAATACGTGGCGTCAGCAGAAGCCGAGCGAGAAAGCTGATCCTACACCAGCACGCCATTTTGAGAGCATCCAGATTCAATTCTCTTTGAATTTCTTCTCTCTTGCCATTATGCATTGTTTATTTCAAAGTTATTTTATCATCAAGTTATGGAGAAAAGACAATAAGCCTATGTTATTGCAAAGCACTAGGACTGATAATTAAATCCCACTGGGGCTTCTGATGGTCTTGCCAACACCCATAGATCAGTTCAATGGCGCAGACTTAAAAAGAGGGTGACTGATGAGGAAGAGAAACAGAAATATCAGAATTGAGCTTGATCTGAGTGAGGTCCGTCACAAAACCACAGCTTTCTAGTGGTGAAGGGATTAGATCTGCAGAGATCACAAGTGAGGCCCCATCACCAGCTTGGGACTCTCAATTTCAAAACATTTTTGCAGTGAAGCAACTTAAGAAAATAAACACTCCCAGCCAGGCAGTGATCAGTCATAAAACCTTTTCTGAAATGGAGATGAACTCTCTTATTGTATATTTAAAGCAACACTATAAACCAGGCCATATCTATATAAAGCAACGCTACGGGCTTAAAGCAACAGCAGCGTTATTCTCTGTCAGAGCTCAAGCTGAATACCCCAGGAAAAGAAATCCAAAAAATGATGCACATAGAAAGGTGAGCCTCAGACTTCCATAAAGCTAGCAGCAATGTTATCAACAGGTCATTGCTCACATTTGCTGGCAGATAGGAAATTTAACACTTAGATATCTACATTTTACAGATACCATGCTGTCAGAAATACTTCAGAACATACTGCATTATATTTTTTCCAAGTACTTTATTTTCTCTTTTCTAGCACATTCATCTTCTATAATTTTTTAGTACAAGAAAATGGCCTGTTTTTTTAATTCTGCATTTTCATCAGGACCTTCATAATTGACTAAAAACCACATAAATGGTGGGAAAAACTGGCTTCAAAAGGTTAGCCTCAAATACAGGCCAAAATTCTGTCTTTTTACTTAAATATGTTTGTGAAAAATTCAGCACATCAGGATAAACATTTAAGGGAAACACTGGAGTTCTTCCTTCTTACCTCAACACCCAAACTCCCTGGGAAGTCACCCACCATTAACTCCAGCTTCCAGGCAGACAAACCTATAATTTGCCATACTGATTAAGTCTTGTGTAGAATTTTATAACACAGGGTCTGTAACTGCTTAATTGTTTTAGTTTGCTCTACAAGCCTTATGTTGTTGTTTGTTTTTTTTCTAAGTTCTAAGCATAAAGTTGACACTGACAAGAACCTTTCCATTTTCCCAAGTTTTAATTAGTGACATTTTTGTTGATGGGAGCAAGCTTTGAGAAGGGCAGTCTTACTCCTAAGGAACAATCCTTACAAAATATCCTAATAGCCTGAATAGACTGAAAATGCTAAATGGTGTATCATGACTGCTGCAGGTTGCTAGGGCATCCATGGTAACATTCACCTTTGGGTGTGAAATGCGAATGCAAATCTGAAGGGCGTCAAAACATCATTCATCATGGTTAGCATGACAGATCAGCTGGGAGATTGTATAAACAACCTAGTAATTTATACTCAGCAAGCAAATACCTATTTGTTGCAATCCTGAGCTATTTCTTAGCCCACTAACTTGGCCAACAGCAGAGGCTGGCAAGTGCTTCCCTCTCCCTTCCCACCTCACCTGCCCAAATATAAACCCTCCCTTCCTGAAAAGCTCCTGGTGCCTTTCAGGGATCACGAATGACAAAGCAAAGATCTGAAGCACTTATCACTAGGAGGAGTATTTTGTGCCTTCTGAGCAAGCTGAATATTTAAAGGAGCTTAAAATAGGGAGAAGCAAGAGTTATCAATGCCATTATAAATGTGAAAGAACAAGAGGAACGTGGGAGGAGGGAACCCAAACTACACGAAGCTCCAGACCCTGACTGGAGCAATGCTGACATACCAGCAGCAACTTCATTCCCACCCTGTAGAATGACTCAGACCTGACCTTGTTATCCTGATTTCTTCAATAGCTTAAAGATAACATACATTAGATTCTTGGTTTTGCTGTTTTATTTCAACCTTCATAAAACATCCCAGTAGTATTTTCATGCTTAGCTATTTTAAAATATAATAGAAAGATCCATGCCCTCTACCCCCTCTATGAAAGTCATGACTCCAAGAGTTGTGACTTTAAAATAACAAAGAATTGTCATTAAATCCTAAAACCTGGCAGTACTAGAGCCTCCCTGCAATCTGGGAGAAAGAAAGATTGAAGACAGAAAGTTATTTTTCAAACCTTGTTCCTGAAGTTCACAAATTTCAGGCATCGCACCTCTCATTCTAGGTACTCCCGAGAGTGATATACAGACAAGAGTACAAATTCTACTCCCAGCTTCACCAGAAATTAACTCCATGAATGACAACTAGTATAACAGTGCCATGATTTAACCCCAGCCAGCAACTCAGCTCGCTCCCCCTAGTTGGGATGGGGAAGAGAACCGGAAGAGTAGAAGTGAGAAAACACTCGTGCATTCAGATAAAGACAGTTTAATAGGTAAAGAAAAAGCTGGACACACAAGCAAAGCAAAACAAGGAATTCATTCACTGTTTCCCATGGGCAGGCAGGTGCTCAGCCACCTCCAGGAAAGCAGTGCTCCATCATGCATAACGGTTACTTGGGAAGACAAACACCATCATTCTGAACGTCCCCCCCTTCCTTCTTCTTTCCCCCAGCTTTATATGCTGAGCGTGATGTCACATGGTATGGAATGTCCCTTTTGGTCAGTTGGGGTCGGCTGTTCCTCCTCCCAACTTTCTGTGCACTGCCAGCCTACTCACTGGTGGGGTGAGAAGTAGAAAAGGCCTTGACCACTTAGCGATAACCAAAGCCCTCAGTGTTTTACCAACACTGTTTTTACCCCAAGTCCAAAACATAGCACTATACCAGCTGCTAGTAAGAAAGTCAACTCTACCCCAGCTGAAACCATGACAAACAGTAGTGATTTCAACTGCTTTTCAATTATTGTCTCAACTATGCCTTGGCATAAAGCCTTACTCAATTTGGGGGACTATTAAATGCCCAGATACCTTTTCCTCCAACAAAGCAGAGGCATGGTGGTACCCAGCTGGGTGCTCAGTACCACCCATCATACTCATCACCCCAGGCACAGACAGAGGCTGGTGGGGTTGAAGCATGTTTTATGAAGTGGGAGTATTCACAGATTTTATCAGCAAAGCCTCTAGCCTGCTCTCAAGAGCACGTGCAGATAACAATTTTCATCAACTCTGGTAGGTTGGTAAATCTGGGTTAATTTCCATGGGGCTGCAAAAAAGCACTCCAACTCCCCCCTCTACTCCCTGAAGGTATAACAGCTCTTTGAAGGAAGGGCTGGCTAAATAAAGTTGACAAACCTCTCTAATTTGCTGTAATGCATTCTTTTAAAAACAGTTGGAGTTACTCTGTTGAAAACCTTTCCAAGAGGTTTCAGCCTGAAGCAGAAAAAACACTGGAAATTTTTCATATGAATGACTCTAGGCTGGCAAGAACTAAACACAGGTGAAAATACAATGTTATTATAGAATATAGGAGGCATGCTTAAAGGTTCTCCTACCACCTCCACCTACGATATTTTATATATAATATTGTACAGTGCAGTTGGAAATGTAAATGCATATTAAAACAGCTTTAAACCACTAATGGCCCACCATTTTTGTTGTTGTTGCTTCAATATTTTAAACAGGAGAAGGCAGGATTACTGTGATTTTAACAATATAAAGTATGAAACATACAGATTTCTGTGCTGAAAATCCTTCTGTTGGGATCCAAGGCCAGGAAGGGATCACCTGGTTGAGCCAGTCCCACCACAAGCAGCTAGGCACTACGGGCACGTGGTCTGAAGGGTATGTGGCTCATATAATCCATCCATCCACCCACATCATGACACACAAAACAGTTGTTGAGATCCAAGATGTAACTGCAGCCCCGCCAAAGCCACAGACACCAAGTGTACAAGAGAATAGGAGAGACTGAAGACCTTGCAAGGGTCCTACTGCAACATCAGGCTTTCTATACTAAAGGATACAGTTCTATCACTCATCTTCATCATCCATGGAGATAAGAAAGAGGAAGAAAAAACCACCCACTAACTCCTAAAAAGGAATTTTGAAACAAGTTATGTAGGGCTTATGTCAAGAACCATGGCAGCTCCTTTGCCTACCAACCACATTCCTCTGGGTTCCTAAATCAGTGCACCCTACACTACCTCTGAAGGTAACTGGGTGGGGGAGTCACATCCACAAGACAACACTGAGCAAAATTCCCTCTGGATGTCACCCTCTCCACTGGGCACACAGAGAAGCTGGAAGACCAAGCTCCTAATTTAGGCACCTCATTAGATTGCTCGCCTCAGGTAAAGCTAATCTGAGCCACAGAATATCCTTCCTACCTCTTTTTGTACAACAACAAAATAGAAAAATACAAAAAGGAACAAATTTTTTTTTCCAATGGAAATGTAGTTTAAGAGGCCAATACCCTGGTAAGATCTGAAAGTTATAATGAATTCCAGGATTCATTCGAGTACTCCATTCTTAAAAAACACAATAATGAAAGGCTTACATACGAAATTTTGTAGCAATAACTTTGGGGTCAAATCCATAGTGATTTCTTTGGCAAAGCTTCCACTGACGACACTTAAATGTGATTTCAGTGGGTGTTCTGCCTGAGAAAGGACTTTGGGATTGGCCCACACTCTGTATATTTAAGTCACCCCAGTCCCAGTATTATACAGCGCCAACCAGTCACAAAACCTAGCATTATTTAAACCATTTGCACACCAGAATCTCCAATTGCAGGGTGCAAAAGCCAGCAGGAAGCATTGATCATTCCCTTAGTAGCAAACAAAAATGCAATCTTTTTTACTTGGCTTTCTTATGATATCATTTACCTTCTATAATAGCAATTGCTTTTTTTAAAACATGGATTTGCACAGTATTCAATTTGCCAGTTTCCCCATATAGATGTAAATTTACTGAAATAGCTGTTCACAAAATCCAAAGCCCAAGGGTGGAGTCCTAAAAATAAATATATGTAGTTTAAGATCTTTTATATCCGTACACGATAAGAAATCTGGTTCTTTTCTGGTGAGCCATAAAAGGGGAAGAATGGGAAAACCACCAACAAGCAAACAGAAAATAAAAATCCATATCTTTTGCCTTACCCCCTCAAAATTGCATGGATACTTCAATGCAACCACTTGGCTAAATGTTTCAAATGTTGGTTTTTCAAAGTATTTAGCCATATAAACTACTCTTTTGTTTCTGTTGGCTTCAAATGTTCCTAGGCTCATGAATTCTTCCTTACGTCTTATTATTCAACAAAATACAGCCAACATTGCCTTTATGGAGCAAGAAAAACCTGAGTATCATTTTCCAGTTAACTCTTCTGGATCTGCACAAAAGTGAAATCAGCAACAGCCTTTTCAGGGCAGGTTTTCTAATCATTTCACCTAATCACTACCATTTTAAAGTATTTTATTTCCCAAGTAGTATCATAGAAAAATCTCTACAATCACAATGCAAACTCAAGTTACAAGAGCAGTGGAGCACATGCTCTAAAAAAACCTTACAATGGTCTACATACTGAATAAATAAGAAACAGCAGTAGGTGAGACTCGCTGCCCTACTGAATGCCACAATCCCAGAATATTTCAGACAGAAAACATTTCTTTTTTCAGTTTGAAAGACTTAATTAAGTCAGATCTGAAACTGATTTCCCACCTTCCAAATTCAAGTATTTCAGTGAATGTAGATCCCGAAAGAAAATTTTATAGTTGTCACCTTCTTAACCTTTCAAACATTTTTTCAGCCTTTTGTCCACCTTCTCCAATCTGAGATATGAGTGACTAAACAAGCGATTTGTCTCTACTTCCATATTTTCCACTTATTTAACCTGACACTCAGGTGATGAATGTGTGATGCAGCTATTTCCAAAGCAGGTCCATGACTTCACAGCCAACAGCTGTCAGTCATCATCTACACAAGTCCGTGAAAAGGCTGCTTCAACCACCAGCCACCCTGGCAAGAAAAAAAAGGCAACACAAAGCAGTGAGGTCTCCCCCTTTAAATACCACAGGTACACGATTTCCAGGTCTTTCCCTTCATTCCCCACGACCTTCCTTCCTGTTGTGTTCTTCAGGACCAGAAGAGCCAGCCAAGAGGAACTCCAGACGACTCCAAACAGAAACATATTTTTCCCTTGCAAGCATCTAAGTTTCTCCACCCGAGCTGAGGAATGAACTCCACAACTCCACGGCAGTGAAAATCTGCACGCTGCTATTTTTCTGAAGCAGCGCTGCCCATCCCAACAATTCCTGGATGAAAAACACAGTATTCAAACTGCAAAACCATAAGCTTATGAGTTGACTCTTTTAGTCAGAGGAACGTGATTTCTTCCAACTTTAAGGAATGTGACAATAACAGCAAATCTGACCCTGCCTGATAAGTGGCAGCAATTCTCCATATAAGGTGAAAAATGTGCTAGTGCAGCTCATGCAACACTGCTAATTCCTTGCCTGCTCTCAATATTCAAGAACATAAATGAACATATAAATCAATTTTGTAAGTAAACCTTTTGCACGCTTATAGCTTTTGCAGCTATAAACCATCTAGACCACGCTCAGCGCACAAGGAATTTTGAACTTAACCATTTAATCCCTTTTAAACACAGAGCGCATTTACGCTCGGTATGGATATCGCAGTAGCGCTTAAATGAATGTAAATCTGAGAGGTCCCGGCTCTCTCAATTCCTAAATTGCCTTTATACTTTACCGTTCCTGGATCATCCCATGCATTCCAGCCCCTGGCTAACAGACTTGCTGCTGGCAGCATGTGGGACGTGCCAGGAGAGCAGCCAGGAGGAGGGCAAGGAGGAGGCTAAGGGCTGGGTGAAGCCTGGCACACCACCGGTCACTCCTTCTGCATGTCCCCTGGGCTCATCCGTGGTGGAAGCACCAGGCTATTGGCACAGGACTGCTGCTACTACTCCTCAGCATTTTCATCTTGGCTCTGATCATGCAATAATCTCTATGTAACAGCAACAGAAAAAATAAGCAGCATTTACCTAGTTGCGCATTGCAAGAAGATTGCGGGCTTCACTCACTAAGAGGCTGATGGAAGGACTTCTATTGATTTTAAATGAGCTGTAAACCAGGTTGTAACAGCAGAGAAAAACTACTTTATATGATCTCTTCCCCACAAAGCAAGTTAATAGCATCTGCAAAAGATGTATCAGACCTGGTAGTTAAATCCACTTTGTTTTGAAGTTAGACCCAAGCCCTGGTCCCCACACATTTCACTGTTTTTCACACATTGGTGTCAATACCATTATGAGTTATCTTAATGGTCTGACAAATTGCCCGATGAACCAGCTCTCATACCAAAGGACTTTTTTTTTTTTTTTCTTTAAGTATCAATGGCCAATAGGGCATAAAAGGAGGAGGATTCAGAAAAAGTCTCCAGGGGTCTTTTTGGAAACCACTCAACTCTGATGGGATTATCAGGGGACAGAAGACTTCCTAAAATCTTGTTAGCAACGGGGAGGAAAAAACCCAGAAGGATTACTATAATTAATTAAAAAAAAAAAAAAACACCACACACCAAAATCCTGAAGTCCATGAACTACTCTGTAAAACTTGTACTCCAGAAGGCAGTGACTTGTAGGAGAGGCACTGAGGGGAAGTTTCCACACACACTGCACATATACATATAAATGAGGGTGGGGAGAGCAGAAAAAAAGTTCACAGTTTTCTTGAACCTTTATGAGAAGACATGAAAAATTTTTATTCGATTATCTTAGCCACAGAAATTTCTTTACATCAAAGAAAGATCAGAGGATGGCTTCAGATTGCCAGCCTTCCTAGTTTACCTACATTCAGCCAGTTTCTAATCCTCCCAAGGCAAGAAAACATAACATGATGGTTCAGAAGTCATCACAGACTGCTTCATTGCAAGCATAAATGTAGGCTTCTATCGCATCAAGTACTTAACAGCCAAAAAGTTAACATGGCTGGGAAAGGAGAAACAGAACACATTAAATATCACAACCAACAGGGATGAAAAGTGCAATTGGCACAAGAGTTTACTGGTCTTTCACAGCTTTGCTTATTGCAGGTCCCATGAAGTTCAGGTTGCTGGTCTACAGGAAAAGCACAACACATTGCAATGTCCCAGCTATTAAGAAACTCAACACTCAGGGATGACTGGCTACAGTGACTCCTTCACAGAGGTTTCTCTCCATCTGTTAAACAACAGCAAACACCTTGTCAAAACTCTTCCACTTTTTCTTTAAAACATTTTTTGTCTTATCCAAAGGACCAGCTTCACGCACCAGACAGCTCTTCAGCCTCTCCCCATGACTGCGCCCTGACACACACAAACTCTAGAGCTGAGGGGGTTGAAAATGAAGAAACTAATCAATGTGCATTTACCAGCTAATTATCCTGCATTTGGCTAATCGTGGTAGCATTAAATCATTTACGTTTGCAGGCAGCGCCTCGACAAGGTTGTATTTATCTTTCTGTGTCCCAGCTTGCACATCTGTAAAAGAACAGCACTGTCTGGTCTGCAGAGCTTGAATGAACTGCTGCAATCTGTGGCCCATCCAGGGCTTCTGCTGCTGGGCTACTTCTCTGCTTGCTTTCCAGAAACATCTTGGAAATTTTGCATCCTATTATTGACCCTTTATTCCTTGGATGATTTCAATATTTAATCCATTCTGATTATTAAAATAATCTAGTATACCTTGACTGACAAACTGCTTTTCAAAGGATTTCTTTGTTACTTGACAAGTTTTGACTAGTTTCTGAGATGTAACTTGCAGAATTCCACTTGAGGAAGCGTGCGTGAATCCACCAAAACCCCCAAAACAGAGAAAAAAAACCCAGCCTCCTTGACATGATCCTGCCACATACACTTCACAACCTGTCTTTATTGCAATTTAACAAAACATGCTGTTAATGCTTCAAACTCAGAAATTTGCCTCCTCTATGGTTTTGATTTCAGAACAAGGTAAATAAACCTGTTAAAACCCTGAAAAAACATTGAGGAGGTTTATACCGATCCCTGTTCCAACCATTTGCAAAATGGACTTTAAATTGAAGACAGCCGCTATCTTGGCGGTTTCGAAGCATCATAAAACTGCATTCAGCCTCAACAAGAAATATTAAAATATACATCCAAAATCAAGGAAAGAAAAGATGCATCAGGAAAGCTTAGTGATTAGATTGATGGCTGCAGGAGATTGATATTTTAAAACGTTTCTGGGCAACAGAAAGCAAAGAAGGGGTCTGCTCTAATTATAACACTTATTTGCCTGCAAAAGTGAAAACAAACTGATCAACAACCACAAGAACTACAAAACACTCGAGGTGAAATGTGTTTTATTCTTGTGAAATAAGTATAAATGGAACTGCTAAACTGGATAACAAGCTGCTACTCTTCTGTCGCATCAGCTTTACACCAGAGGGGCTAGTGAAGATGGACATAATCCCAGGCACAAGACTGCTGCCATCTAAATCACTGGAAATATTTGCATACTTAATGCTGGCTCTATACTGGGCTCACTTAATAGTTTCATTCAGCGAAAGCCGCTATTATAATTAAAACTATAAAAGGATGCATCAGAAAGAGCAGTGTTACCATGCGCACAGGCAGAGAGTGCCAACGTTCACTTCCTGAAGGATGACGGACTAAAAGGCTTCACCAGAGCAAGAACTCCAGGGACTTGGCACCCTGCCTTAGGAGCAGTGACCTAGAGTCGAAGGCATCACTTCCTATTCCAAACCAGCCAGGGGACAAAATCCTCACCCACTAAACAACTTCTCCAGAGGTTTCTGGGTGTCGAAGCTTCTGTTTTGTTGACTTTCTTTGCATAGCATCTATTGCCCTGCTTCGTAAAATAGCACAGCCCATGGACGCAGCCCTGAGGAAAGGGACTTGGGGGTGCTGGTGGATGAGAAGCTGGACATGAGCAGGCAGTGTGCACTTGCAGCCCAGAAGGCCAATCACATCCTGGGCTGCATCAAAAGATGCATTGCCAGCAGGTCCAGAGAGGTAATTCTTCCACTTTACTCTGCTCTGGTGAGGCCTCACCTGGAGTATTTTGTGCAGGTGTGGAGCCCTCAGTATAAGAAGGACATGGACCTGATGGAAAGGGTCCAGAGGAGGGCCACGAGGATGATCAGGGGGATGGAGCACCTCTGCTACGAGGACAGGCTGAGGGAGCTGGGGTTGTTCAGCCTGGAGAAGAGGAGGCTTCGGGGAGACCTAATAGCGGCCTTCCGGTACCTGAAGGGGGCCTACAGGAAGGCTGGGGAGAGTCTGTTTACAAAGGTCTGCAATGACAGGATGAGGGGCAATGGTTTTAAGCTCGAGGGGAGCAGATTTAGATTGGAGATTAGGAGAAGGTTCTTTACTGTAAGGGTGGTGGAGCACTGGAACAGGTTGCCCAGGGAGGTGGTTGAGGCCCCATCCCTGGAGATATTCAAGGCGAGGCTCGATGAGGCCCTGGGCAACCTGGTCTAGTTGGGGGTGTCCCTGCTGACTGCGGGGAGGTCGGACTAGATGGCCTTTGGAGGTCCCTTCCGGCCTGGACAACTATGACACTATGACTACTACGAAGCAGCAAAGCACTGCAGTGATACACGTCTGGGCTTCAGGACTCAAATCACATTATTTGCTGTGCTCTCTAAGGGAGAAAAAGAATCAGGAGAATTAACTTTAAACATTATTTAATACTTACAGAATGACTCTTTAAGCATGTTTATAGTCATTCACATCTAAAGCTCAGTCTCATTTCCTGGAACCTTATCTAATCTAAATTCCATACGGAAGTTTTTAGTGGTATAAGAAGATGCATACAAATTAACCACACTCCATTTCATTCAGATGAAATAAACCAGTAAATTTAATAGGGATGAAAATAGAGCTGTTGAATTATATCTGAACTAACGAGAAAAAATTTCGACCTTTTTGTACAAATTTACTCTTAAAGAACCTATTATATAGCTTAATTCAGAGGATAACTCTGATGTGGCTTAGTACAAACAGGCTTCCAGTTGACTTGCTTTTTATGCGGGGAATGCAAAAGGGAATGTCTATTATCCATGTGATAGCAAAGAGCTCACATGGCTAAACCACGAACTTGGAGCTTTTCAGGGTTTAGCGCCTAAAGCTCCGGAGATTGTGGCTCCTACTCCAAAACCAGTCAAGAAAGCCTAGCAGGAACTAGGATAAGATACAGCAGAGAGAACTTTTGCTGTACGTTTACTGACATTACTCCCCCATAAACTTCCCATGAGCTTTTGAGGAAACCATTTAATCATTCCTACATTTTCTCTGCAAGATTTTACATATTATATGTCAGTATTATAAATAATACATAAAATAGTAAGTACAATAATATATACTTATAATAAAGTGACAATGATAAGTGGAAAAAACTTTACTCAAAACAAAGATGAATAAATTATCAATAATACTTCATGCCATAATATAATTCCAATATGTTAAACAATGTATTACAAATTCAGCTTCTACTAACAACCAACCTCAACTACAGCAATTCTGCAAAGAAATCTATAGAGATGAATGGAAAAAGCCGTCAGCAAAATATAACAGTTGCTCATAAATATAAGCTCATAAAAAGGTCTTTGGCTGAGGAAGATAACTGCACAGTAAGAACCTCCTATCTCAAGGGGATATAGAGAATATAAGTGAACAAAAAGTTAATGTCAAGCTCCCATCCCGAGATCCAAAACCAGTTAGCTCCACGTAGCTGCTTGAAGTATTTACCAAACATGTTTTATTTGGGAGACTGTCTTTCCTATAACACAGAAGTCCCAGTGAAACACGAAATACTGCAAGAAATAAAAACAATGTCAGCATTTGGATCAGAGGAAACAAAGAACGGTTCCAAACCAAAGTAAATTGTTTTAAAAGAAATAAAATGTTTAGATAGGCTTATTGGTGAGCACAGCTCAGAAACGCGAAAAATCTTTCATTATGATCTTGTGATGGGGAAAAAGAAGTAGTAAAAGATAAGTATTTTAAATAAGCCAGAGACTTTTTGTGATGATGCAGCCCTTTTTGTTATGCTTCATAGCTGGCAGGCTGAACGTCTTAATTTCTACACCGGTTTTATACAAGTAAGAAGTAGCCACTGATTAAGAATTGTCTCAGTCTGAACTCAGTGAATGGCAATTAATATCTCCTCACCTGTACTACTGGGATTCAACATTCATAAAGTGCAAGAGGACAAAAGCAATGGACTAAAAGCAAATCTGAAAGCAGCAAAAAAAAAAAAGCCACCCTTTACACTTGGTCTTAGCCCTCAATACACACCACCCTTAACAACACAAGGTTTAGTGAATGATCTATCAGCACTGGCCTTGGGTGACACCCTCTCCACAGAGATAACTGTGCATGTGGAGATATGGCAGGGCACGTTCTCTAATAAAAACGTCGGCTCAAAGACTTGACAGTGACAATTCATCACAGATATTTTCACCCCAAGCATTATATCAACAAAACCCCAAATGTTTTATGGCCCAAAACCCCCTGTGTATCATTCCAGGAAACATTTCATCATAACAACATCGCTGACGGCCAAATGCTGCAGCCAATCCTCATCCTGCCAGTGAAGAGATGCCTCCCAGCAGTGCATATTCTGATGTCCTGGGTAGTCTAAATTTAAACATCTCTAAGGACAGGGCTCCCATCCTTTCCCCAAAGAAATGCTCTACTACTTATGAGGTCCAACTGTGAAGGTGCTCTTCCTTTTATTCAGATTAAACTTGCTACTAAACTTACTACTTCCAATTTTTACCATTCATAATCCCTTGCAGTGCCTTAAGTAAGAGCCCCTTCTGCACAAGGGTTATATCTTTCGGTATGCTGGTTACTGTGTTAGCCCTCTCACCGTCACCATTAAGCTAAGCTATCCCACGTTCACATAGAATCACAGAATCACATGGGGTTGGAAGGGACCTCTAGAGATCATCTAGTCCAACCCCCCTGCCAAAGCAGGTCCACCTAGAGCAGGTCGCACAGGAACATGTCCAGGTGGGTTACGAACATCTCCAGAGACGGAGACTCCACCACCTCTCTGGGCAGCCTGTTGCAGTGCTCTGCCATCCTCCTCCTCGTGTTTAGATGGAACTTCTTATGTTCAAGTTTGTGCCTGCATCTTAGTTTACTCCACTTGAATCAGCCTTCAGTATGCAATCATCTGTTACTCTCTCAAAAAATCTCTCCAAAATACACACAACGTCCCAAGCACCATAAATTTTTAGACTGCTGGGAACTGCCTTATAGTTTGTATATATTATATTTCTTCCCACTGCTGCAGTACCCAGACCTTAAGGCAATAATCCAGATGCAGCCCTACAACAACTGCTACAGACCAACAATATTATCTCCTCCCCAATTTCCCTAACTCAATTTCTGGTGGTCAGTCCATGCTTCCATGAAACACTAGTTTGCCATCCAAGAATACTCCATGTCTCTATAACCACTACTGCCACTCCCTGTGCCTGGTCCCATCTTCTCCTTCCTCAAGTTATCCTCAACTACAGCAGTACGCCTCAAATTCAGCTCCGTCTCTTCAGCACTTAGATCTTCCTGAAGGATCTGTGGAGCATCTTGAACTGTTTACAGGTACCAATCTTTTTTGTTGTCCCTCTCCAGAGGGATCTCACCCTACTCTTGAAGAATGCAGTGGAGATGGAAGGACACGTCCCTCCTTTGCCGACGTGGAGGGCAACCAGCGCTGAGCACTGGGATCATGCGCAAAGGTTCTCTTGAAGCTCTATCTGAAACGCTCACTGACGCCGCAAAATTAATAAAATCTTTTCCATTACCAGCGGTAACAGGCGAAATCCAAGGCAGCAAAAAGGATCTGTGGCTTTATAATATGCTACTCAAAATATCTGCTGATGGTCATAAGACAGAAAGGATAAGCCAAAAAAACGGTATGATGTAGTCAGTTGGCAACTGGGGAAAATCACACACAAAATGAAATGCGTTCAGCACTGTAAAAGCAGGGCTGTGGGAAATTGTTGGTTCTCCATATAAGGATCCAATATTTTTTCAATTTGCCAGCATAGCATAAAGCACGTAAAATCTTAAAATAAAATTCTAAATGTTAACCATGAAGAACACTTTTTACAATATTTCTTAAGAATGTTAATTCCGTACACCCATGAGTCCCCATTTTACAATTTGCAGCCAGCCTAAATGAAAAATAAGAATTTTTAAAATCTCCATATAAAAAGCCAACCACCTTTTTAATTGAGAGTTAGAAAAGTGTAATTGAAAATTACTAACCTCAACGCACTCATTAGTGACAAATCCTAAACCCAGTTAAACATGGCCCTAATAGGATTAAAAAGGCATGCAGGATGATGTATGCAGCCCTGGTATGTAAGAAAAGCCGAAGAAAAATCTGGATCCATCCGTGAAGCTGGGATCAGACATAAAGCTCTGGGAGCAGCAGTAGCTCAGTGCCTGAGGTGCACACACACCCTTCCCGGTACCTCCCTTCATCGTTGGAGCTACAGATGCTACCTCCCAGTACCCTCAGGACTGGAGGAACTGGGACTGTGCCCCAATGCCATGTGGAGATACCACTGCTGGGCCCAGAAGCTGCAAGGTGACCCAAGCTCCCATGGGAAGGAAGCAGGCAACGGCATGCCGCGCGCCTCACGGCAATGTGTTTTGCAGAGCACAGCCACCCTTTTCACGTTTTTAGTGGTCCTCCAGCACTCCCCCCACCGCACGAAGCTCTTCAACAAGTGGGCAGTTCGGTCTACCACAGCTACAAACGTTGCACGTACAGGTAAGCAGGACCCAGGCCGAGTTTCATGGTCTCAAGGTCCTTCCGTGAGCATCAAAATCATTGAGCATGAGATTTTTCTATTGATCACAGGCCACTGGCTGCACATCTAAGGAGGCTCAGGAGGGTAAATAATTTTTTCCCAAGTCAATTGTAAATTGGCTTCCTAAATTGTCTCCAGATCCTTTCCAGACAGCAGAATGGAAATAATTAGAGGTGGTTGGAAAATGGAATTTTTGTCCTGCGGGGAAAGTCTGATAGTCCTGTACTTATTTTTATCCTGACACAGGCCAAAGTGTAAAAGCCTTAAAATATTTAGTAAAGCAAAATACAGTAAGATATTCTGATATGCAACGAAATAGCATCCTGAACACACTTTGACCTATTTTGCTGCTAGAGAAGACATCGAAGAGAAAGCACCTTGAGGTCAATTATCCCCATACCAGCTGGGGGTGAGGGGTATGAGACCCGACAGGCGCTGCCACAGATGAGCGCACCCAGGCTGGGAGACAAGGAAGCTGTGGAAGGAGGGAGCCAGCCAGGAAGGCTCTCCATATTTGAGGGTGACCCAGAGCACCAGGAAAGGGTGACTGACTCCGCTGCCTAAGGACTAGACAGGGGTCAGGGCTGGTGGCCAACCCCAGCAGCACCGAAGGGCATGAGGGATTTCACGAAGGGCACTTTCCAGATTTACCACCACACCCTCCATGGGCTGCTCCCCATCCCCATCACACAAAGTCATTTCCAAAGCCTGGGAAGAAGCAGGACAGCACTGCAACTTCAGGTGGACAAAGCTGCTCTCCTCCAAACAAGGCAAGCAGCCTAAGTCACACACTGGGATGGGGAGAACCAGGGGAAGGTGGCATTGCCTGGGCAAGGCTGATGGGGCCAGGGTGGTTTTCCCAGACCAGGAAGCATGACAGAGGAGCTACTGCCTCCGCCCCTACAGCACCTCCCCACCCCAATGCAACCGGAATAAGGATGACCATTCCTCACATGGACACACCAGCAGCCCACTTAGATGACTTAATTTCCTCCCCAAGATCCTTTCTACCCCCCCCAAGACCACATGGGAATCACTAGCACTGTTGACACGAGCACATCTCCTTCTCCTATCGCTCTGGGTGGGAGACAGGAGGACAGCAGGAATCACATTTAAACACCATTCCTTTCTTAATCTTCTGAAGGAAAATTTAAATTACTTGTTCTGGAGGTTTGGATAAGGAGGTTCCCCCCATTTAAAAAAAAAAATAAATCAAAAAAACCCAACCAAACATACACCTTTGTTTTGGACTGCAGTGTTTCATTCTAACATTTCCTGCTGCTTACTGTGCATTCAACACTTGCCCACCACCTGCAAACACACCAGTTTCTCCACAGAGAGTAGTCCCAGAGCGGGGAGCTGAGACACCATGGGGAAATCTGCAGAGAAGTGATCTGTAAAGGTTGTACACAAACGACAAACAAGAGTAGAGGAGCAGATTACCCTCAACACCTCTTAAGGAGAGGTAGAACACATCTTCCCTCCTCTTCTTCACATACAGCATGATGTCTTCTGCTGCCTCACCAGAGATACACTGTTGAACCGAGGCCCTAGGTAACCCAAAGTCAAGTAAAACCCATTCTTCCTGAAACTGTGGAGGTGGCTGCTTCATGCAAGTCATCCAAGTAGGATGCCTCATGGGAAAACCTTCAGTCCCACCACTGTTAGGGTTCTTCTCTGCAGCTGTTTAGCTGACAGAGCCACAGAAATCCTCAGCAGATGAGAATTCCACATCATCTGGTTCTCGGCTTCAACACGATGCCCCTGACTAGTACCCCTGATAAGGATGACACCTCTGTCTGTAACTTGCTCTAAGCCACCATTCCCTCAATGCAACTAGCCAGTGGTACAGCTTAAGGTGGTCTCCTTGACCTCTCTTTCTCTTCAGGTCACCTGGCAACCATTCCCAGAGGAACCTGCAGCACGCCATCCAAGAACAGCTGAAGCAGACAGGGCCTAAAGCACAAAATGGCTAGACGTGGACTCCAGAAAAAAAAATGCTTATACCATTGTATCTTTCTCCAAAAGCTCTCTCCAAGTCAGACCAAAGTAGCAGGGAAGACAAAGGAGCCCTTGGTTGCAGATGAGGAAGGGAATAATGGCACTGGGCAAGGTTCAAAGGCTTCATCTCTCCTAACCTTCCCACATGGAAACGCTGCTTCCAAGCAGCTTGCTTCTGAAGGCTGCTGAGTCTATGGGTACAGGGTCTAAAAAAAGAAGGTTTGGTGAAGAAGGAGAAACAGGATCCAGAAAAGACCTTTTGGTGCTTTGGACTTAGATGGCCACTGAATCGGGAACCAATTGGCTCTTCCTCTTTTAATATTTCTACATAGTGAGAAGAGGTTTTCAAGGTTCTTTAAAAAAAAAAAAAATCAATTAACAAACTCAAAGGCAGTCAAAGAGAGGCAAGATACTAAACGATGCCAGTTTCCTTTTCATCAAATATGCAGATTCACAGGATATGTCTATAGATTATGCTGCCGACAGGTTCAAACTTGTTCAAGGAATCCCTGCCCACACTCGGAGATAACCAAAAGGCTTTTGAACACTTAGCATGGCTCTGGGCCAAACTAATAAACTCTGCTGAGCTGCAGGGACATCACCTTTAGTTCTGTGCCATTACCTTGGGCTTGGCCCATGCTGGCAATGTTCACAGCGCTTCACTGGCTCAAAAGACAGGCAGAGTTCACTCCCGGATGCCTTCACCCCAACACGCAGAGGGAGCTGCCGTCACCCTCACAGCTTTGTCTTCAAGCCTTGACTCCAATCTTGGGGCCGTTCGTACCCATTATCCACCTAACAAAAAAAGATTTCAGGCCAGTTTTTGACTCAAGTGTCAACGTTTTGACACAGAAACAAAGTTTTTCACCTGAAGGCGATGAAAGGTGTTGAAATGAGGGTCCAACTAAAGCAATACTCTTGACTTCAGCTTTGAATTACACTGTTTTACAACAGCTTTTCTATTGAAAATTGGGAATTTACACATTTGCACGAGACTTCTTAAACAAAAGAGCAGTTTTATTCAAGTGTTTCTTTGGAAATACTTCCTCAACCTTCCAAACAGCACGTCTGTTTAGTGGGTTGGGTGGGGGAGCAGAAGAGAGCATGATGAGACTTACACCGTGTTTACGGCAGGTAGAGCTGCCAGGCTTCTATCCAGCTTTAAGACTTACAGCCTTTGAAAGCCCTTATGTCTGGTCTTTGACTCAAAACTGACATCTCTACAGACAGACAGAGGGGCATGGGACTGTAAAACCAAAGCATATTTTCTTAACACTGCTCCAGAAATATCCTCTGCTAAACGTGTAACAGATGCATGTTCCTCATTAAAAAAGTGTTGCTATACATTATGTCTTGGCTGTAGACAGATTCTGGCAAAGCCTGATACACTGTGGACATATAATTCATGTGTATAGTATGTGAACTCTGTACCCTGCTTCTCAACCTGCTGAGGTCCTCTTGTGGATCTCAGGCCACGGAAATAGGAGCGAAGGGGGAAACCTCGTAGCCGTGGAGGACCAGTTGGAGGCTGATGCAGTAACTGAGAAAACAACAAAGCTTTTGGACATACTTCTCCTGACACCATCCCCAGGCACCTGGCCTTTATTCCCACATGTGTTGTGAACTGGAAAAGCAGCACCAATTCCAGCTACCTTCCTTTGAGAGGAAAAAGAAATCATCACTTTGTGGTGACCGTTTTGTTCCTTGAGTCATCTCTCGCCTTTTGTTGAAATTTAACTTTGGGGTTCTTGGAAAGGTAGGTCCTAATGATGAATTGCAATATTTTTTGGGCTGATTGGTGCTTAAAACCAGCCCATGCTAAGCATAACTTAGTAATCCACAGGGAGACCCTCAGTTTTATTCCTTGCCTGGTATTCAGACTTCCATTTAATTACTGGTTACTTAGATTTATAGGCAGATTTGCTAAAAACAGTGACTCTCTGTGTGCAGACAATAACCTTTTGATGGGTATGGTAGTAAAACTGAAATTCCTATGTAAACAGGACCAAATTTTAAAAGTAGCTGGTGTAGCTCTATAATGAAATTGGCAGCACTGTGTGGGTACTTTGTCTTGGAGAATGCTAAATGGTGCATAGCCAGCATTTGCTCCATAAACTGTCACACAAGAGAACCGCAACTGTTGGGTGATTTGTTTTTCTAATGTAGTTCTCCGCTATGGGAAATGTCTTTTCCATGACCAAATGTAGAAGCTGTCAGGATCCAAAAGAAATACAGGGGAGAAAGATGATGTCTAGAAGGTGTCTCCCAACAGAGCAAAAAGGCGAAGGAAAATGTTTCTCAAAGACCTAGGTTTGGTAGCATTATGAAAGAGCACAACACTTGGGAAAGAATTACTTTAAGGATGCTATCATTAATTGTTGAGCATCAATTTGGCTACTATAACACCCAAATGTCTCTTTTCCTTCATTAGGCAGTACTGATGATAAAACTGTTGTGTACTTCAACAGAAAGTTGCAATGCAAACAGAAAGTTGCAGAGAGATGCAAACAATATATGCATCTGGTAACTCTTCAGAGGGTCTTCTACTATTTTACAAAATGAAGCAGATCTCATTACCTTTGAAAGGCAGAAAATATTAACATCTACCTTTCATTACTGAAGAAACAAACACTCTGCAAGTAAGTGATGCCTGAGCTACACCTCGGCGAATAAAGCTGTACAGAAGCACTGGTCCCAAGTTTCCTATTTTCTTCCATATTCCTCTCGTCATTTCGTTGTAGTTTTATGCTCCTGTCAGTATCACAGACAACAACAACAAAAAAAACCCGTGGTTTTGTTCATAATAATAGAGGTTAGGTAAAAAGGTAACATTTTTACTCCTGATGAGAGGACATCCCTGAGTCAGAGTTTTAAAAGTAAATGATATGGACTCACTTTATTTCAAATAGATGCTCTGGTGCAGTCTCTCGCTCAGTAATGGAAAAAGCAGCACAGCTCTCCTTTTCCCTACTTCTGTTTGGATCAGGCAAAAAGAAAGGAAAAAATAAAATGCAGATTTCATCATCTAAATTCAAAGCCTAAGGACCTGGTCAGATGAGAAGACGCACTGCATTTAAGTATTCGTGATGGCTATTAAAGGGGTTGATTCTGGAGAAGTAATCAGATACACGGGTATTTTTACTGGGGTTCAAGTGTCCACAATACCCAGGGAAATAATCAAAGCAGCCCTGAGCAGACTGCAAGGCTCCTCTGGACGTGTCGATACTTCCCGACGGTGCAATTGCAGCTGTTAATTAGGCCTTGCTGCTATCTATCGCGCGCTTTCAAGTGCCTGATAGAACAGTTAGCTGTCTGCCTAACTTCCCCGCCTGCTGCCAGCCTACGAACTGGTTGTCCATCACAAGAGCAAAGGTAGGACCGGGGCTACCACGAGGAATTCGTGAGCTATTAGAAATAACACTCCCACTGCAACAAAGCTGCTCCACAAGAACGGGGTGTCACCACGCATCAGCGGCCTACGCGGCCATCGCCGAGAAGCAGAGTCCGCATCATTTTATGTCCCTGAAACGTCAACTCGATTGCAAATTTAAAAGTAACAGTTTTATCACTTTGCCAGCCGTAAGACAAATCTTAATAATCTTAGTAATGTTGTATTGACCTCAACCTGGCCAGAGACAAATAAGCCACAGACGCAGAGAAAAATGGAAGCCTACAGAGTAATTACAAAAAATAAAAATCACAGCCATGATACCACATGCTAAAACCCTGTTCAATCCCTGTCACCAACTGCAATCTATATTATCCTTGGGGGATATTTCTAGATTAAGCTGCCTGGTAGCAGCATCTTCTTTTATCCGATGTCCAGTGCATTACTGGTGTTATAAAAACAGATAAACCTTATACAGGGGAGAGTACCATGAGTGTTATGCAGGTATTTCCCTTTATTGCTGTTAGCTACTGGACTGTGATACGATTTAAAAGTTGTCTCCTAATTCAGAACTCCATGAGCCCAATGCACTTAAAAGCAATTTATTTGTGTTATTTTATTTTTTTTTAAACTTCCAGCTGCAAAAAATAATACTCTTGCTAAATAAAAAAAAATACCAAGGGAGGGAAATAGATTCATAGGGAGACTATAAACATGAGATCATGAAAACCTAGACAAGAAGGTGTTTTAAAAAAAAAGTAATCATCTGTAATTACACAATATTTATTAAAAAAAAAATCACTTATAATTATTTATAACAACTTTGCTTTTCAGATGCTACTTGTGCTTTGTGATGATGAAAGAACATAGTAGCATCTAACATTTTTCCACATACAGAGGATTTCATAGGTACAGTTATTCCAAACAGGGACCACCGTTATGTGGATAAATAGCTACACTGAAATCCCTGTTGTCAGGTGACACTGATTTATTTTGTCAGTGAAAATGAATCTCAAAGAAGCCCCACTGTGTCTGTTCCACCACTGGCCTCTGGCTTTTGCACCAGTACTATCACAACTGGAACTTCAAAGCTTGCATGCAGAAAACAGTTCAACGAGCAAAGGTATTCCTCCTACACAATCCACTTTTCATTTTTGACAACCAAAGTGTCAGAAAAACTCACTGGACTTTCGACAAACAATATGCCCGCTTTCTTGCACGTATACAGCGGGGTAGGAATTTCCTTCCCTTTTTTATCCCTTTCCTCAAACGGTGATGCTGAGTTGAATATAACACCGAGAATAAAAAGCAGAGGTGAGCATCTTCCATACATCCCTCTTCTCCCACCAGCCAGTTGAATACAACAGACAACTAGAAGGGACTACAGAGTCAGCCCATACATTTGCTCGGTAACAGGAAATAAAAGCTTGTGGAAGAGGAATCCCTTCATACTGGATCCAATTCTGCTTCCTGGGGAGCAACAGGATGGAGATGAACATCAGCCTGCGTGCATCTTGAACGGCGTGAGGATCAAGTTAATAAGACCCCTTGTAACACAATGAGAGCAATTTTAGAAAGCTCACATTCAGACCAAGTCAAACCCAACACAGACATGCATTCACTGATGATTTCAACTTAATTAGTTTAGACTGAAATGCCTGAAACTAAGCAGTGTGTTCCTTATTTGAAAACTTGAACATCTTTAACGAAGTATTTATCCCCCTCGAGATCTGATAAAGGGGAGTATATACAAAATATTTGAGTTCAAATAAAACATTCTTTTTGGTTTAAAACCACAGAAAAAAAGTAAATTATTTTAACAGTTTCTTTTTTTCAAACAAGATGCCTTGCAGTCAGTTGGTAAAGCCTGAAAGCTTATAATTACTTAACAAGCTTTGTATTCCAAACAATGGTATCTTAATGGTTCAAGTTTCTCTTCTTTCTGCTGTCGTATATACAATGATCACACAAGTTAATTACGGGGAGGCAGCGCTGCCAAATATCACACACTAAAATTGTGATACAGTTCTACTAGAAATCAGGACAATTAAACACTCATTATTGGTACCACTACCATGTTAAAGCGCGATCTCTCTGTATCTACGGGCAGGTCACATCTATAGGCAGTCAAGATAAAATTTGCACCAGTTGCCCCTAGGAACGGTCTGCAGCAGGAGCACGGCTACACCAACACCAGCCTCAGATCTGGGACTTGGTCTTTCTGCAACAGACTGGTTTCTTGAACTAGAATGAGAGGTGAATGTCCTATTTTTTATAGGGCTGCATTTAGTATTTCCTTTTAAAAGCAATTTTATTAATGCTGTAGTGCTTCATAAAGGCAACTATTTCTACATATGGTTAATGCACATAAACATGTCTCCTACCTCTGAAGACATACAGTTTTTAAGAACATTTTCAAGTGACTAATACAGAAACAAATCAGCAATTTAAACTTCACAGCATCAACTGAAGAAGACACGTAAGTATCCAGACTCTTCATAGTGTCCCCACAGAACACGTCTATAACTCTCATTTTTATACTCAGAGAAGATGCACACAGCCTTTCGAATGACAATGATGCAATCTAAATGATTTAATTAGAATAATATGCTCTAGTTCTTGGCCACTCTCTCGCTATAAAGTAGGAATTTCCTCTGGGCAGGCACTGCACACCAGAGAAGCTGCGACTGCTTTTCCCAGCTCCAAAAAAAATGTAGCCTTACTTCCCATTCCTGCGAGACACCAGAAGGGTCTGCTAACTTCTTTGACGTGTTTCCCTTCTTCTCTAAGTCTAAATCCATCCCAACAGTACAAGGAAAACAGAAACAGTTGTTACCATGATACAGAGTTTAAAACGCTAATAGGAGCTACTGAAAAGCAGGCACGTTTGTACTACCTTCTGATTTACTTTTCAAATCAAAACTAGAAGTTCATTTCTTCTTCCAATATGGTTTTTCTTTTTTAATTAAGAGACTTCAAAATCTGAATCTCTTTTCCTGGGGAAGGCATGGGAGGAAGAGACAAGATGGATCTTATTGCCACCCCAAATTTATTTCAAATCCTGTACTTTTTAAAGACTGGTTTCTCTAAAACCTGATACCAATAATTTATTTTTTTAAATTACAGTAGAAAACTATTTTTACAACCTTTCACCTACAGTGCTTAAATACTGAGAATGACAAAGTTGAATTTAACTTATTTCACTTCCAAAAAGCGGTAAGGAAGAAAAATAAGCAGCAAGAACACTTTTCCTGCTTTTAATTTTTTTTCATGATTCAGATAAATTACCTTTTTTACACATACAAGAAAAAGTTGCTGACTTGAGCGAGCAACAAACTTCTGCAACTGGCTTCAGTGGAGCCTCAATTAATATCCTCAAAGAGAACGTTTGTCTCCTCCTTCCTAACTGGAGATAAGAAGTTCACTTCTAAACTGCGTCCTAGAGACATTTGACTAAAACTATTTTCCTCCGGGCAGAAAGTAAACATCTATAAACATTTTATACTAACACTGCAAAGCAAAAAAAAACAGACTAAGCACTATTAACATGCACTTTTTTTTTTCCCCCCTCTTCATCGTATTTATAAGAAACAGGCAGCGATGCACGCCACAGGGCTGGGATCTAATCAGACACAGTAAGGCCCTGTCTAGACAAGCAACAGTTATCACAAGCAGTTAGCGTGGTTGAAGGACTCCATTAAGATGCTGGCCAGCAAGGAGGAAACCACATTAGCAAACGATGCAGCACAACCAGGTGACGAGGCAGCCAAGGGACCTCCTGGCACCTTCAAAATCAGGACTCTCTTCGGCTGATTGGCACGCTGGCACGTCGCAGCAGCGCTCCTCCATCACCCTGGAGTTTGATAGGCTATTGATACGTGAGGAGTGGGCAACCACATAACCCCAGGGCTCTCTGACCCAGCATCACTGGAGCACCTCTCCTATGAAGACGGGCTGAAAGAGTTGGGGTTGTTCAGCCTGGAGAAGAGAAGGCTCCGGGGAGGCCCTAGAGCCCCTTCCACTACCTAAAGGGGCCTACAGGTGAGATTGGGAGGGACTCTTTATCAGGGAGTGGATCAATAGGACAAGGAGGATGGTTTTAAACTGAAAGAGGGGAGATTTAGATTAGATAGTAGGAAGAAATTCCTTACTGTGAGGCTAGTGAGACAGCGGAACAGATTGCCCAGAGAAGCTGTGAATGCCTCCAGGTGGTTAAAGATCAGAGGTGTTCAAGGCCAGGCTGGATGTGGCTTTGAGCAATCTGCTCTAGTAGGAGGTGCCCCTACCTATGGCAGGGGATTGGAACTAGATGATCTTTAAGGTCCCTTCCAACCCAAACTATTCTGTGATTCTATGATTACTCTATTTTCCATGTGACTAGGTATCCGGGACTGCATCGTTGCAAGACAAAGACATTTGGAACTATGTCTGCTTTAAGATCCCTTCCAACCCAAACCATTCTATGATCACACAGGGAAAAGGACTCACAGGTGAGCAAAGAGGAGCCAGAGTGCTATTCCATGGTGCTGTGCCCAGGCACAAGCTGGACCAGTTGCAACAGCAAGGCACCAAGTGCCCACAACAGAGAAGACACTGTTTACTCAGCAGGTGAGCACCTGGTAAGGGTTTTATTCTCACGCTTCATCCCTTGGAATGATATCACTTTTGTTTGCAGAGAAACATGTCTCCCCGATGCTTGGGATATAAGCATATACATCCTAGAAATAAGAAGCCCTCTACTGAAGAAGAAAAAAAAAAAACAAACTAGACAAACCACGAAAGGAATAAAAAATTAAAGATGAGTGATAAGAACTATATCTAAGGCAAAGCAGATGTGCTTCCTTTGTCCTTTCTCTATGACCTCAAAACTTTTAAGACTTCTCAATATCACCTATTTGTTTTCCGAACTGCACGACAGCATATTGATGATAAAACAAAAGCACACGCACCCTATTTATTATTCTTATTTTATTATGTTTTTTCAAATAATTGATTTTAAAATAAAGAGAGCAATAGACAATTCTAAAGGGAGAAATGAGGCAGTGAGATCACCTAGGAAATCCTTATCTCAACCCTGCTGTAGACAGTAGGAACACTTCTACATCTAGACACTCCAGCATTTAATTGTGGTCCACAAGAAGTAGAAACAGAGCCCAGAAAAGTACTAATATTTTAATTACCACCAAAAGTAAAACCTATTTTCAGCTGTGCTATCCCAAGCAATGAAGTACAAGCTTTACAACTGCTATTAAAGGCCTCACAACCATGTGCTGAAGAGGACTGAGCATATACTTCTGCGGTTACACAATACGACACATACGCTTTTGGGAGGGGAGAGGAAACTATAAACTATCCACAATCCACCAGGGAAAATCTTTCGTCTTTGAATCAAGAACAGGCTTCATAATAAATTCCTTTGCTATTGTATTATATAATCTCATTGGTAGCATTTGTCCAAACTTTTCCAGTGCATTACTTTGTGTCGCTGCAATTTACTTTATAAAAGGGAAAAAAAAAAAAAAAATCCCACAGAGAATTTGAGAGTATACACAGAGACAGTTGCAACTTTTCTTTTCTACTGTCATTATATTATTATTATTGCATTTTCAGAAGCGATGCACTTCACTTTGGCACCATTGGAATCTCACCTTTGGCTCCAAATGGTATGGCAACCCTGCCAATCTATAGAGGTGTTCCACAGCAGCATGAAGGATCCTTCTCACTGTGCCTACGCACTATCAAACACAAGGTCTGAGTTGAATTTGTCACTCTAAACACGAGCAGCCAGTGTGGGGAGCTCACTAGTGCAGTCAGTGGGCAGGGCACCCACACCAGCCTCTGTAGGCATCTCACCGAGGCAGGGAAGAGCTCAGATCTGGCTAACAAATGCAGATTTTGGAAAGTACATCTGCTATTAAAAACAACAAACAAAAACCAGTCCTTCAACTAACTCGTGGTCAGCCTCATGATGAGCTGCCCCGGGACCCAAGGGGAAGAGTGCCCAAACGCCACAAGTCAATACCATCGAGCAAACCTATGGCCAACCTCTCTTCTGCAGGTAACAAGTCATAAGAACTAATTATCATTGGCACTTGCAGCAACAGTTACCACTTCCAGATAGTCAGAATACTTACAGTAAAGATGAGTGCTCCCCAGACCTGAGCACCCCACGAAAAACCTTTCTCCAGCTTTTCAAGGGACTGCAATAAGGGGAGTGGAAGGAGCAACTTCACATCATATAAAACTTTGCTGCTGCGAAAAGGGTGGGGGTCCCACAGCACCCTCCATCTCCAGCCAGGGATTTCCACCTCCTGTCTTCAGGCCACACTATCACAAGTGTTGGAACAGGACCAGTCGAGTCAGGACACTGTGAGCACTGATTTTCAGCCTGAGTCACCTGACCTGACTCACACCCACCAGGACCAGTGCAAGGGACACGTTGGGATGGCATAAACCAAGAAGGGAAAGGCCGGATCCCCCATCTTCAGCTGCAGCAAGGACTTTGCTGCCTTACACTGGGAACCAGTGTCTACTTTTCAACCAGCTCCGGGATTGAGAAACACACACAGCTAATTTCACCCAGCGGATCAGCACCCATTCCTGTCGTAACCCCATGTGATAATTGCTTATTACTACAAGTGTCACGACAGCCTGTAAAACACCTGGCTCACCCTGTGCATTAGATGCCAGACAGACACACTGCGAGGAACAGCAAAAACTCCTAAGAGCTCAGAAACACACATGCTTTGTATAAAACCCTGGACATTGTGCTGTGCTATCTGCGGTGTTTACTGTTGTCCAAAACAACAATTATGCAAACACTTGGGCACTTGCTTAATTTTTATGTTACAAACTGCTCCATTACACATAATGGATTAATTTGCAAAGGCTCATTTTTATTTTTTTTTAACCCGGGGAGGGAAGGCTGCCAGGGCTACACACAGAATTACTGGACAGACTCCTTGGGGGAGAGGCAGCAAAGAGCACCTAGAGTCAAGCTGCAGCTCCACAAGCAGTTTTGGCAGCAATCTCAAGCCTTGCCAGTTTAGAAAAGGCAGCCCTACCTTCTCCACACCCTCTTTCCTATTCTCTTACCCACCCCCCACCCCCCCCCAGTGAACCAAATCATGGAACCAGTCCAGGTTAAAATTAAATCTGGTTTTTGCTCAGTGCCTGGATCCAGTTCACCACCGCAGGGCAGCATAAGCGTTCGTGCTGGTATGAAGGGGGAAAAGAGGCAGAGGTAGGCAGGGGCTGCCAGGGTGACACCAGGTTATGCCAGCTTAAACCACCCAAAGTCCAACCATACCCCTACAACTGTAGTTTCAGCCCTGCTACGCTCATCACCAACGCTGGAGTGATAAAAGGTGGTCCTCCCCTTCCTCCCTGCATCCCCCTGCCCTCTCCCCACGGCACTGGGGCTCAGCAGCAATCCCAGATCATCCCCTGGGAAGCCCAAGCAGGGAAAAAAAAAAAAAAAAAAAACCTCCTGCAAAAACTGCTCAGGCTGGGTTAGGTTTTTTTGGCTCCCAGAGCTGGCTTTCCACAGGGACAGACGGACTGGCACATGGGAAAGGGTGCGATGAGACCATAGCAGCTCCTCCTAGTGCTAAAGCATCCAGAGGGAGATGTCTGCATTTGCCCCAGCTACAGAGAAAAAGCCCCTCTGGGACCAGCTGATGCCTCCCACGGGGACCAGTCACAGAAGTAAACCCAAACACATCGAGAAATAATTGTAGGGTTTTAAGCTTCCCTCACGCCAAAAAAAACATAAAAGGACATTATTGTGAGTTAAGTTAGATAAAAGAAAAAAAAAAAAAGGTCATACAAAGTACTGGTTTCCTTCCACATTCTTTGCATATACAAAGATCCCAACGGTCCCTACTGGGATTTTCTCGTATAGCTTTACCGAAAGCCGATTAAAGAAAATGACCGAGGATTTTCCGCGGGGTTCCGCGGGGGGAGCCTGTCCCCCGAGACGCCTTCGGCG